>OY796886.1:28123031-28584923 GCA_963680785.1 Diplosoma virens
AATTAAGAAACGATGTTTACACTTAATGAACGTACTGAAATGACAATTAATGACATTGAAATTGCTTTGAACTTCTGTTTGTACAATACTTATTTTAAATTTTCAAGGAAAATTTTATCAACAAATATTTGGTGTTCCAATGGGCTCCCCTATTTCTGTTACTATTGCAAATTTGGTTATGGAGCACATTGAGATAAAAGCAATAAATTCCTTTTTTTTCCCCCTCCAAAATTATGGTCAAGATTTGTAGATGATACATTTGTAATATTAAAATCAGATATCGTAAAAACGTTTTTTCTCTCATATAAATAGCATTGAAGCAAGTATCAAATTTACCATCGAATATGAAAAAGAAGACAAATTACCATTCCTAGATATACTGGTCATGAAGAAGAAAAGTGGAACATTGGCAAACAAAATATATAGAAAAGAAACTCATACTAATCGTTATTTAAATTATGAATCTTGTCATTCACAGCAACAAAAACAAGGTATTATTATTAGTTTATTAAACAGATTAGCTAAACTAATTACAGATTCAAAAGATTTTAATGAAGAAAAAGAAATGCTACGACGTACTTTGGAAGACAACAACTACCCAAATTGGCTTATAAAGAAAACATTCAATCGATTCAGATCCAATAAAATTGAGAAACATGAAATGAGCAAAAACTACAAAGGAACAGTAACCCTACCTTATTTTCAAGATTTAACTGAAATTTTAAGTCGTATAATTAAAAAACAAAATATTAGAGTATATACAAAACCTTTTCAAACAATCAAGCAAATTTTACCCAACTTAAAAGATTCAATTGAACCAAAGCAACAGCCAGGAGTAATTTATGAAATTCCATGTTTAGATTGTGTTGGCATTTATATTGGTGAAACTGGTAGGGCATTTCTTACAAGATGCAAAGAACATATGCGGGATGTGAATTCAAAAAAAATTTGGCACGATTGGAAAATAATGATATAAACAACAAATCTGCTCTAGTAAAACATGTATATTCGGAAAAGCATCATATGAATTGGAATAATTCAAAAATTTTGGCAAAAGAAGCAGATTATATAAAAAGAAGATTTTTGGAGTCCTTTTTTATTCATTTTAATAATGATGCTTTTAATGATAAAACCAATTGTTTCTATCCAAATGCTTATTATAATTTAAAATTCTGAATCCGTTAGATGTCGTTTTAAATCAATCATGCATTTTAAATATTTTTTCCTTTTTTCACGCCACTGTGGTTTTATTTTGGATGGTATTTGTGTTTTGCTTAATCTCCTGATGAAGGTTTACTGAAACATAGTACACCGAAACGTTGAGTTTTTGTTATTGTTTTTACTTTTTAATAAAGAATTAACAGCAATTTAACTCAGATTTTACCAGTAGAGCATGAATAAAGATTTTAATAATATACCTGGTATCAAGAAAAGCCAAATTTGTTTGTTTTTTTTGCGAAAAATTTGCTACGCCAACGATATGTGGTTTTACTTAATTAAATATTCTCAATTATTATTATAACTGTTACTAACCTTAATTTTTAGCCAATCAGAATTAGTCTTAAAATTTTTCTAATACTACATTAAGTTCTTTAGTTCAATCTAGCGAAATCTCTTGAAAATAGGTAGACGAAAACGATTGAGTTTTTCAAAACACCTTTTTTAAAGCTACTTATTTAAACAAAAGAGTTTCAAATGAAGCGTTTGGTTTTAATAGCTATTTTAAAGTTTTGTATGGGTAAAAACTTTTTAAATAATCAAAACATGATTAAAAGTAGGTTTGACATGAAACCGAACACTTGAATTAAAAGATGACGAAAATGTTTCTTCATTTTAATTTTCAAACTTGAGTTTCCAAAATAATCAACATTTTTATACTCCACTGTAAAATTTTGCATATGCAAATTTTGGCACTTTTTCTGCACATGCTCCTCAAAATTTTTCATTTTACCTCTAAAAGGCCAAATAATTATCTTTTTTGGTAAAACGAAAACACACTTAAGGGTTAATACTTACTTTGAAAGTAGAGCATATCCGAAAAATACTTTGTACGGTCGTCCAGTAAGAGAAACTCGGTTTTCCGCCGAGCCAGTTCCAGAAGAAAACCTCGCAACGAGATTTAAGTTTCTGTTTGCCGGTACATGCTATACAAAAAATTTTTTTGAACGCTTTTTATTAGGCTGCACTTTCACCGCATTAAAAATCCCGTCAATAGTAAAATTTTGTAAATTAAAATCATACTCATTTGCTTCGACATTTTATTTTTTAATTTGAACTGTTTAGTGATTAAAAAAAAATTATTAATAACTTGTTATTGTACGTAGTTTAATGGTAAATTTTTTCTAAAGGGTTAAACAAATTTTGTTAAGCTATCTGAAATTTTTTGAATTAAAATAATTTTTAACCAATGTTAACATTGTTATCAGGGATAATACTTAATTTATAATTTATATGTTCTTCTGGTATTAATCGGGGGCCAATTTAACATAAATCATTACAATAAAAGACATATATACACTATTTTAAAGTAAACTCATGCACGACGTTTCATCCGTTTCATCGGGTGGGCTTCTTCAGATAAAAACAACACAAAATGACTATCTATTTAAAAAGCAAACAAAACTAATGAATACAATGATCAGAAGCAGTTCACGCAAAAGCAAGTCAATAATTTCGTGCAATACGTTTTAAAATTGTTGGTTTAAAAACCACATTCATCGTAAAATTTTTGGGTACATTCCAAACTTTTACAAACAATTTTACAAAAAACATTCCAAACTTTACCATTCATGGTATGTTTTATATTATTGATATACAATAATTCCAAAAATTTTATTTTTACAAGGTCAATATTACAATTTGATATCTCTGTCACACTTCGTGCATATTCTGAATCTTAATCTTATAAATCTGCACTTAATTTTTTGTTTTTTTACTGCAATTTTGAAGCTTTTGATTGTGAGTCATGTTTTCTATTGTTACGTAGTGATTGCATAATCGCTACACCACCCCCATTTAAATTACTTTATTTATAAGTTGTTTATGTAAGTTATTATAAAAAATTGTTTTACTGCTTTATTTAAGCGCATTGACTGAGTGAAGTTTTAAGCTATTGCGACGTTTTTGCGGCAGTGATGACGTAGTTTTGTTTAGATCGTTTAAGAAACGATTGGTAGAATAAAGTAAGATGAGAACCATCGTGGACATTGCTATTTGCTAATGATATTGTAATTTGCAAAGAAACCAGGAAAGAAGTGGACCGGATGCTGGAGGTATGCGTTGGAAAGAAGAGGGATGAAAGTAAATAGGTCAAAGACCAAATATCTGTGCGTAAATGGAAGAAATGACGACAAAACAGTGAACATGGAGGACACAAAAGTGCCAAGAGTAAAGGAATTTAAGTATTTGGGATCAACGGTGCAAGAAAGCGGTAGTTGTGAGAGGGAGGTAAAGAGGAGAGTACAGGCAGGATGTAACGGATGGAGAAAAATATCGGAAGTAATCTGTAACAGGAGGTTACCAGCTAGAGCAAAAGTAAAAGCGTACAGTTCAGTGGTGAGACCAGCAATGGTGTATGGATTTGAGACGGTGGCGGTCACAAAGAAACAAGTAGAATACATGGAAGTTGCAGAGATGAAAATGTTGAGGTTTACTATGGGAGTGACGAGAAAGATAAGATCAGAAACGAGTACATCAGGGGTACAGTTAAGGTAGAACGGTTAGGAATGAAGATGAGGAAGGGTAGGCTGAGATGTATGGACATGTCATGAGGAGAGACCAGGAATATGTAGAAAGAAGCGTGATCGAAATGGAATTACCGGGAAAGAAGAAAAGAGGAGGCCGAAGAGACAATTTTTGGATCTAGTGGAGGAAGATATGGGGAAAGTTGGTGTGAGGGAAAAGGAATTTGGAAACAGGACAGTTTGGAGAAACATCATACGCTGTGGCTATCCCTGATTAAAGGAAAAGCCCGAAAGAAGAAGAAGAAGATTCAAGTAAGAATATGATTTTTTGTATCAAATATTTACCCAAAAAGTCAGGTGCGACATATTCACAAGTTGAGATTGCAAAAAGGCATTGTTAAACACGTTATAAAGACTCATGGGATGTAGATAAAAATGTGCTGGAAGAAGACTGGGATAAACTGTTTTGGCAGAGTGATGATAGTTCATTTTGAAGGAAATTAATTGTGTGCATGTTTTTATCCCAATAAAACTGTAAATATTTTTTGTATCATTTTAATAAGTCAAAGTCAGTGGTGCGATTTATACTTCAATAATTAGGGTAATTTATGGAGGAAATATACTTGCTTCCTCAATAAAACAATTGCCTTTTGAGAATAATAACACCATAACAATAAATTAATAACAAAAAAAGTAAATTACTCAACATGAATGTTTTTTTTGTATTCATGAGCTCTCATCAAACAAATGAAATAGAATAAGGGAGTCAAGTCTATTTTAAATTAAGGTTTTGACTTAGGAACCAAAAAACACATTGTTACAAACCAAAAAAATCTTTATTAAGTTCTATAAAACTTTTAAAAAATGTAATTCTAATTTTCAAACAAAGTTATGTAGGGTTGTTTATAAAAAACGACCTTACACAATAACGGTAAATTATTGGCAAATGGATCGTCGTTTATTTTAAATATAATTCAACGTAAATGTTTTTGTTGTTTGAATTATGTTTTGTTTTTTGTTCATGGATCGTAGTTTTGCGCCTTTAACTTTATAATTGTATTTCTTTCACTAAAGCTCCCATTTTAAAAAATTCGGAGCACTAATTTAAACTTAAAAATATTGGTAAATAATTTACGCAGTTAGTTCATTGACTTCTAGTCTAAGATGTGGTTGACTTCTTTACTTTATTTATCTGATGAAGCTTTATGGAACCCAAAAGCGTTTATATAAAGTTGATTTTCTTTTCTAAATATGAACGTGTTAGCTTTGCTGAATGCAATGGCTATATATCTCATTCTATTTGCAAACTTTTGTAGATTTCTTTTCATCAACATCTCAAACCAAAGAAATCATCTTATACTGATAAAAGTTGGAACTATCTCTGGCTTTACAACAAAGACAGCTAAACTGTAAACCAAAACTAGAATTTGAAGCCAAAAACTAAAAATGAAGAGCTTAAATTTGATTTTGCACTTGGTAAAACTTTGTGAACTCGAATCAAAACTCAAACTTGAGTAAAAATTGATTGAATTTGCCGATCTAGCAACTGGTCGTCTATTAATTAATTACTTGCTGTATTAGCAAAAACAATGGGCTACTTTTTTATTACAAGAACTAGTTTTCCTATTGTAAAGAAATTCAACATGGATTGACAAACGCCGTCTTTTAGACAGCTACTAATCATTTTTAACTCAATAAAAAGAAAACTTTAAATTCACGGGTCAGCTAAACTGGAAAATAACGCTAATTTCAAAAAAATTATAAAATGTCACTCCAGTTTATGTGACAATTAAATGAGTAGTGGTTAAATATGTAGTCTATCTGTCGCATGCGGTCTATCATTTGGTTAAGTATCCAGTTTACAATCCTTATGCAGTCTACTATCTGATTTAGTATGAATCATAATGATGGATAGTAGACCGTATTTTTAATTAGAAGTTAGTCAACAGGCTTTTTGATATATGGTAGATCGCATATTTAACAAGAAGTTTGTTAGTAGACTGCATACTTAACCAACTTCTTCTTTTTTTCTTCTTTCGGCCTTTCCCTTCAATTAGGGGTAGCCACAGTTATCATCTTTTTCCAAACCGTCCTATTTTCAACGTCCGTCTCCTTCGCACCAACTTCCCCCATATCTTCTTTCACTACATCTAAAATATTTTCTCTTTGGTCTCCCTCTTTTCCTCTTTCCCGGTAACTCCATTTCCATCATCTTTCTTCCTGCATACTCTTGGTCTCTCCTCATGACATGTCCATATCACCTAAGCCTGCCCTTCCTCATCTTCATTCCTAACCTTTGGCCCAGATGGTAGGTGCTTTCTCGCAGCCTGGGCCGTGAGTAAGTCTGTTCTTGATATTAAAAATGATATACCGAAACCGAACGTACCAAAACGGAAGGGTATCCACCCATTCCGATGTTCAGTGTGGGTCTGCTAATCGGCAAACGTCCTTTTCAGGACGGAGCAATGCTAGGATAAAACTGCTCTTTTCAGGGCACATTTTCAACAAGTTCCGAAGACTCACTATTCTTCAGCTGAACATCGAAGGCCTCACTGCAAGCAAGATGAATGTTCTTCATCATCTCGCTATGCAGTCTGAGGCACTCGTCATCCTACTGCAGGAGACCCACTGCACTGATGCAGAGAAGTTGGTTCTACCAAACTACCAACTAGCTGGGTCTTCTTTAAGCAGGAAGCATGGCCTTGCCACGTTTGTCCACGAGCGACTGAGATACACGCTTTTCGACCAATCTCCACCGACATCGGAGATCGAGTGGCTGTGTGTGGACGTTGATGGCTATAAAATAGTCAACGTCTACAAACCACCGCCAACACGATTGCGAACCCTGGATCTCCCAGTGTTTCCTCACCCCTGTCTTTACGCTGGCGATTTTAACTGTCGTCATGCTGACTGGGGTTACGATCACAACAGTCCGGACGGTGAGTGCTTGGCTGGCTGGGCAAGTATTAATTGTCTTGCCCTCCTATATAATGCCAAGGACGCTGCCAGTTTTTATTCTGGCCGCTCGAACACTGGCACCAATCCAGATCTAGTTTTCGCCAGCGTAGGTCCAAACAGTCGCTTACCGGATAGACGTGTCCTTGACAAGTTCCCCAGGTCGCAAGTTCACAACATCGACCTTCGCTTATTACACCACCAAGCTTTGCTCTGACAGTGCCAAGCATGCCTGTTAAGCAATGAACTTCTGCAAGGCCAAATGGAGTCATTACATTGATTTGACGAATACATTCGCAAAGACTTTGTTGCCGCCTGATTTACTTGATGTGGATGCGGCTTACCAGGACTTCTGTAACACCATTAATAAAGCAGCCAAAAAGACTATTTCACGCGGGTATCGAAATAACTACGAGTATTTCTCGTATATTCCGTGTTGGGATGCAGAGTGTGAATTCCTCTATAAAACCTTCCTGCAGTCTCTTCAGGGAGACGACTCAAGTTTGGCTGCTACAGCTCTGCTTGCCAAGCTTGACAGAAAGCGAAGGGATTGATGGTCCGAGGCAGTTCAGAGTATTGACTTCTCACACTGTAGTCGAAAAGCGTGGAGTATTTTGAGCAACCTTACTAGTAGGTCACAACACTCTCCTTGTCACTGTCCAGTTTCAGTCGATGCTATTGCATCTCAGCTGGTTAGAAATGGGAAATATAAGGCTGTTGACCGCAAGTCATCTCGACTTGTCTTTCAAGAAGTGTCTGACCTTTGGAGGGCCATAACACCAGACGCAGTAAATATCTCTGACAATTTTTCACAGAGAGAATTTACTGCTGCCCTTCAACATTTAAAACCAGGTGAAGCTCCGGGACCTGATTCCATCTGCCCCAAGCTTATACTCCATGCTGGATCTGCTTTGAAGTCCTGGTTACGTGACTTTCTTTCTTCCTGTTTGTGCCGACTCAAAATTCCCAAGATCTGGATAAGAGCGCTTGTGGTCGCGATCCCAAAAACAAGAAAGCCCGTGGGTGATCCAAAGAGTTATCGACCAATATCTCTGCTCTGTGTCCCTTATAAGATCCTCGAGAGGCTTATCTATGCCCGCATTGAACCGTTAATCGATCCACTGCTCCCTAAAGAGCAGGCTGGGTTCCGACGCGGGAAGTCAAGTTGTTCTGTTAACCCAGAACATCGAGGATTCTTTTGAGGCTAAAAAGAAGGCCGGTGCCGTATTTGTCGATCTGACAGCTGCTATGACACTGTCTGGCACCGTGGCCTTACCTGCAAGCTGCTGAGACTACTTCCGGATAAGAACATGGTCAGAATAATCATGGAGCTTGTCCGAAATCAAAGTTTCACCCTTACACCGGCGACAGCAAGCAAAGCAGGCTACGCCGTCTTAAAAACGGCGTTCCTCAGGGATCGGTCTTGGCTCCCCTCCTATTTAACATCTATACGTACGATCTTCCTTTTATGATTTCCAGAAAGTTTGCTTATGTTGATGATCTAGCATTGTTGCACTCTTCTGGAAACTGGAAGGATTTGGAGGGGACCTTAAGCCAAGACTTTCAGCGTATCTCCAGACTTGGAGGTTGAAGCTCAGTCACACTAAGACGGTGACGGCAGCCTTTCACTTAAATAACCGAGAGACCAAGCGTGAGCTAAAGCTCTACAACAACGATAGATTTTTACCGTTATGTCCAACCCTTACTTATCTTGGGGTAAAACTGGACAGATTGCTCACATTTCGCCATTTAGTGGCATTGCGCAAAAAACTATCCTCGCGTGTCACACTGTTGAGGCGACTCGTGGGCTTGAGATGGGGTGCTGGTGCTAAAACACCACGCATAGCCCCTTGTCTCTAGTCTACTCAACAGCTGAGTACTGTGCGCCAGTCTGGTGTCGCAGTGCTCATACTCGCCTCATTGACAGTGTCTTGAATGACGCCTTGCGCATAGTCACTGGATGCCTGCGTCCCACTCCAACCGACCACCTATTTGTACGCTCAGGGGTCCAGCCAGCTGAGCTTCGCCGAATGAGAGCGACACTCTCCTTGGCTCACCGTGGATCTCTGGACTTTGATCATATCTTGTATGGTCTTTTAAGTGGGTCCTCAGATACTCGCCAAGTGAGACTAAGATCCAGACGCCCGTTTGTGCCAGCTGTGCGGAATGTTTTGTACAACCTTGCCATACTTGGCATCCGCGCCTCTGAATGGACAGATCACAAATGGAAAACGGAGTAGTGTGAAAATGCTTCCAGGCTCCGTGTTTTTGTGCCCGAGACCGGTGCCAGGCCTGTTGGGATGGGCTTACCCCGAGCAACTTGGGTTAAGCTCAACCGCCTGCGGTCTGGTCTTGGACTATTCCATTCGTCCATGCACAAATGGGGTCTCGCTCCTTCGCAAGGTCCATGCACAAAAGGCAGTGCAGCCTCCTGGGGTAGTAAAAGGATAAACCCTCGGCCCCAGTCCTGTTTGTGTCTGACCTGGAGTGGATACCCTTCAAACGACGACAACGATTCCTAACCGTTCTACCTTAACTGTACCCCTGATGTACTCGTTTCTAGTCTTGTCTTTTCTGGTCACTCCCATAGCAAACCTCAACAATTTTATCTCTGCAACTTCCATTTTTTCCACTTGTTTCTTTGTGACCACCATCGTCTTAATTAACCAACCATGATTAAAAATAACTTCTTGACACTCTCAGGTGGAACTTGCTGTGCAACAATAAGTAATTATGGTGAACATGATTCACTTGCAATTAAGTAGGTAATATTCATTGTGAAAGAATATTAATACACGGAGAAGTTCGAAATGCATAATCAACCAGTACAATTAAATGTTATGAACAAGTGAAATTTGAACGTCCTTCAATTACATATCTCATCTTGTATTTTCAAAATATTTCTTTGCAATATTATTTTGGTCTAATAAATTTTTAGAACATCTTTAGCAATTGAAACCAAAGCTTAACTAACTTTGATAATATAGCAAAACCATTAAAAGTTTACTTTCTTAACTTTATAGTTGGGAGTAGTAATTATGACTTATAATCAGGGTTGGTAGAATTCTGGGTTTTTTTAAAAAATTGTTTTTTTTGGGGGTTTTATTAATTTTTATATTTTATTGTTATTTAAATTGTTTTTGAAACATTTACTAAAAAAGAAGCTATAAAAGTGATTAATAAAGTGAAAAATGGTAAGTACATTTAAACAAATATTAATATAAATATTACAAATAGGCTGATATGTTTATATTTTGATTTGCTGACGTAGCCATTAGCTATTGCCATATATAATAAACAATCATTACCAGTAAATTCATCAAACTTGCATTCAGATTTTTCCCACCGAATTAAATTAAATATATGTTCATAATTCTCACTGTATATTGAAAAATGGGCATGACGTACACCACTTTTTGTTGCATCTAACTAAGAATGATTATAATCAAAGAGCATAGGTAGCTTGATGCCTTTGGATAACCTTAGGAGAGCAGAGCAGATGCACTAGTGTTACGCAAGAGCAGCTGAACCAGCAACATACAACAGTGGCCATTGCAGTTCAATATAGTACCAGACACTGCAGGCATTGGGTGTTTGTTTATTGCATATGTCTGCAGAGCATATGCAAGAGATATCTTGTTTACTACTCACTAGGCATACTTTATTTACTGATTTATATTTTTATTTAGTGGCAGGAATGAAGAATATAATATAAATATAGTTATCGGAAAAAATTCAAATAGCTTCTACTTAAATTTTATTTTAAGAAATTAATTGCAGAAGGCAGCCATTAGATGCTTTGAATAAAACAAAATATTTTCTTTAGCAAACATGCCCTGCTATCTCAGGATCAATCGAAAGAGGATTCTCATCATTTGGACTTGTCTGGCCTAACATAAGGAATAAGCTGGGCAGACTGTATAGAAATTAAAAACAAGTGTCCATTTCTTTTCTAGTTTCTGGCAATTTTTTAATTTTTGCTGGAAGTTTCTCTTATATTTTTCATAATAGGTAAAATAGGAACATTTATTATAGCCTTTTCTAACTAACTACTGGTAAATACAGTAAAATGCTTGTTATGATTTTTGTGTAAAATAGAAATAAATTAAAGAATTGAATTAAAGACATTATTTATGAAGGTCATATTTATTAACTGATAGCATGTTATTCGTAGGATACATAAGTATATACATATATTTTTTTGTTACCAGGAAATATGTTCAGTAATACTATTGCTATTAATATAACTGATACAAAATGTTTTTATATAGCTTAAAAAATGAAAAATTTAAAAAAAAAACAAAAAAACCCACTTGAAGCCGGTTTTTTTTTAGTTGGGTTGTTTGGGTTTTATTGGGCGGGTTATTTAATGCCAACCCTGCTTACAATAGCAAATTACCCTGTTGAATATGGCAAAGTAAACTTCGCATACAGATGCGTCTGAGGTGCCAGAAACTTGAAAATATTGAAATTTAATTTCAATCTTGCGGTGATCTCTTGCAATAAAACTATGTCCGTTTCGAGAACTTGTTCCGCTGCCATCAGCTCCGAAGTCGCTTGTTACCTAACAATCAACGCAAGTGTTTTTTTTGAATTTAAGAACAGAAAGCTATACTTAAAAAGTGTACATCAACATTTAGTTTTTACCTGTATTGTATATCGTTTAAGAACATTGTTTTTTTGCATGATGAAAGCAATGGCCATGAAAGGGTATTCGCCCGAAGTACCTCCTACAGCCACTTGATAAAACGGAAAACTAAAATGAATTTTTAAACTTAAGTACAACCATTTATTAAGATTTTTTAATATGCCAAAGACTATCAGCTGTTATTGAATTTTGCGAACTATTTCGAATAAGTTACGGACAAAAATTTTTTAAATTTTTATTCGGTATAAATTTTACTTCTTTCAAATATTTAGCTGGCTAAAATTTTATAAAAACAATAAAAACAATTTTACATGAATACAACATAGAAATCAGCCTGTCCATTTTAACTGCCAAACACGTTTAATGTTTTTACCGTAATTTCTCGCAAAAATAACAAATTAAAAAATTAACTATATTCCTAAAAAAGAACAACTTTTGAGAAAATGGTTTAATTTTCTTTTCGTAAAGAGTAGCCCGGAGACTTGATCGTCACATACCCACAGGGTTGTCATTTTGAGCTTATTTCTCAAATTTTTGCTAATTTTATAAACATTGTCTAAGAAAAATTTAATGTGCTTATTTTGGAGTTGAGTGCCTAGTTTTTATTGTTTTCGATAGCGTTCTGAAATTACTTTATCAAATTATTAACGTTTGAAAAAATCTTGTACTTTATCAAAAGGTCTTGACGTAATAATTAAAGAAAAGATAAGATTTTTTGGTTAAGCAACAACAGATTTTTTTTTCATTTATCAACTACAGCTCGCAAGTAGTTTTAAAACTGTTTTTACTTCGGATAAATAACCCGTGCTTATTTTTTGCTCAGTTTGAATGGTAACCTTGCGTATAAGTTCAATCTCTATAAAGAATTTACTTAGAATTGTATAAATTTAATCACCAAACGTTGTCTCAATTGCATTTGTCTTCAATTCGACGCTCCTACCTTCTCAGCAACAACACCCAAATAACCCCAAAATCTGGACCGATTCTGGCATAAACCTGGCAAAGTTTGGCTTAACTTGGATCCAATATCATCAATTTATTTTTTTTGCATTCTATTTCAAAATTATAATTTTAAAAACTGAAGTCTCCACTCAAACTATCCCACTGGCTAAATCATCATTCTGTCCCTAAGTAAGGGGCGCGACGTGTTTTTTTCTGCTGGCAGGAATTAGCCGTTTCATGCAGCCCCGCCTCCGCTTTGGCCTTTTCTTTACCAGTTCTTGTGGTAACCTTATTCTCATATTTTCCTCAATAACCTCCATGCATCGTTTATTAAAACTTCTTTTCTTCATACTTTTCACCCCAATTTTCATAGCCATTGCTGGAGCTTTTTTTGCTCATTTTTTCAATGTGCCCAAACCACCTCAGTCTTTGACTTCTCAAAAATTCTTTTAATGGTTTAACACCAGTCATCTTTAGTATTAGCTCACTATCAGTATCTCACCGACTATAAGTGAAGGCATATTTTTAATTTTATACTTTGCGCTTGACTGGAACCCAATTGACTTGATTTATTGTTTGTTTGTTTGGAAAAGATAACTTTTATTACAAATACAAATTTACTAAAGCAATTTTTGTGAACAACGTTATATTTTCGTGCCAAAACTAAAAATTTAAACTTTTGCCCCTTATATTTGTTTCGAAAACAAAATGTAAATGCAAAGTCAAATTTGAGAAATAAGCCAAACTATTACAAGGCCATAGTCCCGATTATTTTTTAGTTTTTCTTTTAGATTTTTTTTTGCTATTTTTCATTTATTACCATTGCCTATGGATGTAATCAGTGGGATAATACAATATAAAAAAACTGATAATTACCACTTTTTTAATTGATTTTATTATAGTCTTAATTTTTTAATTTTGCAAACTATATCAAGAAACAACGAGATTGGTTCAAAGTTTTTTTACATTCAAGTGGCAAATGTAGGTTATATTGTACGGTACAATATAGGTTATATTGTATGCTATACAGCACTATATTCCTGTGAAAATTTGATGACATAATTTTACAGTCTTTTTAAGTTTCGCTTTTGAAAATCACGTGCAAGTGATGCTTGTGACAGATGGTTAGACAAAAAAAAATTTTTTTCAATTTTCGTACAGCTGAATGCAAAGCTAAGTTTTTTTTTTAGTAGACTGTTCAGCTGTAAATTTTTTAACTATATTGAAATTATTGTTATTTAGATAAGGGTAATTTCATTAAACAAAACCAGAAGATAAGTAGAATTTTTCAACTTGTCCTAAGTTTTACTGAGATCGTTGCTGAAATACAAGCAACTAATTTCACTCGATGAAATCAACAGAGAGGAAGTTTATTTCGATGTTGCTGATTTAGTAATAATAGCCTAGGTCTATTTTTTAATGGCGTAAACAGTGATATGGAAAGTGAAAGTGATGATATTTTTTAGTTTCAAGTCTGGAAAACAGTGTGAAGGAAATTAGAACTAATTTAAAAGTTACTAAATGATAAAACGAAAACAGTTTCAGACACCCAGAACAATTCATTCTATTGCGCTAGAGGTCCAAAAGCTACTCTGGTCATTCTATTGCACTTTCTTTTGCTTGGCGATCTTGACAAATAACTCTCCCGTGATTCAGAAAAACCTAGTAAGCGCCAGTTTCAAAAAAACGGAATTATGCGATGCGTATTCGGGAAGTTTTTTACTCAGAATTTTCTTTTTAAATAACTTTTAGGTTAAAAAGTTTGTTACTTTTTGAGTTAGCGCCTAGTAAAAGCCATAGTCTTGCTGTATAGATGTATCAACTCAAAATGCAAATCAGCGCTTTTTTTGAAAACTTAAAAAAGCGGCTTACTATATTTTTTGCAAATCACGCCGGAGCTTTAAAATACAGCCATATTTTTAAAATAAAAAATTTCAAACGGACCGAAATATGTTGGTATCTTTTATAGCATGTAATTGTTGCCGCTAGTATAGACCTCCAACATTTCTTGAGATTCAAATGGAAAATAGAGACGGTAAGAATGATAGTAATAATATGAAAATAGTTTTTCTAGCACAAAACTTCCAAATAGCTGTTAAAACCAAGGGCTTTTTTTGACACTCTTTTGTTTAAATAAGTAGCCTTTTTGTTTTAATTTGTTTAAACTGGTTGGTAAAAAACCACTGTGGTTGGGCTGCTCGAAAACAATTAGTGATAGATGATTCTACCAAACGAGTTTTATCTGCAATGCATAAGGACGTTCTTTTCACTTTTCATCAAACTAATGTCGTATATAAATACGTGTGCCACTGCGATAGTCGGTACGTGGGTCGAACGTTTGCAGGACGTAATCCTTCAGCATATGCCCAAGTTTATTCGGAACAGAACTGCTCAAGAACGAAAACAACCACAACACCAAGATAAATCAGCTAATTCTGTACCTTATTGCGACTCGTTCATTGGAAATCATTTATTATACAGCCAAAAATGTACATCTCACTACAACGATGACCAATTTTTTATTCTTTCTAAAGCAAGATTATAATGTTAAAAAGCTGGTTGCTGAAAAATACTGCGTGCACCAAAAAGCGCTCAATAGAAAATGTGGAAAAAGAGAGGAAAGAGTACAGAACATACCAGTACCTACAAAAATCTTTGCATCTTCAAGTAGTGCGGATCAGCGCCCGACAAAAAATTCACACCCTCACCTTCGTCGAAAAGAAATGCATCACTCAAATCAGCTTTATAAACGGAAATACAGAATTTATAAAAATTAGTTTCACATGTATTCTTATAAATGATGAGCCACGTCCTCAATGTGTTGTTTGTTCCGAGGTTCTTGCCAACGAGAGCCTGAAAGCAGGGAAATTGAAACGCCATCTTACAGCAAAGCATTTGAAATTCATTGACAAACCAATGTCTTTTTTCCGCCGATTAGAAAAAGAATTGTTAAGTCAAAAGAAAACTATGACAAAGCACCTCACAATCTTAAAAAAAGCTCAAAAGGCATCGCATGAAGTTGCATATTTAATCGCAAAAAATAAAAAACTACACTGCATCGGAGAAACCCTCATCAAACCTGCTGGTATTGCGATCAGTCAAATTATGAACGGAGACTAGGTAGCCGAGGAAATAAAAGGAATACCATTGTCTGCTGATACCATTTACCGACGTATCAGTGAAATGAGTCAAGATACTAAGTGCCAACTGATTGATAGAGTTAAACGAGGAAAATACGCTTTGCAATTGGATGAGTCTACAGATGCGTCTGGTTTAGCGCAATTGATTGTGTTTGTTAGGTATATAGCCAATGGGAAACTTGAAGAAGAATTACTCATGTGCGTAGCGCTATCTGGAACATGCACAGGTGAAGACATATTCTCAGCAGTGGATACAAGATTACACAATTATGGATTCTCATGGGAGTGTTGTATTAGCATTTGTACTGATGGGGCTGGGACTATGGCAGGAAAAGATAAAAGCTTTTTAGCAAGAGTGTCACAAATGCGCCCCATATCAATTTTACGCATTGCATCATTCGTAGAGAAAATCTTGCTAGCAAAACACTGGACCAACAATTAAAATGTGTTCTCGATTCAGCAGTAAAAATTGTTAATTATATTAATCGAGACCGCTCCAAACAAGATTATTTACCATTCTCTGCGACGAAATGGGCTCGGAGCATAAACTCTTTTTCTTCATTTAGAAGTGAGATGATTATCGCGAGGAAAAGTCTGCACCCGTTTGTATGAGTTGCGAAATGAAGCTTATTTGTTTCTTGCGGAAAGAAGACACAAACTTGCTGTAAATCTCACCGACCCTGTTTGGTTGACAAAACTCCTGTACTTTTTTTTGTATTTTTGAGAAGATTAAATAGTTTAAATTTGTCATTGCAAGGCGAATCAGTTGATATTTTAGCAGCTCATCTCAAGATCAAAGCTTTCAAAAATAAAATTCAACATTGGGCTAGTCGAGTTGAAATTGGAAGAATGGATATGTTTTCTGAGCTTAACAACTATCTAGAAGAGAACGAGTTTAATCAGAGAAATGTGATGCAATCATAATTAGTCATCTTCGTAATCTTTCTCAATGGTTTGACAAATATTTTCCCAAAGACATTACACCACAACAACACAATTGGATATTATCACCCTTCACAATATCAAATACTCGCCATCTATCATTAGATTTGATCGAAGCACTGGACGACCTGTCAAGTGACCGAGGCTAAAAAATTGCCTTTGATATTAAAAGAACTGTAACTGAATTTTGACTTTCAGTTGCAAAAAAATATTCACAGTTATCAGCGGCTGCAATGAATGTTTTTTTGCCATTTGGAACGACATACTTATATGTGAAAGGACGTTTTCAACTTTATCTTACGTTAAAAACAAACACAGATCAAAACTAGAAGTAGAAGACAATCTTCGGGTTGCTGTCTCTCAAATTAAACCTCGAATTGATTTGTTGTGTTCTAAACGCAGAGCCCATTGTTCTCATTAGGTAAAATAAATGTATTCATTTTTATGTGCTTTGCTTCACACAATTGTGCAAGTTAACAAATGTATTCTTTATTTATTTTTATCTACTTTGTTTTGAATTTCAATAGAAAATAAACACAGTTATAATCTGCTTCAGTAAATGTTATTTTACCATTAAAATTACTTAACTATTTAAAATGACATTTTCGCATACCAATAGTAGCCTTAAAATTCCTAAATAATTGAAAATATTTTCCATTTTACAGGTAGTACTACCGCTCACGAAAAGTTTGAGTCATAAGAGTTTAAGTCAAGACTTTTTTAATTACGTCAAAAAATATTTGCGGACCCTTGCCATAGGAGGTGAGGAGGGGAGGAGGGAAGAGGACTCTAACTCTTACACTAACCCTAACTGGTTTGTTAACGTTTATGATGTCATCAGAGGAGGTGAAGAAGTGAGGAGAGAGAACGACCCTAACTCTAAGAAAAACAGTGTTCCTGAGTTTGATTTCCACCTAAGGCAGTTGACAACAAAGTTGTAAATCCTAACTTAAGCTCTAACCCTAAAAAAACAGTAATCCTGAGTTCAATTCCCAACCAAAACAGGTGAAAGATTTTAATCCTAACCCTAAGAAAGTCAGCGGTCCTAATTTGATTTCCAATTTCCACCCAAGACAATTCACAGCAAAGCTATAATCCTAATCTAAGAAAAACAGTGGTTCTGAGTTTGATTCACACCTAAGGCGGTTGACAGAGAAACTGTAAATCCTAACCCAAGCTCTAACCATAACCCTCATAAATTCAGCAATTGTGAGTTTGATTCCCACTCAAGACGGATGCAAGATTTCAAAACATTTAAATCAACCAGTTTTTTGTTTTTAGGCACACAATAGAAAAACCTGTCAAAATATTTCTTGTTTTTGAGCGCACACGAAACAAACCTGTCAAACCAGTTTTATGTTTTTAGGCACAAAATAGAAAAGTCTTTCAACTAGTTTCCTGTTTTTGTGCACACAATAAAAAAACTTGTCAATATATTTTCCGTTTCAAGGCACACAATTGAATCGACCTGTCGAAATATTTACTGAGAAAGATAAGTTTTGATGTGTCAAGTTAGTTGTGCAGTAGCTTTTTTGGAGACTTAGTTTCCCTATGGAAAATTTTTTTACAGAGTTAGTTTGTATAGGTTTATTTGTGAGTACATTGCAAAGCTTTGGTGCAATCCACAATGGTGAGTATATAAAGCAGAGCTGTTCGCTTTTTTTTATCAGTGTGTTGATGCTGCAGTGAAGTGTGATGTTCTTGCTCAAAACACGGAAGCTCTCGAGAGAGATTTGGTAGCTCAAATGTTTCGTTGTTCATCTCCTCAAAACCCACTTATGTGTGACAAAGACGATCGTCTGAGAATCTTTCCCAAATCTTGGTACGATCAAGAGCGTCCAACAGCACGTAAAATGGCGGATGCAGGTTTCTGTTGTAAAGGTTCTAACGGCCGTGTTGGTTGCTTTTATCGTTGCGGACGATTATTTTTTTGGAAACCTTATGACAATCCGTGCTACGAGCACGCAAAATGGTTTCTTATGTGTAAATTTGTTTTAGAAAAACAAGGTGTAAAATATGTGGAGAAAGCCTGCCAGAAGCACTCGGATTTGCATTAAACAGAAATAAAAAATTCAACTCGATCCGTGGCAGCAAACGACTTACGCAACATGTTGTTCAATCAAATACGAAACACGGTAGCAACAGAGCAAAGGAATTAAAGATTGGAGGGCATCATGTTGTTTAATTCTCACGTGAAATATGCAAAAAATATTAGAATAGAAGACGCCAAGAACCGTTACGCATTATTGAAACATATAAAAAAAACAACAATTTCCCCAATTTTTAAGAACTATTAAACGCTATTTTAGACTTTAGAATTAAACTCAGGATCATTGTTCTTTTTAGGGTTAGGGTTAGAGCTAGGGTTAGGATTTACAGCTTTATTGTCAACTGTCTTGAGTGGGAATTGAGCTTAGAACCACTGTTTTTCTTAGGATTAGGATTGAAATCTTGCACCAGGCTTGGTTGGAAATTGAAATCAGGATCACTGTTTTTATTAGAGTTAGGGTTAGGATTTACAGCTTTGCTGTCAACTGTCTTTGGTGGGAATCAAACTCAGAACCGCTGTTTTTCTTAGGGTTAGAATTAAAATTGGGATTGGGGTTAAGGTTAGGCTTCGGATTTAGATTAGGATAAGGATTAGAATTATGGTTAAGATTAGGTTTAGGGTTAGGGTTAGGATTAAGAGGATTAGAATTAGTTAAGACCGTTTTTGGTCACCCTAATTTTAAGCAAATCGTATTCTGCATAATCTTCTTCTCCTTTCGGCCTTTCCCTTCAATCAAGGGTAGCCACAGCCTATTATCTTCCTCCAAACCATCCTGTCTTCAACGTCCGTCTCCTTCGTACCAATCTCGCCCATATCCTCCTTCACCACATCTAAAAATCTTTTCCTTGGTCTCCCTCTTCTTCATTGAGGGAGGGCAGGCTGAGGAATGCTATTGTTTTATTGGGGATTCGGAGTCGGAATTCTTAAAGTTTTTAAAGCTGGATCCTAGAAATTGTAGAAGTCAGAATCGGATCTTAAACCTTCTGACAACACAATCCTGCCACAGAAACAGATTGCATGTCGAAGCCAATATGTATATTCACCTGTCAATTATCACACCATACATTAAAAGTACTTCTGTTTCTTTGCATGCTCATCCTTCATAGTAAATATGTTAAATTCGTTTGCATAATTTTATACAATTTTACTTTTTTATCGTTGTTCTCATATAAGAGTAACTGCAGTTCTTTGATAACAACGTGCAAAATTTAAATCCATTTCTACTTGACAAGCCTTCCTTAACAAAATTTTTGACTAAATGTTTCGTAAGCTAAAATGATAAGCCATAGTGTTCCGTGGCCATAAAAGTTAGGGAAACCCTGGGTTAATATGAACAAATATTATCAAAGATGACTTGTTTGAGATTCATCATTATTTCTTGTTTTTATCATGTTTTTCCAATTTTTATAAAAAAATTTTGTATTTCGTTCAACGCTTGAAGTCCGCCCAACGGAACAAATCAAACTCCGTAGTTTTAGTTTTGTATTTCGTTCAACGCTTGAAGTCCGCCCAACGGAACAAATAAAACTCCGTAGTTTTAGTTCTGTTTAAAAGAATCATAATTTTTTTGTTTTTTAATTAAGACTAGCCTTTAAGTAATTTACCAAAGCAGAAATAGATTTTAGATCGCCAGTTTTCTGGTACGAAAAAATTTGCAACTTTTCTTGGCAAAAAACATTTAAAAAAAACAAAGCCCAAAATCATTCTTTAGAAAAATATACATCCCATAACCTATTACATATTGGTATGTCTTAAATGCTGACCGATGTGTTGATCCATATTCGAGAAACGGTTGGTTGCTAGATTCAGATAAGAAAAATTTGACCTAAAAATACGGTATTTTTGTTATAGATGCCAAAACCAAGGCTTTAATCTGAAATTACAAGTTTTATTGGCAATTTTTAAAGTAGTTTTAAAATTATACAAAGTTAAAACTTACCAAGACAAAGAAAAGATGTACGAAAAAAATACTTTTAAATCTGTTGCTTTTTTATTCTAGCACAAATAAAAGTCTTTACAAGGCTTTTTGTAAAAAGTATTTTTTCGAATTGATTAATTGCAATGATTTAAATAAAAGCAAACCGTTTGTTAACTATGTAAAAATGAAAAACATTTTAACCTTTTTTTAAAAATTAAAAATAGCCTCTAATCGAAAATGGACTTCAATCTTTTGTTTTATAAAATATACATGTATATTTAAAATCATTATTTATAATTCTCAATTTGAATCAAAATTGATCGAGTTTATAACTTTATAGCAACTGCTTATGAGTAAAAAAAGTAAAGTAACTTTGATAAACTTTGAAATGCATATTCAAATTATTTTTTAATGTTTTTAAAATTATTTTTAAATAATAAAAAAATTATTATTCAACAATAAACTTTCAACAAAAAATGATAATCCTTGATGCTGTCTTTTTTGTTCTCAACTACACTTGAATCTTTTTTATTCGTTTGAATCTCGAGTTTTTCAGAGCTACAGTAAATCAAGAATATCCGGACAGTTCAGCGTTTTATTATCTCAGCTTGCTGAAATCTACATATCTATTACTGTAAGAATAATACTAACCGTTAAAACCTATAGTACGTTAAATTATTTTAAAAAATGCAGTCACTCAACCTTTTGCATGTCCGATGCAACCGAAGCGTAGAAATACCGGATAGACCGCGATATGCTGAAAGTGTCACAATCACAATTTAAAAAGCAAAAATTTTTTGTGCATAGGCCAACCGAAACGCCCGAAACCTTTTTCTGGTTTTTAAACTAGAAACTTTTGTATCAATCTATTCAAAAAAATTTTCAGACCCACTGATAATGAAGCCTTTACTGCTTTTCTGCCACTGTAATCATATTGATATTATAAATAACACGCCCACTGAACACACGTAAATTCTCAGGCAAAAAAAGAAATTCAAATAGAAAACTTTTTCTTTCTGTTTCCAATGGCGAAACTAATTTTTCAAATAAATTGTTTACAATCGGAGTCGAAGAAGTCGAGATAAACAAAAGAGAAGATAGCTCTTAAACGGGGAAGCTTACTAGAATATTTTTAATCTTTTGAGTTAACGCGCTACCACCCGATATTTACTATCTGCAGTAGTCGGCTATAGAGTACTGATACACGAATGCTAATGTAGCCATATGCGTTAACGCACTGCTAGAAAGTCGCTTCGCAGTGTGAAAAATATACTGTTTTATGTGAATGGCATTAGACATAAAGAAAAAACGTGGGTAATTTGTCCAGTTCGAAGTTAATTTATGTAGGAACTAAATACTGTAAATAAAAAAAATCTGTTGTTGTTTTTGTTGTAAATCTTAATCATTTGCTTGGCTTCTCGGTAATCAAATGCTACCATTAATACTACGGTAACTTACTTCCGATTGCAAATCTGGGGGTTTGTTCATCTAAATTGACTTTAAATTCCTTTTTCAATCATGTACAATTTACATAAAACATGGTACGCTGTAAGTTATTGATCAGCAACGAATTACCGGGTAAATAAAAATCGAAGATGGTAATCATTAAGTAGCTTTGGTACAAAATAAACAAAACTTTATTTGTAGTTACTGATTCTCTGTCAAAGCAGTTTATCCAAATTTTATTATTTTCTGTTTCTAGAAGCAGTTACAAGATTTGTAAAATATTCTTTAAAAAATTTGTTGTTTGATCTAACAAAGAAACACTTAAAGGCTACTTTAAGTCTGGAGCCGTGGCATTACGGCCAAAAATTAAATTCTATAAACTTTCTATAAGATAAACAAAACAAACCTTATTGCCACCATCATACATATCCCCTCCACCATCACTAATGTGGTTTATTGGATCGGCTGTGTCATCGTATCTATACGAATACCAGTTAGGCAAGATATTACTTATAACAGCTCCAAGAATCCTTGTTGATATTATTAATTGTTGTTTGACAACTGGCTGAAGTGAAATCTTTAAAAAAATATGTGTATGAAATAAACTAATTAATATATTCAAATATGAAATAAACTGATTAATATATTAAAACAACATTAACAGTCATGTACTGTACTTCGATACCTTCTAACCATATTTTCTTCAACTTTTTTGAGTTATTTGGCTCTTCAATATCTGTTTCAAAAACCTACTTCAGTTTAAAAATTTACTGCTCAAGATGTTGCTTTAATTTAGCCGAAACAAAAATAAGTTGTTTAGATTTTGTTGATATTTAAAAGAACAGCTTATAAACTAGGTAAAGCCGCAATTAAGCAGAGTCACGTCAATTTTTATGTTTAAGTGCTTTCCAAGCAAGCGTAGAATGTAAACTATTTAACGGGCGGTTTGAAACTGATAAATTTAATTTTAAAAAATTTAATATTACAGGGGTCGGAAACCTATTGCTCTTTTGATGACGACATCTGGCTTGCAGATAAATCTACAGGGACATTTCTTGAGGGTTCACTTTCATGCAAAAAATTATTTTAACAAAAACCGTTTTTTCGTTTCAAAAGTTAGCAAATTTTATAAGGATTTTGTATGTATAACTATATTTTTTTATTTGAGTTCCTTAGTTTTGTAATTTCGTTTTTGACCCAATTTTTTTCACAAAAGTTGCTTATTTTAAAACAATTTTCTTGTAGCAATTATAATTGCATTCATTAAAAAAGTTTTTACTTCCGTATGAAAAATTAAATAAAACAGCTAAATTCAATCTTTTTATAGTTATTTTGATTAAAATTACAAATTTTTAAGAGTTGTTTCAAAGAATTTTTATCTTTTCCCGCCTAGCCTGTCCCGATGACTATCTTAATTCAGTCGAAGAAGAGTCTGGCACCACTTTTTTGATTAATTTACCGCTGGTTTCGGGATACTTGCAAAAAGTTTTTAAAAAGAATGTAACTTAGCTTATACTTTTTTTAGCTATTGATTGTTAATATTTTATTGAGCTTTCTGGTTTTGTAGATTTTATAGACTTATTTAATGCCAAAATAATGTGAAAAACACACATTTTAGAAAATTCTTTCTTGGCCAAATCTTAGATGTCTTGTTAATGCACACGTTGGTTGCATTAAGTGTTAAAAATTATATATGGCTCTCACATAATGGATATGTTAGCTTTTATGGCTCTCTTACCCAAAAAAGTTTCCGACCCCTGAAAAACACCACGTACGCCCACCTGTACACAACGATACTCAAACTTTGAACTAAAGCGAAATCCAAACCCGTCCTTTTAAACTGGGTGTATTGTCACCGCAGGTGTACTGGGGTGCACTGTATGCTATATGATCAGTGAATCATTTTATGAAAATCGTTAAATTTATGTGTCGAATAAAACTCAGTCGCTATAATTTTCTATTGTCGAAATGTTTTTGCATTGAAGCAAATCTTTGCTCTGTTTCCAAAGTTTTGATTGTATGCTTGGATTTATTTTAACTGTTTGTTACCCTTTAAATTCTACTTTAAGGTAAAATGTATTCGAAAGAACAAAAAATAGCTAGAACAGAATAACTTAACAAAACTTTGTTTGCTCTCAAACTTGTAGGGTATATACAGTATATACATGTATTATTGACTCTTCAAGTATATATATAACCAAATTGTCTCACAATGCTGGCACAGTACTCGATAAGCAGGTTAGAGCAGTTTATTTAAATTAAAACACTACAACGAAAAAGTTTTAACCTATTTTAATCGTTTTTCTCCTACATTTTGTTTTATCATCTATGGCTGAAGATCGCTACCATCGATAGTTATAGAGAACAGCTCCGACTGATGATTGGAGATAAAGACCCATAGCACGTCATAAATAATTATAAATAGCCCTTGATACCTCTTTGGAGAGAAACAGATATATTTAGTGATATTTACATCCGAATAAAGATGGTCAGATAGAAAGTCATAAGTCAAAGTCAAAGATAAATGTAGTTGTTTATGAATGGTTACAGAAACGTCTACATTCGACCAGGTATGACTGCAGATTTCATTAAAAACAATGTACAGTATAATCAACATACCGCCGAGATCCAAGAACTATTAGACAGTTGCTTCGATATGTTAAAACTGATGATGGAAAATCCTTTGCTGTTACTCCGTTGAAAACACTGCAGAATATGTAAACGGCCAAAACAGTCAACCTCCGAAGATACCAGTTCTACAAGATTTTACTGGTGGAATTTTTTAAGCTGATAATGGATCAATTGAGAAAGTTCAAAACTTAAACAAACAGCGCAACTTTTCATTTGTGGATTTTACAAAACAGAAAAACGGCTTGATGAGATGATATTCATGACTGTTTATGTCTGATCATAAGTGGTTTTTGAGCTAGGCCATGTATGAATCTTCAAAAATAAATATGCATAAATCAACTTTCGATCGGCTCAGGCAGTGGTTCCCAACCTCTTTCATATGGCGGCACATTATTAAACTATTTAAATTTTCCCGGCATAGTCATCATATTGATTAAAATGCTGTTTACCACCAAATTGCCCTAACACAAGAACTACGTGCGGGGGCACAATATTAAAGAAAGCCGCTTGCTTTTTAGCTTTTTTTGTGTGATGTCACACCCACTCCAACAGAGTGGACCGTGAGTAAAAAGTACAATTGAACATTCCCTAGGCACTTTTTTTCAACAGTTTTAACTGCAATAGCAAGTTTAAAATTGGCTTCAGACCATTTTGAACGTTTAGATTTTCTACTAGTTTCTGACCATATTGGAATACAATTTGTAAATACAACTTAATTAAAACATAAGCCAAAGTAAGAATAACGTAATTATTAACATTATTAATATAAGGTAGTAGATTTAATAAACTCAATGAAATCACCAATCTCTCTTACTAATGACATACAGTAGCAGCTTGAACAATAAAAGTTAAGAATTCGCCCTACTGGACACAACCACCAGTCGGGTTGGTAGCGACTACAGCCATTCAAGGCGTACTCTTTACTCAATAATTATAAAAAAACTCGAAACATTCATATAAGAAGCTTACCTTTAACCAATTTTTTGCATAGCATTCAAACTAATTAAACTAGCAAAAAATACAGCGTTGCTAATGTTTTAACATGTTACAACCTACCTAAAAAAAATAAATTAAAGAAATCAAAGGTAAAACTTTTTGAATTATTGCTATATCATTTTTTTCCCCACCTTCCCCTAATAATTACTTATATTAGACGTAATTATTGCCTCACGGCATTGCTTCGCGGCACACCTGGGTACTTGTTGCGGCACAGCGGTTGGGAACCACTGGGCTAAGGTGAAAAAAATCAGGTAAATATAAGTACGCCAGTACAAACATGGCGATCTACAAAGTATACATGGTTTTTCTACGTATGGGCGGCTTTGATGTAATTAGAGATATTTGGCTAGGAACCATAGATGGCCGTACAAAAATAGAGAAAAACTTGTGCTACTTTAGCGTGAAATCTACCACCATACGTGGCCTACCGAGGTCCAGTGTGAGGTTTACCGCATCAAACATGTAACCTGTATGTTAAATAACGCAATGTGTCAAAAAAGTATGTTAAATAATACAGCGTATGTTAAAAATGTATGTCAAATAATGCAGCGGTTAAATGTATGGAAATGTATATTAAATAAAGGCCCATTCACACATGTAACCAACGAGAAATTGAAACCAACAAATCAGTGCGACATTCTAGATTGTGTTTATTTTATTATGACGTTCGCACACAATGAACCGGTCTTGTTGGTTTCAATGACAAATAAACATTTATTAATTTGCATCTAAAAAGTCTTTTTGACAAATGTCATTGAAACATTTTGCTTCAATGAAAAAATTAGATAGCCAGGTCACGTCAAACTAACTATTGAGCAAATTTACTGGTTTTTAATTTTTATTGATGGCTTTTGACGCTTTATACACAAAATAATAGTTAATTAATAATAGTTTCATTTATAATCACGTACCACTAAAGGTACATCTCTTGTAGATACCGCTTTCTAATCATTAACATCGCAAGTTATGGAAAAAATTCCGATGGTGAAATATTTTTTATATCTTTAAGCAAGTTCTATACAATGGAACGCTTCCCTGCCGAGCCCTGCTCCTTTATACAAAGGGGACCAAAAGCTCTGTTCCGCTTTTTGGTCAATGAGGCATTTCCTTTCACCAAAGCCTTGCTTGATACGGCATTACCATGAAAAATATTTGGAGCTCAAAGAAAGTCTTCCTCTTGCGCACTTGCCTAGTCGTTAAGAGTGTGTTTAATATTCTGACTCAACGTGTTCGTGTTTTTTAATGCTGATTGCTCTACGCGTCGATCTGATAGACTTAATTATTAAAACATCATGTTGTCTTCACAACTTTTTAATGCGCGATTTTACTTTGATGTATGATAATACAGGCGAAGGATTTCAGAGTCGAGTCGCGTAAGTAACTGCCTCTTGGGAAAAATGCCCATTGCTGCTTTAAAGTTGAGTTTTTGCAGAATATTTTCATTTCTTAAATTCTGTGGTGTTTCAAGAAAATTAGTTTTAGATTTAATAATACAAATCACTGGATCAAGTGATGATGTTACAGTTAATTTTGAGGACAGTATATCAGAAACAGCAGATTGAAGATAATGATAATGCATAAGTTACCTATCGAGATTCAACAATAATTTAAATAGAGTATATAAACATTAGTAAAGCACAATAACCAGGAGAAGTAATTTAAATTAAATCTGTACGCTTTCTTTATTCTATTTGAATAATATTTTATAGCCTATTTATTGTAATAATTCGCGAAATTCTTATTTTATTTTGGGCTTTTCTGACGCAACTCGAGATTATTCATGCTTGCTCGAAAAGATATTGGCGCTGACTAAAATTTTCTTAAAGGGAACACTGCCTGATTGCTACGAGCATAACAGTGAAAAAGATTGCATCATAATAGAACCGAAAATTAACTATAGGTTTATAAGGTTAAGATTGACATTAAGGATGTAGAGAAATTATTCAAAGGAAAAGACTGGAACCACACAAAAAAAAGCAAATGAAACAATAATTACATAATGTATGGATTTTGTTGCGCAGAAAAAGTCCTGAGTACCGTAATCTCGGACAAAAAAATATTTTCGTTCTTGTTCTCACGTCATAACACGCTTTTGCAAGAAAGAAGTCTCTGCTCTCATTAAAACAAAATAAAAAAAATTAACTCAAATAAGGTCGTTGATACGCTAAAGGAGGGGTACTCGAAACAAGGTTACTACCTTTTTTGCACGATTAGCTGATAAAATTGAACAGCAAAGCTCACCTGAAATGATTGATGAAATATCATATATTGTTTCTTTGTACAGAAACCTCGGTTAATCCGGATCTTCACCTATTCCGGATATTTTTTTTATATTTATAATCCAGATTTTCCCGCTTCACAGCTGTAGCAGGATGTCTTTTGTCAAGTTCATAAAACATTATTCTACGTTATAGTTTACA
This sequence comes from Diplosoma virens, assembly GCA_963680785.1. NCBI lineage: Eukaryota > Metazoa > Chordata > Ascidiacea > Aplousobranchia > Didemnidae > Diplosoma > Diplosoma virens. The sequence continues at coordinate 28,150,806 of OY796886.1, forward strand.
AGCGTTGGCTAATTTGCTTATTACTTGAAATTTAAATCAGACAACTTAGGGAGTGTGTTCGTTGGTTTGCTATAGTTGTGTCCTATACTGTATAAGTGTGACGCAAGTTATTGTACAATTTCGATATAGTGAAACGTTTTGATCAAAGAAAATTTTTGAAACCGCTAGAGGCGTTGTGAGCCGAAAACGTGTGTAATAAATATTTCCTTCGCAAGCGTCTGACCAAAACGCCTGTGCAAAGGTCATAATGATAATGCTAAAATAAAAAATTCACAAATTTTTTGAAAAATGTCTGTTTTACAACCTAAGGTTTATTTTAGGCTTTAAAAATTCCAATACTTTCTCAATCGATAGAATCAGGAAAAGCAAAAAAAAAAAAAAAGAAACATGACGTTATTTGACAAAAATGTGTTTGCAAGGGTAGCTTTTAGATGCCTGCCTATTGAAAAGGATACAGCTAATTCAGTTTGACACAACACCAAAGATTTATTTTGTCCAAAAGTGCTAGATATAAAATACTGTAATAAACATAATAGAAAAAGTGATCTGTAAACGATTTCGAAATTGGCCTCAAACTGGCAAGGTGCACACAAAGCAATATTAATTTCAGCTTTGCTTTACATAAATTTATTTAACAGTACTGTAATGATTTCACTTACAATTTGACCATTAGAAACTTTTTAAAAAATTGTTGAAATTAAAAAAACAATTTAAGTGAAGATGCAGCTTGTCAACAGTTTACAAAATTAACCTTGACTGTACCAAGTATAGGTACCCCAAAGGTTAAATTTAGTTTAAACCATTTATATAATCTCAAACAATTGCGGGTCGACGCAACACTGACGAGGTCCTAAAGGCCGAAACAGTGACACTGTCTGCTGTTAAAAAAACAAGTTTTGGATTTGCTTTTATTTTTAATCATTTTATTTTTTGTCTAAGCTAAAAATTAAGAAGCAAATCTAATGTAACTTAACACATTGAGTGCCACGTATTTATAATTGTGAAGAAATGAAATGGTACGCAACTCATCTTTTCTCCACCTTTCTCGAGCCTTCAATATTTCGGATTTGGAAGCTTTTTCCATCTATTTCGGCTTTATATTGCTATTTATATATCTGTGATATGCTGTGAAACCTTTGGAATCAAACTTTCACTTTACCCTTTCACTCCAGTACTAAAATAAAAAAAAATCCCATAGCATGGCCTTTGGAAAGAAAATACAATTTCTAAAGAATAAGAGAATATATATATATTTTTTTTTATCAAGTGATACGATACCAGCACAAGGTTGAGTGCGAGACGAGGCTGAGACCACAAAAATCGGTCCCGAGACCTTCATTACTGGAAAGCGTTAAAAAAGCTTTCCCGGTTAACGGTTATTAATTTTTGCTTTTGCTAGTAATCCAATTGAACGAGATAATTTTGTTATTACGTAAGTTATTAATGTGCAATGTAAATGAAAAATCTTTATCAAGAGTGACACCCAAATACTATACTAAGTTGACAGTCTTTATGTCAATATTAGCAAGCTTAGTTAAATCATTGTAGCTGGTTTTAAGATGGTTTTGGTTTTATTGGATCTATCATCATTACATTAGAGGTTAACAACAGGTTAACAACAGCATGGAGGAGAAAAATGTTTTTTGGGAAGACCTGGATGGATTGATAGAAAGTATATCAAAAGAAGAGAGGATAGTTCTTGGTGCAGACCTTAATGGACATGTGGGCGAAGGAAACATAGGGGATGAGGAAATAATGGGGAGGTATGGAACAAGAAATAAGGAAGGATCAATGGTTGTGAATTTTGGGAAAAGTATGGATTTGGCGATTGTCAATACTTATTTCAAGAAGAAAGATGAACACAGGGTGACATATAAGAGTGGAAGAAAAAGTAGCCAAGTAGATTATGTGATGTGCAGAAGGAGGAACCTGAAGGAAATGTGCGATTGTAAGGTAATATTGAATGAGTCTGTCGCAAAGCAGCACCGTATGGTGGTATGCAAAATGGATCTTATGGTGAAAAAGAAAAAAGCAGAGAAAGTAAAGCCAAAGATACGATGGTGGAAACTGAAAGAGACAAGCTGTCAAGAAGCGTTTAGACAAGAGGTGACCAGGATTTTGGGAGGCAAGAATGGGTTACCTGATGAGTGGGACAAAACGGCAGAAATGCTAAGAAAAACAGCTGAAACTGTACTGAGAGTGACATTTGGGAAACGAAAAGGAGACTCGGAGACATGGTGGTGAAATGAGGAAGTTCAGGAGAGCATAAAAGAAAAGAAAGAGTCAAAGAAAGCATGGGACAAAATAAGAAATGAAAATAATAAAAAGGTATATAAAGAAAAGAAGAATAAGGCAAAGAAGGCAGTTGCTATGGCAAAGGGACGTGCGTATGATAATTTGTATGCTAGATTGGAAAAAAAAAAAAGGTGAAAAGGAGTTGTACAGATTGGCTAGGCAGAGAGAGAGAGAAGGGAAAGATGTACAGCACATGAGGGTTATAAAGGATTAAAACGGTAATGTTATGGTAAATTCAGAGGCAGTGTTAAAGAGATGGAAGGAGTACTTTGAGAAACTGATGAACGAGGAAAATAACAGAGAACCTAGGACAGAGGAACCAGAAGTGGTTAATGAAGAATAGAGAAGAAGTAAAGAACGCAGTAAGAAGGATGAAAAAAGGTAAAACGGTTGGGCCAGATGAGTTACCAGTAGAAGTTTGGAAGTGCATGGGGGAGATGGGGATAAAGTTTGTGACCAGACTGTTTAACAGACTATTAATGGGTGAACGGATGCCAGAAGAATGGAGAAGGAGTGTGCTTATCCCAATCTATAAAAACAAAGGGGACGCACAGTGCTGTGGAAACTACAGAGGAATAAAGCTAATGAGCCACACAATGAAAGTATGGGAAAGAATTATTGAAACCAGGTTAAGGGATAGAGTGGAGATCAGCAAACAGCAAAATGGATTTATGCCAGCAAAGGGAACCACCAATGCCATGTTTGCCTTAAGATTGTTGATGGAAAAGTACAGGGACGGTCAAAGAGAACTACATTGTGTATTTGTGGACCTAGAGAAAGCTTACGACAGGATTGCACGGGAAGAGCTGTGGTACTGCATGAGAAAATCCGGAATAGTGGAAAAGTATGTACAACTAGTACAGGATATGTATGAGGGAAGCGAAACAATGGTGAGGTGTGCAGTAGGAATTACAGAAAGTTTCAAGGTTAAGGTTAGACTGCACCAGGTATCAGCGTTAAGTCCATTCCTGTTTGCAGTGATAATGGACAGGCTAACGGATGAAGTAAGGAGAGAACCACCATGGACGATGCTGTTTGATGATGATATTGTAATTTGCGAAGAGACCAGGGAAGTGGAGCAGAGATTAGAATCCTGGAAGTATGCAGTGGAAAGAAGAGGGATGAAAGTAAGTAGGTCGAAGACCAAATATCTTTGCATAAATGGAAGAAATGACGACGAAACAGTAAAGATGGAGGATACAAAAGTGCCAAGAGTAAAGGAATTTAAGTATTTGGGATTAACGGTGCAAGAAAGTGGTGGTTGTGAGAGGGAGATAAAGAAGAGAGTACAGGAAGGATGGAACGCATGGAGAAGAGTATCAGGAGTAATCTGCGACAGGAGGTTACCGGCTAGAGTAAAAGGGAAAGTGTACAGTTCAGTGGTAAGACCAGCAATGGTGTATGGACTTGAGACAGTAGCAGTCACAAAGAAACAAGTGGAAGAGATGGAAGTCGCAGAGATGAAAATGCTGAGGTTTGCTATGGGAGTGACGAGAAAAGACAAGATTAGAAACGAGCACATCCGGAGTACTGTTAAGGTAGAACGGTTAGGAATGAAGATGAGGGAGGTCAAGCTGAGGTGGTATGGACATGTCATGAGGAGAGACCAAGAGTATGTAGGAAGAAGGATGATGGAAATGGAGTTACCAGGAAAGAGGAAAAGAGGGAGACCAAAGAGAAGATTTTTAGATGTGGTAAAAGAAGATATGGAGGAAGTTGGTGCGAAGGAGACGGACATTGAAGACAGAAAGATGTGGAGAATGATGACACGCTGTGGCCACCCCTGACTAAAGGGAAAGGCCGAAAGGAGAAGAAGAAAAAGATCATTACATTACATGTACAGTAGATGAATTTAATGTTAATTTATTGGCAATTAGCCACATACTTATTTTTGTAATTTCTTCTCTTAATTTAGTATGTAAATTTTCTAATTTTTTGTTGTTCAATAGTAGAAAAGTATCATTTGCAAATAATCTGTTTGTTGATAAAATGCTAGCAACGTTATCAACGTATAATGTGAAAAAAAAAAACCAATACAGAGTCTTGGGGAACACCACAAGTTATATTTTGCTTTCAAGAAGTAATATTATTTATAGAAACAAATTGAGTTCCATCATTCAAAAAAAAATAGAAAAGACTAAGATCAACAACACGTACTCCATATTGTTCTAATTTATTTAGAAGTATGTTATGACTGACCGTGTCAAAAGCTTTTTTTAAATCTATGAACATTAGTGCAGTGTACCAGATAGCAGTTCTTTTTTCGAAGCCTGTGTTGTATGTAAATCTGTTTTGTTAATACACATAATAGACCGAAACCAAAGCGGTTAAAACATAGGGGTATCAACCCATCCTGATGATCAGCGAGGGTCTGCTAATCGGCAAACATTTTTCAGGAAGGGGTAATGCTTGAAAAAACTGCCCTTTTAGGGCACATTACCAACAAGTTCTAAAGACACACTATTCTCCAGCTAAAAATCAAAGGTCTTACTGCTAGTAAGACGAATGTTTTTCATTATTTAGCTTCACAGTTTGAGGCACTCATCATCCTACCACAGGAGACCCACTTCATTAATACAGAGAAGTTAGTACTTCCAAGCTACCAACTAGCTGGGTCTTCCATAAGCAGAAGCATGGTCTTACCACTTTTGTCCAGAAACGACTAAGGTATAAGCTTTTGGACCAATCTGCTCCAACTTCGGAGATTGAGTTGTTGTGCATGGACGTTGATGATTGTAAAATAGTCAACGTCAACAAATCTCCAGGAATAGGACGGCGATCCCTAAATCTTCCATTGCTTTCTCAACGCTGTCTTTATGCTGGCGATTTTAATTGTCACCACGTTGATGTTCGGACGGTGAGTACTTGGCTGGCTGATAAATTATTATTAGTCTTCTCCTTCTATACAATGCCAAGGGTGCCACCAGTTTTACTCCGGCCGCTAAAACACTGATACCAATCCAGATCTAGCTTTCGCTAGCGTAGGTCCTTACAGTCGCTTACCGGATAGCGTGTTCTTAAAAAGTTTCCAAGGTTACAACATCAACCTTCGCTTATCACGCCACCAATATTTGCTTTGTCAGTGCCTTATTTTATTTTTTATCTCTATATTAACGACGTAACTTGTAGCCTCAGAATGGGGTGATGGTGCCAAAACACTGCGCATAGCTGCTTTATCTCTGGTACACTCAACAGCTGATTACTGCGCACCAGTCTGGTGTTGCAGCGCACACACTTGCCTCATAGACAACGTCCTGAATGATGCCTTGTGCATACGTAGTCACTGGATACCTGCGTCTCAATCCAACGGACCATCTACTCATACTTTCAGATATCTAGCCATCTAAGTTTTGCCGATTAGGAGTGACACTCTGGTTGACTTATCGTCGATCTCTGGACCCTGACCATTGACTGCATAGCATAGCATCCGAGGAACCGTCGAGGATTGGGTGGATCCTCGGATGCTCACCAAGAGCGACTGAAATGTAGACGCTTCTTTGTGCCAGCTGAGCGGAATATATTAAATAACCTTGCCGGATTAGGCATTCGCACTTCTCAGTCGACGAATTGTAGATGGAACACGGAGTACTGTGAGAGTATATCCAGGCTCTGTGCTTTCGTACACAAGGCCAGTGCTAAGCCTGTTAAATTGGGCTTGCCCCGAAAAGCTTGGGTTAGGCTCAATCGCCTTCGGACTGGTGTTGGGCATTCCATTCGTCCATGCACAAATGGGATATCGCACCTTCAGCAAATTACAATTGCGGCGCCTCTGAACAAAGTGCAAACAACGTACTAACAGCGTACCTCATACATCGGGCACCACATGCAGCACGAGATCTGACAGTTTTGGATGACAAAACTTGATGCTTTGTTAATATTGTCAAACGATAATGTCGCTCATCTAATAAGGCGTATGAAGTTAAAAGTTTGGGTCGGAAGCCAAATTGAGTGGGTAAAAACACAAAGTGTTTGTCAAAAAACGCTGTTGTTTTCGAGTAGATTAATTTTTTTGTATTTTGGCAATGGAGAAAGGGAATAAAAACTGGCGGTTAATTTGTTAAGTCACTTCTATAACCAAATGTAAAAACAGATATAACTTTTGCAATTTTTTAGCATAAGGAAAAATTCCAAGTTTTAATCGAAAATTGAACAAGTAGGAAAGAAGTAAAGCAAAGGCATTGGCTGCAACTTTTCAAAAAATAAAATAGATATCGTCAAAACGACAACACTTGAGAAAATTTATGTGGTTTAAAATTTCAAAACATGTTGTTGCTGTAAGAAATAGAGAAGGTGAATTTTGTGTACCTAAATACCAAAATTATTATCTTTGTATAAAGGAGTTTTGCCGATAGTACAAAGTAATCTTAAAAATTTATACCATATTGCATCTAGGCCCAAGCAAAAAATAGACAACAGCTTTAACAATTTAACAGACTAACACCAAAAACCAAGCTAATACAATGCTTGTTTGAAATTTTAACCATGATTGTGCCGGTGACCGGTAAATTCCACCCAAGGCTAAGGGTTAAGGTTAGGGTTAGGAAAAGAGTTAGGGTTAGAGTAATGGCCTTTGTTGAGAAAAAAAACCACAGTTTCCAATTGAACTTTGGAATGCACGTGACTAATGTGGAATTTACCGGGGTGAAATTTACCTAGAACCGACTGTGTCTTAGACATTTTTGAGCTTGAAACAAGAAACTGATAAATATCTTGCTCTTTTCAAATTGTTAACCTGTATGCCTTGTGCGTTGCGGCTTTCTTCTGATCCAGTTAAAAAAATTTCGAAGCAAACAGTTTAATGATGCAGCTACACAGAGGAAAGCTCACTTGTAATAGGTAAAAATACTTTTTTATTTGAAATGCATTTTTTATTTTAGAAAAAATAAAAAATTTATTGCTTTAGGAATTATCAAAACTGTACGTTATTTTATATAAAGATTGCAATCTCGTTGTCTTCTTTGGTCTCAATTGTTTCTGAGCTCGGTCTCAAACCTTAGGTTTCGAAAGTTTCCAGTCTCAATCTTGGTCTTAGTCTACGAAAAATTTACCAATTTTGGTCTCTGCAGTGTTGGTGAATAATTATCAATGTAAATTGAAACATAATTGGCAACACTGTACATATCGTTATGTAATTGTTTTTAGTTGAGAAGAATACACGTTTGCAAGAGAACGCGTGCACAGTCCGTTGGACTATGTAAGGTTTAATCCGTTAAGATAGCCAGCAAACACTACATTGGCGACGAGGAAAAGATTGAAAAAAAAAAGATGGAGCTATCGAAGTTTGATCTGAGTACGGTTGACTGAGTTAGTAATGGTGTATGAACTAGATGGATTAAGTGGAAAAGAGCATTTGAAATTTATGCAAATACAACAAAAATAAGTGATCAGAAACAAAAATGCAGTATGCTTCTTCATTGCGGTGGTATGCAGCTTCAGGATATTTATTTTACATTAAAAGGAGATCTGTCTAAGTATAATGATGCTGAAAAATTGTTAATGTTTTAAATGCAAAGAAACCGTGAATGTTTTAAATACAATTAAACGGGACATTATGCGCGACGCTGTAAAACGAAATTAATGCAGAGTAAAAACAAAGAATTTAATTCGAAACATCAAAGCGTAAAACAACTTTGCGATAGGGGGAAGTCCCACGTGAATGACTCAGTTTTTTTTTTGCTTTAAATGCGAGAAATCAAATTGAGAGACGAAAAATATTTATTGGTGATGTGGAAGTAGAAATGCTTATTGATTCGGGAGCAACATGCAATATTTTAGACCGATAATTGTGGGAATTTTAAAAAAAGAGTTCGATTAAATGTAAATGTTACTCTACCGAGAAGAAAATTTATACTTATGGAAGTATAGAACCGCTAAAGCTAGCGGGAGGTTTTAAAGCAAAAGTGTCCTGTCATAACAAAGTGATTGATAATGTCGATTTTCTTGTTTTGGAAGGAGAAAGGGAACCAACATTAGGTACAGACACGCTAACTAAATTAGGAATTTTGAAAATTGAACTTGAAACAATTTAGCTAAAGATGATTCTATGGCTGAAATAGTGGATCGATATGAAACTTTATTTAAAGGGATTGGTAAACTAAAAGATTTTCAATTAAAAATCCCAATTGACTCATCTATAGAATTTGTATGTCAAACTGCACGTTGGGTGCCGCATCATCTACGTGATAAATTGTCACAAAAACTGAAAGAATTAGAAAAACTTGATATCATTGAAAAGTGTCCGACACATGGTCCGACACATTGGGCATCACCTGTAATTGTTGTGCCAAAGTCCGATGGAGATATTCGTTTATTTGTTGACATGAGAAGAGCAAACTTAGCTGTAAAAAGGAAAAGACACCTTATTCCAACCATTGAAGAGTTACTCCAAGAGATGAACCAAAGTAAAATATTTAGTAAGCTAGACGTGAAATGGGCTTATCAACAAATTGAATTAGACCCAGAGTCTAGAGATATAACCACGTTTGCAACTCATGAAGGATTATTCAGATACAAGAGATTAATGTTCGGAGTAAGCTGTGCTCCAGAGATGTACCAGAGATCAAGGCAACAAACCTTGGCAGGATGTAAAGGAGTGCGTAACATCCATGATGGCATCATTGTATTTGCATCTTCAGAGAAAGAGCATGATGAAAGATTAGAAGAAGTATTGAAAAGGTTGAAAGAAAAAGGCCTGAAACTCAATAAAGAAAAATGTTATTTTAATATGATGAAATTAGAATTCATGGGCCATGTACTTTCCAAAGATGGTGTTGCACCAGAAGAATCGAAAATAAAAGCAGTAGCATCTGCAAGAGAACCAAAGAATGCCAGTGAAGTTCGTAGTTTTTTGGGACTGGTGAATTATTGCGGACGATTTATTCCTGATTTGGCAACTATCTCAAAACCATTGCGCAAATTAACACGAAAAAGTATTATCTTGACATGGGGTGAATCCGAAGAAGAATTATTTCAAATATTGAAACAAAATTGTGTGACGCACCTGTTTTAAGTTATTTTGACAAAACATGTCATACCCAAGTAATTGCAGACGCGAGTCCGTACGGTCCAGCAGCGGTGCTAGTGCAAAAGCAAAATGGTTAAAATCGTATTATAGCGTACGCGAGTCGAACATTATCGCAAATATAGAGAAAATACTCTCAAACCGAAAAAGAAGCTGTTGCGTTAGTGTGGTCATGTGAACGTTTTCATGTGTATTTATACGGTGCTGATTTTGATTTATTAACTGATCATAAAGCGTTAAAATTTATGTTTTCTCCAAGGTCTAAACCTAGTGCGCGAATCGAACGATGGATGTTGAGATTGCAACCTTATCGATATAAAGTAATTCATATTGCGGGAAGTAAAAACATTGCTGATTCTTTGTCACGATTGTTTAATGAAAATGTGATCAAAAATGCACAAAATGATGATAGTATTGATGAATATGTAAATTTGATTGTGAAATATGTTACGCCTATTGCTTTAACCACACGTGAAACTGAAAAAGCGAGTAATGCAGATAAAGAGTTAAGAAACTTAAGAAGTTGTATATTGTCGAATGATTGGCTAAAACTTGATAATAAATCGTATTTACTTGTTCGAAGTAATCGACGACGATTAGTTTTATTGTATTACGGGGAAAGAATAGTAATCCCTATAGCGAATTACGCAAACATGTGCTTAAATTAGTTCACGAAGGTCATCCCAGAATCGTAATGATGAGAAAGAGATTTCGAAGTAACGTATGGTGACCTGGTATTGATAAAGGTTACGAACGATTTTGTAAGGAATGTAATGGTTGTCAATTAGTAAGCAAACCGACTGCGCCAGAACTAATTAATCGTAAATTGCGTACAAAATTGCCTTAGTTACAAATGTATTGTGATTACGACTTTGATGTGCAAAAATGTAGAGACAACGGTGCTGAAATGAAGGAAAAAAGAAAATGTATGCTGATGTAAAACGTAATGCTGTTAATAATGATTTGAAAGTAGGGAATAAAGTTCTGTTGAAACAAAATGAAAGTAACAAAATGTCGACTGTGTATCGTATTGATCCATTTATTATAACTAAACGAAAAGGAAATTGTGTAACAGTTTGAAATGATGATGTGTGTCTCAAGCGAAACATAACGCATGTAAAAAGATTTAATCCTTGTACAAATGTATGTGATTATTCTCGAAATGACGGTGGGAAGACGCATGGTTCTGATTCCACACCTGATCATGTAAATTGCGATTGTAAAAATAACTTAGAAAACGATGTTACTGCGAAATGTTTGCGCCTTCGAGAAATTCTTAAACAACGGAAACGTTTTGATAATTGAGTAATGTTTTAAAGCAAGAAAGAAAGGGATGTAGTGTTTGTAAATAATTATTAATGTAAATTGAAACATAATTGGCAACACTGTACATATTGTTATGTAATTATTTTTACTTAAGAATACACGTTTGCAAGAGGACGCGTGCACAGTCTGTTGGACCATGTAAGGTTTAATCCGTTAAGATAGCCAGCAAACACTACAGTCTCGATCTCTGTTTTGACGTTTGTGATCTCGCATAAACCAAACATGCTGTGACTAGCCAGCCATATACCACTCCAAGCCACATTTATTTGGTATTCTAGTTTTACAAAATAAAAAATCCGTGTAAAGCATTTCATGAAACTGCGTCAAATACAGTAGCTAAGCAAACTAATTTGGATAACTCACACTCCATCCGTCGTCACAAAAAACCATTTTGCCATGTGCAGGAACAAGATTTCTATTCAAGCCACTTTCCGAACACGAATCGAGGAGAGATTTTTTTCCATTAAGTGATTCTTCAATTTCTAAATAAGGTTTTGTTTTGTATCTTTTTAAAAATCGTCTTGAATTAATATTTATTTTTATAAGCTTCAAAAAGTACGTTACTCGTTTTCTAATTATAGAAAAACTACAAAAATAAGATTCTTATCAACTATTTTTTACACTAGTTTTCTACGAACAAGAAATCAGGGGCGCCAAAAAATGTTTGTCAAAGAAGAGCACTTTTTTTTTAATTTTCTATTTAAGGTTCACAACTGTACCAGCCGAAAAACATTTTGGGGCAATGCAATTTTGCTCAAATTTTATTGACGTTCAACGAATTATGATTTTGTTTAATGTTACAGAATTTCCAATTTCAATTACGACCGTTTTCAGCGCAAAAATCTATATAAGACAAAAAAAGGTCATCTCTAATGGATCTCCAAAATCTCTATTTTTGTCCCCCAAATATAAAGTAATATCTGAAAAAAGGCTTTTACCTTTACTCAAGTTAATATTTTGGTGGGGTTTCTATGATTTTATAGGCAAATCCAACGCAATACTTCTGCATCAACCCATATGTACCCTCTTTTTAAAAAGACAAAGAAGCAATTTCAAGAAGGTAAAAGAGCAGGACGCATTTGCCCTCTGCCCCCCACCCCCCCGCTTCTGGCGCCTCTTCAAAAAATTAATCTTTTTTTTGTTTTTTGTTTTTGAAACTTTTGTGTAGAATATTTAATCGTTTGATATGAAAGCAATAATAACCGCATTATTATTAGAAGTTATATAAACTTTTGTTACAATTTGACATTTTGTTGTTACTGTAATTTTATGCAACGTCATATATTTAATACATTTAAAAGTCAAAAGACAATTTTATAAGCCAATTAAACATTTTTAAAATTATTTGTCATTTTAATTGAAAAGATTTTTTCCTTTATCGTCTGTTTCTTTTTTATTTGAAGAATTGAAAAAAGTTGAATAAACAAGAGCTTATTCAGTTGAGAAGCCTTCTAAGATTTTTTTTTTGCTCTAAATTTTTTAAACTTTTGTCAAATTTTAATAAGCAAAATTTGTCACAAAATATTAAACAAAAACCTGAAACAGAAAGTTGATTTTTTGATTGGCTAAAAATAATTCATTATTATCCAAATTCAGAAATGTGCTAAATATTAGCATAAAAATTCATTATTAATGTATTCTAAAATTGAAAAAACAATTTATGAAAATGTGCTTCTGCTTAGAAAAAGTTTCATTTTTGGTAAATGTTACAAATACCAAAAATATGCAAACACATTAACTTTTGCTTTGTCAATTTTATGACAATAATCACATTTACTAATTGTTTTTGTCGATGGTATAACAAGGGCGGAGGTTTATGTTTAGACTGATTGTATGAAGTGATTGCCGAGCTGGTTTTGGAAAAATTAAGATATTACTCTCCTACTGCAAATAGTTATTTAGCTTTATAGTTTTTTGCTAAAACATTTGTTATTTAAAACTGCTTGAATTTGTACTTTAAGCATAGAAAAGCCATGATACAAAAATATAACATTGACTTTATTTGCTGAGACTGGATTTGAGATTTTGTCAAAAACAAGTATTTTGTTTCGTTTTTCTTGATCGATAGGTCTAATTGACTTAACAGTAAAGTTTATTTTGAAAAAATTTACATGTTAATTATTGCTCTTTAATTTTAAAAGTTACCATACAACTTTTAAAATATCATACGTATTATTCTTTCGGTGAGATTACGTAAAAATGCAGAACAATTTGCAATTTCGCCTTTCGATCCTTTTGCTCCAAAAGAACCTTTTGCGCCCAAAGATCCTTGAATTCCTTTTGGTCCGATTTTTCCAGGATTACCACGGTCTCCCTTATCTCCTTTCAAGACAATCGGACCTCTTGCATCGTCCGAACTGTCACAAGTGGGAAGCAGACGATATTGTTGCAATGCTGCTGTTCTCAAACTTATCAAAAAACATGCGATTATGAAACAATTTTTCATTTCATAAACAATTGTTTTTGTGTATTATAAAGTATTAAATAGCTGAAAAAGCAATGTCATTTGTTAAATTGTTTACTTGTTTTACAACTTGAAATTTATTTTTTAAAAAATTTTAAACTAAATTTATCAAACCAATAATTCTTGAAAAGCAGAGCAATGATAATTTGGAAATAGTTTTATACCAGATTTTTATCTTCCAACGACGCTAATGACAAGCAGCTTATCCTTTTGTTTCTACAGCATAAATGAGCTCAAGCCTCAACATTTAAACATAATTTGGACTTCGCTTGCTTTTTTCATCAACTTTCAAATATGTATGGCCTGCTTCACAACAACAACAAAGAAAAAATGATTTGCTAATATACTAATTTTAGCAACATATTTTTAATCGTCTGAGCCAGTAAGCAATGAGCCTCAATTCTGTTATGCATTCCCAGATCAATAACGGTTTATTCCTAATAAAAGCTAAATTTGGCTTTGTTCTGTCTGCGCTCCTGCGTAAAAAATAAAAATAAAAAGTGAAATTTGTAAAATTTCATTTTACTACTATGAAAAATTGCATAATAGAGAAATCAAAAAATGGAAATTACATTACATATTTATGTATAATATTCTGATTTAACTTTTAAACTCTATTTTCAAAACATCTTTTTTTATGACTAAAGTAATCTAGATCAGGCACGACAAACCCGCCGCCCTCAAAGCCTTTTAAAGAATTTTTTTTAAAGAATTTTAAAGAATAACTTTTAAAGAATTTTTAAAGAATTTTGGCCCAGATGGTAGGTGCTTTCTCGCAACCTGGGCTGTGAGTAAGTCTGTTCATTGGTGCTAAAGATGACAGACCGAAACCGAACCTACCAAAACGAAAGAGTATCCACCCATTCCGATGTTCAGTGTAGGTCTGTTAATCGGCAAACGTCCTTTTCAGGACGGAGCAATGCTAGGATAAAACTGCTCTTTTCAGGGCACATTGCCAACAAGTTCCGAAAACCCACTATTCTTCAGCTGAACATCGAAGGCCTCACTGCAAGCAAGATGAACGTTCTTCATCACCTCGCTATGCAGTCTGAGCCACTCGTCATCCTACTGCAGGAGACCTACTGCACTGATGCAGAGAAGTTGGTACTACCAAACTACCAACTAGCTGGGTCTTCTTTAAGCAGGAAGCATGGCCTTGCCACGTTTGTCCACGAGCGACTGAGATACACGCTGTGACGGAGTCGCAAACTGCCTCGTCCTTCCTCCAACTCCTCACAAACGCGCTTCACGACCAGCACCAGATTTAGAATTTTATTTTATTTGAAAACAAAACAATATTGGCGGCGCTAGTCCGAAACGGTTTTCTAAACAAATATTACATTAATTAACTTCAACGGGGAAACACAATGCACACACTCACCAACGATGTTGGGCGGACGAGCAAAGATAATCGACTTTATGAACCAATTTGCTACCAAATGTAGCCAATGTACAAGGGGACTAATAATTATTAATTGTTAAATTCAGATACGAAGTATACAATAAGATTGGATCTTTCATCGATCACAAAGCTTCTCTCCAAAATGAAGTGGCAAGCAACACTTGCCCAACACAACGTGGCATTCCTTGATGCCCAACAGCCGCGCGAGAACGCACTTAAAGGCGGCGCTGATTATTTAGTGCTAATACAGAAGTCGCGCCGGCTCGAATCTCGCTAGCGTTGACCTACGCGACAAACATTACGCGAACGACGTAACACACGCTTTTGGACCAATCTCCACCGACATCGGAGATCGAGTGGCTGTGTGTGGACGTTGATGGCTATAAAATAGTCAACGTCTACAAGCCACCGCCAACGCGATTGAGAAACCCTGGATCTCCCAGTGTTTCCTCACCCCTGCCTCTACGCTGGCGATTTTAACTGTCGTCATGCTGACTGGGGTTACGACGACAATAGTCCGGACGGTGAGTGCTTGGCTGGCTGGGCAAGTATTAATTGTCTTGCCCTCCTATATAATGCCAAGGACGCTGCCAGTTTTTATTCTGGCCGCTCGAACACTGGCACCAATCCAGATCTAGTTTTTGCCAGCGTAGGTCCAAACAGTCGCTTACCGGATAGACGTGTCCTTGACAAGTTCCCCAGGCCACAACATCGACCTTCGCTTATTACACCACCAAGCTTTGCTATGGCAGTGCCAAGCATGCCTGTTAAGCAATGGAACTTCCGCAAGTCAAATGGGACGAATAAATTCGCAAAAACTTTGCTGCCGCCTGATTTACTTGATGTGGATGCGGCTTACCAGGACTTCTGTAACACTATTAATAAAGCAGCCAAAAAGACTATTCCACGCGGGTATCGAAATAACTATATTCCGTGTTGGGATGCAGAGTGTGAATCCCTGTATAAAGCCTTTCTGCAGTCTCCTCAGGGAGACGACTCAGGTTTGGCTGCTACAGCTCTGCTTGCCAAACTTGACAGAAATCGGAGGAATCGATGGTCCGAGGCAGTTTAGAGTATTGACTTCTCACACTGTAGTCGAAAAGCGTGGAGTATTTTGAACAACCTTACTGGTAGGTCACGACACTCTCCTCGTCACTGTTCCATTTCAGCCGATGCTATTGCATCTCAGCTGGTTAGAAATGGGAAATATGAGGCTGTTGACCGCAAGTCATCTCGACTTGTCTTTCAAGAAGTGTCTAACCTTTGGAGGGCCATAACACCAGACGCAGTAAATATCTCTGACAATTTTTCACAGAGAGAATTTACTGCTGCCCTCCAACATTTAAAACCAGGTGAAGCTCCGGGACCTGATTCCATCTGCCCCGAGCTTATACTTTATGCTGGAGCTGCTTTGAAGTCCTGGTTACGTGACTTCCTTTCTTCCTGTTTGCGCTGACTCAAAATTTCCAAAATCTGGAGAAGAACGCTTGTGGTCGCGATCCCAAAACCAAGAAAGCCCATGGGGGACCCAAAGAGTTATCGACCGATATCTCTGCTCTGTGTCCCTTATAAGATCCTCGAGAGGCTTATCTACGCCCGCGTTGAGCCATTAATTGATCCACTGCTCCCTAAAGAGCCGGCTGGGTTCCGACGCGGGAAGTCAACTGTAGTTCAAGTTGTTCTGCTAACCCAGAACATCGAGGATTCTTTTGAGGCTAAAAAGAAGGCTGGTGCCGTATTTGTCAATCTGACAGCTGCTATGACACTGTCTGGCACCGCGGCCTTATCTACAAGCTGCTGAGACTTCTTCCAGATAAGCACATGGTCAAAATGATCATGGAGCTTGTCCGAAATCGAAGTTTCACCCTTACCACCGGTGACAGCAAGCAAAGCAGGCTACGCCGTCTCAGAAACGGCGTTCCTCAGGGATCGGTCTTGGCTCCCCTCCTATTTAACATCTATACGTACGATCTGCCTTCCATCATTTCCAGAAAGTTTGCTTATGTTGATGATTTAGCATTGTTGCACTCTTCTGGAAACTGGAAGGATTTGGAGGGGACTTTAAGCCAATACATGTTTACACTTTCAGCGTAACTCCAGACTTGGAGGTTGAAGCTCAGACACAGTAAGACGGTGACAGCAGCCTTTCACTTAAACAACCGAGAGGCCAAACGTGAGCTAAAGGTCTACAACAACGGTAGACTTTTACCTTTCTGTCCAACCCCTACTTATCTTGGGGTAAAACTGGACAGATCGCTCACGTTTCGTCACCATTTAGTGGCATTGCGCAAAAAACTATTCTCGTGCGTCACACTGCTGAGGCGACTCGTGGGCTCGGGATGGGGTGCTGGTGCTAAAACACTATGCATAGCCACCTTATCTCTAGTCTACTCAACAGCTGAGTACTGTGCGCCAATCTGGTGTCGCAGTGCTCACACTCGCCTCATCGACAGTGTCTTGAATGACACCTTGCGCATAGTTACTAGGTGCCTGCGTCCCACTCCAACGGACCACCTACCTGTACTCTCCGGCATCCAGCCAGCTGAGCTTCGCCGACTGGGAACGACACTCTCATTGGCTCACCGTAGATCTCTGGACCCCAATCATATTTTGTATGGTTTTTTAAATGGGTTCTCAGATGCTCGCCAAGTGAGACTAAGATCCAGACGCCCTTTTGTGCCAACTGTGCGGAATCTTTTGTACAACCTTGCCAGACTTGGCATCCGCGCCTCTGAATGGACAGATCACAAATGGAAAACTGAGTACTGTGAAAATGCTTCCAGGATCCATGTTTTTGTGCCCGGGACCGGTGCCAGGCCTGTTGGGATGGGCTTACCCCGAGCAACTTGGGTTAAGCTCAACTGCCTGCGGACTGGTGTTGGGCGATTCCATTCGTCCATGCACAAATGGGGTCTCGCTCCTTCACCGAATTGCGAGTGTGGCGCCTCTGAGCAAACCTCAGACCATGTTGTAACAGCGTGCCCTATACATCGGGCACCACATGGAGCACGAGGTCTGACGGTTTTGGATGACGAAACTTGATGCTGGCTTAATAACACCACTGCAGCATTTGATTCAGGCAGTGCAGCAGTCTAAGGTAGTAAAAGGATAAACCCTCGGCCCCAGTCCTGTTTGTGTCTGGCCTGGAGTGGATACCCTTCAAACGACGACGACGACGACGACGACGACGACAAAAGAATTTTTTAATGAGATGCTAAATAGAAAATATATATATTGATTATTTCAAAATTAGATTAATTTGATTTCAACAAAAAATTTAAAAAAGATTTTTATAACTCCCTGCATGGCCGAAATTTGCCACCCAATTAAAGCAAAGACATTTTTTTGGTCTCAGTTTGATTTAAATAGAAAATTCAAAAACAAAATAATGCTGTGGCGCAAATTTTAGAACCTAGTACGAGAAGTTTTAAGATTTTACATTAAAGTCCAATTAAAAAAAAATAGGTCATCCCCTTGTTTGCTGACCGGATTGAGGCCCGCGCCAAAGTTTTTGGATGGCATACGCTCACGAGCTTGATACGCCAGATCTAGATTCCTCACATTGCTTGTTGTGCCTCCCTGCCCATTGTAAAAACGTTTATTTCCTTTTACGTAAGTATATTACTTAAAGTTATTTTATCCACATTGCTAGAAGGTTAAGTAAAATCAAAACCAAAAGCATTAAAAATTGGCTTAATTACATTTGGAAATCTCGGTCCAAGAAGCACTTGTCTTTACTTATAATAATTATGTAACTAAAAAAAGGGATGTAACTCCTACAGTTGCACCCTAAATCTTGTTCAAAATATATTTGAATTTTTCAAAATTTTGAAAATACTTTAAATAGCTTTCTGACCGAGCATTTTAAAAATACAGACCAGACTGATTTCGAAAATTCGATATAAGGATTCTCTTGTGATATGGTTGGTAGTCGAACTTCCTAATACCCATCGAACTAATTATGATAAGCGTGCACCTTTTACCGTGCTTTGATTGCTGCATACTGCTGCAGCTTTCCGTTTTCTTTCTTTATGCAATTGCAGTTATGTTGCTGTGATTTATGTTTGTTTGGTAATCGGTTATCTAAGAGTCTTATGTTATTAATTCTATTGTGTTTAGACATGTCTCGTTTTTAGTTTATTTAACTTTAATTTAGGCATGTTGCATCTGAGAGTTTCGTAACTTCTTTGTTTTCGGTTTACAAACTTTAAGAACACCGAAAACGATTTATCAAATGGTGATGCATCAGAGATGACATGTAAAAATCAGCGTTGGTTTACATACAAAATTAAAAAAAAATTTATTCTTCTATTTTTTTGTATTTAATTGTATTATTTCAAAAGCTACAACAAGTCACTGTTTATTTTTTTTGTTTAAGAACAATTTTTATTTTATCAAAATTCATTCTATTATAGGAAAAAATAGTTTTGTGTTGTAATGAATTATACGTATAATAGCATACCACAATAATAAAATTGTATAATATTGCATTGGAAAATAACTCAATATAATAAAGTAAATCTATAGTCAGGGTTACCATATCGTGCTTATTTATGATTTTTGTTTATTATTATGAACATAATTTAAAGAATTTTAATTTGCTTAATTTAAAAAAACGTGCTTGTTTGGGAGTTAAGTGCTTATTTTTTACTAATTTTATTTCATTTTTTAACAAAATTTTTAGGAAGCGCGACTTTTAGAAAGTTTCACTTTGCGTCCGAAGAAAAGTCGGCAGCGTTGTGGAGTGGTTGGTTAAAAGCGCCGTGATTGTGATTGACCTTGTCTCGGTTCGAAATCTATTCACACTATTCTGTTTTGTCCTTGGAAATGACACTTTACGGCACTTTCCCTTGCTCAGCGGTCTTAGCAAGCAATTTTAAATTTCAGTCAGATTTCTAAAAACTTGAAAAACCCAAATAAAAAGTTTTACCTAGACAACAATATCTTAGCATCTGGGGAAGCATGTTGGGTGATTTCTTGCTCTACGTATAGCGCCTCCGACGCTTTCTTGGGATTTAGAAAAAAAATATAGTAATAAAAAAAGGTTGTTTATTGGTTAAAGATCAAGTGAATACTTTACCTTTTTTGTTCTTTAATTTGACGCAAAAATCATTCAAAATCAAGCAAAGACCAAAAAAAGGTCTACGCTAACGAAAAATGCAAAAGAAATGACGTTACACTTATTTCATTTCGTTCACTTGCTTATTTTTTGATCTTCTCGGGTGGTTACATTGCCTATAGTTTTAAGTCAAAATAAAGATCACCAATAACAAATTATTCTTACTTGTACAAATATATCTGGTCATCACTATTTAAATGTTTTTTTGATCAACAAAAAATGAAACTCAAAATCACTGCAATTAGCCTACTTCGTGATTTATAAAATTTATCATTTTCGTTGTTTACAATATTGCCAGCTCATCACAATCTTGTCTTCTTTTTTTTCTTTCTGTAGCGCGACTAAATGAACTAGAAGGTTGTTTTAAATGGCAAACGCGATCAACAAGATCTTGGTTTAGTACCTACCCTCGTGATTCTGTATCAAGAATATCTTTTGCGGAACTTTCCTTTTCTTAATGGTCTAAACAAGCAGCTCTAAATTTTAGCTAAACCGCAACAAAAAAAATAAAAAAGCAATTCTAAATTTTTAATTGAATAGCAATATCTTGGTATCTTTTAGAAGCAGATCTAAAAGACCAAAAATAAATAAATAAAAATAATTGCTTGATGGTTACCCTAAGTATAAAGCCTCCAGTATTGTCATACTAAATGAAGATAAAGCATTTTTTGTTAACACTGCTGAAAATTACTCGGTCACTTCTTTTCAGTTAACTCAGCTATCAAACATAAGTGCTTTTTTTGTCTTTCAATCAGCAAACTAAGATTTCATCTGTAGGCTGATGTTAAAGAGAAAAATCATACTGTGTCAATTTAATTGCAATATAAAAAAAATATTCTAGTTTGAGATCATCTTGTTGAACAATGTGATTGTCTACGACAGGGGCGTCCAACCCGTGCCCTGCATAAAGGTTTTAAACAACGTAAAACTAAACAATTACTCCGATCTGCTTTCGGAGATGCCAAGATATTATTGTCCAATTGAAATGTTTTTTGGTTTTCTGGTTTTTTATAGCAATATGACTGAAATTTAGAACTGCTTGCCAAGACCACCGAGTAGGAAAAAGTATCGTAATTTGTCTATCCCACAGACACAGCAGAATTTTGAAGCGAGACCATTGTAATGGTTTATTAATTTGTTGATAGTTTGCGCCAAGTTTTGAAATGCAGACCTTAAAATCTAATTGATATCGTTTCGTCTTAAAGCGCTTAATTTAATTATCATAATTAGTAGTTTTTTTATTGAAGCTTTATACTGAAAGCCGGACATTTAATGTTAAAATCTTTTTGTGAGTGATGATCTCTCTTTAGTTAATCTTGGCAAAATTGTTTTGAGCGTTATCGTTCTTGTTAGTTAAAGCCACAGATTTAGTGGTATTTAATAAAGTCAAGTATTCATATCAACCATGTCGATCACAATCAAGACTCTTTAACCCAGTGGTTCTCAAAAGTTTTTGCTACATTCCTCCCTTTCAGGACTTGGGTACCATCATTTCCCCCTTCTAAAAAAGAATACCTCGATGATCAAAGTGAAGAATTTTTTTGTCTTTATCCAAAATTTGTGACCCGAATTCCACTTATCCCAGAAAGTTCAAAAATTAACATTCAATTTTAAATCTTTCTCAGATTTCTCAATTTTTATTTATTTTATTTCATCTATATATTTATTTTCCTGACTCGCAGAAAGCATCACAACACAATAGATAGGGCAAGCAATTAACCCAACCTGCTCCTGGAGATGCCCAGATATTGCTGTCTGGTTAAAATTTTTTATTTTTTTTTTTTAGTTATACAGAGATATGACTGAAATTTGGAATTGCTTGCCATGACTGCCAAGCAAAGGAAAGTGCCGTAAAGTGTCTTTCCCAAGAACACAACAGAATGGCACAAATAAGTTTTGAACCAAGACCATGTTGATCACAATCACAGTGCTCTAACCACTCGACCACACTGCTGATATTTTTGTCCCTAAAAAGTAGTAATTCCAAAAAAACTTTTCACTTTGAAGTACTAATTTTTTTACCTTACTTACATTGTAGTGAAATTTTCAAATTCCTCCCTGATTCCTCCCCCAGTGATTTTTCCTCCTTGGAGATTTCAAATTCCTTCTTAGGGAGCCAAGTGGCTCACTTTGACAAACACTGCTCTAATCACTCGAGCACGCTGCGGACTATTCCGCGCAGCTTCCACGCTGTAGTTCATGTATCACGCATTTTTGGACTCTTGAGCCATTGAAGGGTTGGTAAATAAAATTAATTTGTAGCTGAACCAATCAA
This sequence comes from Diplosoma virens, assembly GCA_963680785.1. Lineage (NCBI taxonomy): Eukaryota > Metazoa > Chordata > Ascidiacea > Aplousobranchia > Didemnidae > Diplosoma > Diplosoma virens. The sequence goes on from OY796886.1 coordinate 28,172,708, forward strand.
GAGAGCAATCAAGCGAGCTTTAAGAACAATAATACAACAGATATGCGTGATTTTTGCCTTTTGGTTCTAAAGAGTGTTTTTTAGTTAATTTTGGGGCACTAAATTTGAAAATTACATTAGTTTTTTTCTATCACGTCAGGATTTTTTTTAATTTTTATTTTTTTGTAATATTCTTTTCCGCATTTACTGTAATGCAAGTTTTTCTTCGGGGATTCTTAAAAGCGTATATATGCGGTTTTCATAATTTGCTGTCATTTAGTCAAGAATGGAGGATAAAATTTAAAAAAAAATATATTTTGAGATCATGTTTTCTGGTAAATTTGAAATAATTTTGTTTGAGTTTTATAGTTATTTTGAAGCTAAAATGTATAATTGTTTAAAAATGGAACCTTCACTGGTACCGATATAACAGCATTTGTTCTGGAACCATAGAAATTGCAATAAAGGTACTTGCACAGCAGCATAACAAATTTTATTAATGAAACCAATTATCAAATGAACAGCTTACGAAATCGCGTAAAATCAACAAAACAAATATAGAAAACATTAAAATTGCTAGAAGCAGTGATAAAGTGACAATGTATCACTGTTACTAGCAGTTTTAATGTTTCACTAAACACAATAGTACAAATATGTAACATCTTTTAGGATTTTTTATTAGCATTAAGGGAAAACTTCCTTTTCTTTGATTGTCGAGAGTGAGCAACTCGCTGGCAGTCTCTTTTCAAATACCAATAATAGTCGTTAATCATGCTTGTGTTCCATTTTCCTTTGTATCTTTTTTCATTGTTTAAGAACTTGATAAAATCTTTCTCCTATTTCTTCATTAAACTTTTTAAGATTTTCTGGAAAGCAGCCAAGGTAGCTATAAAGAAAGTGTACTTTCACACTCGTATTACATCCAAATAATTCATGTGGCTTAGGCAGATTATTCACTAAACTCGTCATATTTTTCAAATTTGAAATTTCCTAAAAAATCTTTAACGAAACTTGTAATGAGTTCTATGCATTCCTTTCTTTTTTATTTATTTGTCTTGTAAATGCAGCATCTTTCATCAACTGTTTTATCTGTGGTTCATCAAAAGTTCCTGCTTTGAATTTTTTCATATATAACAGCAGGAAAGTAAACAAACTTTAATTGGAGCCCATGGCTTAATTCCCTTTAAAATATGCATGAGAGATTTTTTCACTGCATCTGGAAATAATTTGTCGTTATCTGAAAGAGTAAATTTCCCACAAATACAGCAAAACACAAGATTAGACTTGCATTTTTGACGACAGTCAGACATTTTCAATTCAAATTACGATTTTACAGTTATCGTTATGAAACATCTAAATAATAATCAAGGCAATTTTGAACAACAAAACTATGTCATAATTATCTAATTTGTCTATGTGACAGTTTTGCTTTACTGTATAGGCTCCCCACAATTTGATACATTGATAGATAACATGAAAAAACACACAAATGAAATAAGTGTAAATATCTTAAAAACTTAACGTGTTAGGATATTTTTGACCTCATTTTCGGATTTAGCGCATCAAATGCAACCTATTAGGTCGTTACAAAAATAATGGCCGCTTGAAGTACTGTGTTTTGAAAAACTATTTTGACATTGTGCTTGTTGTTTATTTTAGGTCATTTTTTGTATACATAATAATTGATGTGTACTCTTAAATATTTTTTAACTTATTTTCAGGCAAAAATATTTTTAAAGCATATAAGCCCTTAATTATAAATACAAAAAAAAACGGACTTCGCTTACTTATGTTGTATGAGTTCAAACTCAGTCACCATGCCTTCTAAACTGTTATCAATATCAACAGAGCATGGGGAGATGGGTATGCAAGTGATTGGACAGTACAAAGGTGCTTCCAGAAATTCCGTAGTGTAGATCAGAGCCTTGAAGATGAAAAAGGCAGTGGCGGGTATGCAATCTTGACAATGAACAATTGCAAGCAATTGCAAGCAAATTGTTGAGCAAAATCCTCGACAAAATGCCAAAGACCGTCTGTGACTGAGACTGAGACCCTTGCTGTCAGCACTGCAACAGCTTCATTTACAGGGTATTTGAAAGGAATCTCAAGCATTTTTTTGGCACTTTGTTGTGAATTTTGCTCAATAATTGCTTGCAATTGTTCATTGTCAAGATTGCATACCCGCCACTGCCTTTTTCATCTTCAAGGCTCTGATCTACACTACGGAATTTCTGGAAGCACCTTTGTACTGTCCAATCACTTGCATACCCATCTCCCCATGCTCTGTTGATATTGATAACAGTTTAGAAGGCATGGTGACTGAGTTTGAACTCATACAACATAAGTAAGCGAAGTCCGTTTTTTTTTGTATTTATAATTAAGGGCTTATATGCTTTAAAAATATTTTTGCCTGAAAATAAGTTAAAAAATATTTAAGAGTACACATCAATTATTATGTATACAAAAAATGACCTAAAATAAACAACAAGCACAATGTCAAAATAGTTTTTCAAAACACAGTACTTCAAGCGGCCATTATTTTTGTAACGACCTAATAAAATAATATGTTTTAAGGAAATAACAAAAAAATTTTTTAAATGCATATCAGTGTTATAATCAAATATTTTTTATTGAATTGGAAACAAGTCCATTCATTTAAAGTATACGCCCTTGATTTTATAACGTTTAGAAAAAAATTGGATCATTAGCCCCAAATTTTCTTTAAGATACCCTCAATCCGGCCCTGACTATGTACTTTAAAACCAGCAGTTTTTTATTGACATTGGTTTGTTTTTTAAGAAAAATGCGTGCATTTTGATCGGGCTGGTTGTGCTTTGCAAAGCTGGAGCTTAAAGTGTGGCTCAAAGAAAGTTAAAGCAATGGTTATATTGGCTTTATCTTGTTTTTATGAGAAGAGAGTGGATTTTAAATGATTGTTTGTGTCGGTATGTGACAATTTCGCCACATTACCACCTCCAAGAGTTACGATTACAATTATATTGTGTTTTAAGTCGTCAAAAAACATAAGCTTTCATTCTATCACGTAAAATTGTTAAAAAGTTGTTAAATGGTTGTTATTCTTAGTTTGTATTTTAATTCAAGTGTTTTAAATTTTATCTTTTTTAAGAGCATTTGTACCTTTTTAAAGTTTTTACCTTTTTTCTTTAATGGTTTCTCGACATCTAATGGACAAATCAACTTATCAAGGCAATTTCGCAATTTTTTTATGTCTTTGAGAGAAGAACGCTTTTAATACGTCTTACATTAGCTGCAAATCGTAATAAAATTGTTTTTGCTGCTTTATGCAAATCGTGATGAAACGTTTTTATTCACAGCTTAGAATGAGTTTTATCGATCCTTTCATTATCAAAACGTTTGGAAAGAAACTTGTAGTTTTGCGAACAAGGCAACAATCTTTCTTAGTGAAGTAGCCACAAGCATTGTGTAAAGCAGTTTTCCAATTTTTAGAAGCACTTTCACAAATCCTTCTAAAAAATTTTCCAACCCTCTTAACTGTAAAGTATAATTTGTTTATGAATGCTTTAAAGTGATTGGTCTTTCACCTTAGATATTGCATCTCCAACAGGCAACTCGAGCGGATGATTTAAATAGTGTCAAAAAATAATTCCGAGGTACTTTTCTAATTATCTTTGCTCAATATCATATTTTTTTCAAGCAAAAAGCTTGTTCTAAATAGTAATGGAATCTAATCATTCATAGATAAACCAACCCCAGTAACTGGCAGTTCGTCTACAACTATAGACCATATTTAACTAATGACACCTCTACATGTAATATAATTTACGAGTATCCTTGTATTTTTTTATTTGAAATTAGTGATCATTTATTCGTGGAATGTTTAGTGGCCCATCATAAAATTAATTCAAACAATAATAATCAAAAATCTTAAACTACAAAATACGTGTACAGAAACGAAAGCAAATTTGATAATGAACATTTACATCAGATCTGTGTATTTCTCTCAGATCATCTTTAATCTTAACATTAAGGAGAAAATATGATGTACATAATTACGTCATAATAAAACGCTTTAAATTTACAGTAAAAGAATGAAAATTAACTACAAATTTATAAGGTTAAGCTTAACATATAAGGTTTTATATCACGTTTTATATCAACTTTGGTACACCGGGCACTAATGATATGCACGAAATCTAAACTAAACGAAGAAATTAAGCGTATCAAGAACATTCTATTGGACAATGGTTATCCTGAATCGATTATTGACTGCAACATTTCCAAGAAAATTGCTCAGTTTTCTATGCCCAAACAATTTGGCCCTGAAAAGTGCCCCGTGTATTTAAGTTCCTTGGATAGGGAAAGCTTCAATTGTTCTTGATAAAAATGTCAAAACGGCTGTTGAAAGCTGCTATGGCTCCGTTACCACCAGAGTGGTATTTACATCCAAACGCATGTTGCCTGTAGCCCGCAAAGATGTTTTACCTACCACGCTGAAAAGCTCCGTTGTTTATGAATATTCGTGCCACTGTGACAGTAGGTACGTAGGACGAACATCACAGCGACTACAAGATAGAATCAAGCACATGTTCCTAAATGGCTACAACAGCAAGCGAAGCACCCTACACGATCTCAACCTAGCAGATCCTGTAAGCTAAAACGTAATAATCCAGATAGTGACTCTGCCATAGGACAACACTTGCTTGATAACGAGCAATGTGCTGCAAACTATAATGACAAACGTTTTAAAATCCTTGCTGTGGCACGTAACTCGTTCCATCTGTGTCTACTCGAGGCAACTTTTATCAAAACCAGACATCCGGTTTTATGTAAACAAAAGGAATTTGTTTGCACATTAAAACTTTTCAAATAACCTAAGTTGCGAGTAACAGTGTTTCTCCTGGGTAATTGCACATAGTGCGTTTCTCCTTTCTGAGATTACACTGTATTGCACCATACATCTTTGATTTTGTGCAATTGTGCCATTCTTCTTTCCGAGAATACAGCACCTTTCTCCCAACTGTTGAGACTATAAGTACCTTGATTTTCTGTGTTTCGTCCCATTTTGACGCGATTGCCACTGATGAGAGCGTCACAAAAAGCTTATGGCTCCGATAAAATCGACTTTGTTTAAAGTTTTTTTATTATTTGCTATATGCCAAACGTATTTACCAAATGTTTTCTGAAAAAAGTAAATAAGATCAATATTCTATCTAATCTTATGCTGGTAGTTGGTCAACATCTCAGACTGAGAAAAAATTTTTTTAAATCTTCAATTTATTTAATTAACCTAATTAACTGCAACTTTAATTTCGCGCACTCGCTCTATTTAGTTAAAATAAAACAGTCATTGCAAAACCGAAGTAGTCTAGCCCAGCAGTCACCGACCTTTAGAACTTCATGGGCCAGTATATTTATAATTTGTTATTTGGCATACCACTAATATGAACTTAAAAAAAAGCTACTGTAAATATATTTGCAGGTAATAAACACGAGAAGATTTTTAAAAATTATCTAAAATATAAAAACTCATGGATATAATTTGAAGGTTATTGGATTCAAATTGACTCGAGTCTTTCAATTGATGGACTTATAACAACTCTGATTTTTTCTGGAAACCCCCACCAAAATTTTCCGCGAACCACCGGTTGGCGGCCGCTGTTCTTGCTTATTTTTTCCCTGACTGTCGAGATGGCGGTGTTTTTATTTTGTTATGCACTATATAATCAGGGCTGCCCAATCCACCACCAGGTCTTTTGATGGGGCCTGCGAAGGAATTTTTAATCAGAATTTTAATTAACTTGAATTACTACTTTGCCTCCAAGCAATTCAATGAAACGCAAAAAACTCAGGATACAATTACGTCGTATTTTCGGTCAATTAAGAGATTCTTCGCTTTGCTTTGAAAAAAAAGGTAGAATCAAAATGATGCTTTTTTGGTCTTTAACTACATTGGTGGTTCGAGTTCTATAGTTATCATGAAAATTAGCTTAAAATAATCGTATTACTATTAAAATCAAAGTAAAGACCAAACTAAGAAAGAGAATAGTCATCACTTTTATTCTAGCGTGATATTTTTGAGTTAACTTCCATGGCAATTAGAATTCGGAGCACAAATTGGTGCAGACAAAAAAACAGAAAAAAGTTTGTTTACTGCTCGAAATATTGCCCGCCGTAAACTTGTAGAGAAAAATTTGACCCGCGACGTCTAAAAGGTTGAACATCCCTTCTTCAAGTAAAAAAGTTTCTTAGAATAATAAACAAGTCAAACTAGAGTTAAAAAACAACTTTTCGTTGGATAAATATCTTTCAATGTTGGCTGAATACATAGGTCATTTCAAATTATAAATAACATCGATGGCCAGTACCAAATGTGAGGTTTTGAATAATTGTTATATTTGTTATTAAATCTCTAGAACAGATGGATGATGACATTTCAAGCACGGGTTGAATTTAAAGTTAATTGTTTTTGGAATGGTATTTCTTATCAAATTGGCAGAATTGGTTGCAGACATATCAATCACTAACTTTTTGTAATCAATCTTAAGGCTAAAAGTTTTTTTTGATATTTTTAATCAAACTCAATTCAAGTTTTTTCTTTCCTTAACTTTATCGTTTTGACTTGCCGGAAAGCGTCGAAGGCGTTGTTACACGTAGGACATTCTTCAAGCGATTATCCTGACCCCCTTTCGGAGATGCTAAAGTAATCCGGTTAATATTTTTTCTGTTTTTCTATTTCTATTTTGGGATCTTTTGTAGAAAGTCTCCGCCAGCGCAATCTGCAGTACTTAAAACGTGGCGGGGGTGTTTTTCTCAAATCTCACATTTTTGCATTAGTGGCAGGGGCTTTCTACAAGATCCCGCTAACAAAGTAGGTGAGAAAAACACCCCCGCCACGTTTTAAGTACTGTAGATTGCTCTGGCGGGATCTTTCTACAAAAGATCCCTATTTAGAAATGTGACTGAAATTTAGAGCTGCTTGCTAAGACCGGTAAGCAGAGTAAATTGTTTTTTCCAAAGATTCTACAGAATGATGAGAGTAGGTTTCGAGCTGGGCAACTGCTTTTCACTTTAAGTAGAACACCAAAATGTTTTTTTCTTAGAAACATTAAGTGAACTTTAAAAAAATGGGACTTACTTAAAAGTCGCTTCAGACTGAAAGCAGACGCGGAAAAAGTAATGGTCGATTTAGAGTGAAAACGGTTGCGAAAAAAGCCAACGGAAAGCGTAATTTTTAATAGCGTAGCGGAAAATTCCGCTTTTAGCTTGCTTTTTTCGCGATCATTTTCATTCAGAACCAAGCTAAATAATTGAAATATTTCAACTTCAATCTTTTTGCGCTAAGTACAAAGAATTTTGCGTTTCGGCTATTTCTTACGCTTTAATTCCACCGCACGGTTTACTTTTTCTGCGTCCGCTTTTAATCGGCCTTAAACGTGTCGCAGAAAGCGAAAAAAACAAACTTTGACTTGTATGTTTTGACACTTTGAATATTACAAAAAAAGATTTGACCTATTCTTGTGAATAAATCCTGTATGTGTGATTGATTAAATTAATTTAAATTCGTGTTCAGATTGCACGCTAACATCTATCACTTAATTGAATTACTTAATCGGCCGTATATAAAAAGTTTTAGTTTTCTGATATAAAAAGGCTGTTGCTTTTAATGTAGCAGAAATGATTTCCAAATTATTTAAAAATATTTATCTAAAAACCGATAAATAACAAACTTAGTGTTGAAATTAGATGCAAACTTCTTCTTGTTGTTATCAAATCGTTGATTTAAAATCTTTTGACCGAGCGGTTATCTGACAAGAGCCACTTAAACCTCCTTATAATAATTCGAAGAAAAAATCTGTTTTAAAAAGAAAGTAAGTAAAAAATAAAAATAAAGCTGAACAGTTTGACCATTACAGAAAAAGCAATACATTGAAATTCTGTCTTAAAAGAATGCATTTGTGCAGTTTTCTTGAAAATTTTATATTGCTTTATGATTAATATTGAAAATATAAGCTCACTATATGTTTGGGTCACGCGAGTTTAAGACAATTTTTGGGGCCCGGTCAAAAAGTATTTGTGGACCCCTGTTTTACAGGGCCAGAAGCGTTTGATTCTTCCTTACTTGTTACGTTGTAATTGACAAATTTGCCTAAAACACAGTCAGTAGCATTCAATAAAACATATCTATCATGGATTAAACTGAAAAGTTTTGATAAATCCTTTCGAATAAACGCATTAACCTTGCATGCTAAAAATGTAGGTATGTTTGTCATATTCTCAGCATTCAATAGCTATTCGCCAAGAAATGACCGCTGATATAACTTTCTACGAGGACCGTATTATTTTTTTACATATATAAGTAAAATAATATTTGGTCTTTTAAAGTTTCTTAGCTGTTCCAAAGCCAACCTTTAAAAAAAAACACTAGCTACGACTATGTGGATATTTTTATTTACTTTTAACCTTTTATTTTTATCAATTGACACTGAAGTAAAAAATTGTTGTAAGCTTTTTTCTTCGCACAGCAATAACTAATTTAAAAACATTGAATGGGGCAAAGCTATTTGAGAATGAATTAAAATTAAGAAATAAGAATAATTTGAAATTTTATTATAATTTGGTCAATACCTGATATTTTTGCTCAAGAATTAATTTTATCACATTATTTTATTTGCTCTATTTAAAGCGTTTTTGCAGGTTTAACCATTTCAGTATGGATTATTTTGTTTTGCATATGAACATGATAAGTTAGACTAGATATAAGAAACTGAGTCACTTAAAACAAGAACTACCATCAGACTCGAATTTACCTCAATGAGGTAGGCCATGCATCACTGACGAGCTTTAACAAGAGCGAAACTTGAGTCTGATGTTTCTTGTTTTAAGTGTTTTAACTTCTCATAATTGTATTATAATTTTTATCAAAAAATATTTTATTAAAAGTGTGTTTATTTTCTAATTAACTAGCGAAATTTTTTAAAATGACAATCAAGTAATTAACTTAGCAGCGATAATTTTTCTTGTTTTGTCTAGATTTTGATCAATTTTGAATTTTAATACATTCCATTAAAGAAAGTCTCAAGACCAGTTCGTCTAATTTGTCCATTCCTTTAATTACCCATCGTTTGTATCTCCGAAGAACTTCTTGCTGAGCTTATGCGTGATTTGCAGATTCGGTCCACACGGTCAAGCGTTATGCAGAGCTTTGTTGGTTATTGCAGCATGGACAGATCCACGTAGTTCAACATGCGTAAGGTTCCAAACAATAAAAACGTCATTATCGGATTAACAATCTACGCCTGGGGTGCCCAGCAATTTTGTGAGCAAGTTTATCGCAATCGTTACATTAGTCAAAGTGATGACCATTTTTTCGGTCTTCACTTTAATTTTAACCTGTTTTTTTTAATTAATCTCCTTGATGTAGAATTCGAACTACAAATTTAGTTAAAGACCAAAAGTCACGCTTGAGCAACAGAAAGGACGAAGTCTGAGACGTTCTAACTACCTCTCTGAAAGACGATAAAATTGTTTAGGTTTATTAAAGTTTAAATAAAAGACTCTAGACAAGAGTACAGTAACATTGAGCTTAAGAGTAAAACAACGCTTCTCTAGTTAACCACTCAAACTGATGCAGCGTTTTCGGTGTTTTATTTTAGGATTTTCTCGTAGTAAAGTTATAAAAAAATTAATCTCAAATAAAAGATCTAAGTGCGTAAGTGTGTTGCTTAAAATAAAATACGAAATTGCATGAAATTTAAACTAAAATATAGGATTTTTCGATCTAATTTGTTGTTTTTGCAATCAAATTCGTTCTTTTTGCAATCAAATTTATTCTTTTTGCAATCAAATTCGATTTTTTTGCAATCAATTTCGTTTTGCCAAAACTTTTATATATATATATATCTTTGTATAGGGTCACCCGATAGGCTCTATATACATATATACGTAATATGGGGTCCCTGTATTAGGTCTCCATAATATTAGGTCTTCATAATTAGGTCTTTATAATCTATAGTCTCCATAATTAGGTTTATATATTTATAGTCTTCATAATGTACTGTAAATATAGATAGGTATATAGAGCTATCGGAAATCCTATATGAAGACCCAATATTATTTGGACTATTTTATGGAGACCATATTATGAAGACCTAATATTATGGAAGCTATGTTTAAAACCTTATTATGGAAACTATATATATCAAATATATAGATATATAATATAGGGTCTCTGTAATAGGTCTCCATAATTAGGTCTCCATGATATATATGTTAATGTGTTAAAGTAGCAAAAGACCTCAATGTCTCCAAAACTATTCTAAATGACCTATGTAAAGATAAAAAGAAATTAACAAGGTGTAATAGCGACAGAAAAACTGCATCATTGTAGCTACTTATAGTTAGTTTTTTGTAGATTTTAATATGGTAATGACCTGAGTTTGCTTTCTCTTTTAAGAAAAGTTGGTATTGAGATACGTTTGGTGATGATCCTTTTGAAAAACAAACAAGTAACAAAATAACAGTTACGTAAGGTTTTCAAAATTTTGCGTGGAACCAAAACGTTTAAGTTAAAGCAAGTAATACGAGTATTAATTTGTTTGGGATACCGCCTCTCAAACTACTTTACATTTTTAACCGCTTACCTTCTTGAGAGTAAAACTCATTTCTCTAAACAAATGTTTCTAATTTATTGATATGACATAGACTTATTATGAATTTGTTTTCGTATACGACTCAAGTAACATTACATTGTATTACCCTTAAACGTTTAAATGTCATCAAAATGGCACTGCTGACAAGATCTATCAAACCAGCTAGTATTGTTCTTTAAAAGCGGGAACCATTTCAACAAGTCAATGAAGCCTCGTGCACTTAATACAAACTAAGGATTCTTTAACAAAGATATGAAACGAATTGTCGGCTATGACGCGTAAAAACTTAAACAATTTGTTAGCTTTTAATTAGTAATGGTTTCTGTCAGCTATTCTTGTGTTGCCTGTTTGTCGGAAACACGAAGCTTTTGAAAACAAAAATACTTCGTGTGGAAAAGAGGAAGCACATAAAATTTCAAATTAACAGCTAAGCAAAACAGTTTAAAAAAATAATTGTTTGGATAATGAGCAATTTTGAAAAGACTTGTATTTATTTCAGAAAGCATTAAGGTGTGCGCTTAAACTAAAACATACATTGTCGTGGTACCTGTCATTTCACTCCTAAACTAATAAAATAATTCTGATTTGATACAATACTGAAACAAAAACAAGTTTGTTTTTTTTTTGTTTTGGTTTAAATTTACCATTATATTTTATATTTTAGTTTTTTAAAAAATTATATTTTTAAAAAGAGCTAACCTTCCGTTACTGAGGGGAAAGCCTAAAGGATTTTCCAAAATGTAAAATTTAAGGACAGTGCGTAACAAAGAATCACCACTTTTGTTTACAATAAAGTTGACCAAAACAGAGAAGTTTCTGTTGGTTTCTTTGCGAAAGTTGTGGTGTATGATGATCAACAAAATGTACACAATAATAAAACATTTTGACCTGTATGTTTTGACAATTAGACTATTATAAAAAAAACCTCTGATGATCTATTGCTGTATAAATCTTGTCTGTGTGGTTCCTTAAATTAATCTAAAATCGTGTTCAAATTGCATAAGAATACAGAACACTTCAATCTATTGCTTAATCGGCCTTATTGAAAAAGTCTTGGTTTTCTTATATAAAAAAAAGTTGTTGCCTTAATGTGGTAAAAATGCTTTTGAAATAATTTAAAAATATCAGTACAAAAATCAACAAACAACAATTTTAGTGTTAAAATTAAATGCAAACTTCTTCAGGTATCCAATAAATTGTTAACTTAATTATTGTAGCCCAGCGGTTGGCTCTCCGACAAGACCCGCTTGAATCTTCTTGAAATAATTTAAAGGAAAAATCTATTTGAAGAAGAAAGTGAGTGATAAAAAATAAAAATCTAGTATAACAAAGATATAATAATAAAAATAAGAGTATAATAAAAAAAATAAATAAATAAAGTTGAACAGTATGACCATAACAGAAAAAACAATACATTGAAATGCTGTTTTGAAAAAATGCATTTGGTGTAGTTTTTTGAAAAAATTTAAATTGCTTTGATTCAACATTGAGAAATATACTAATGGTTCTTAACCTTTTTACTCCTTGAACCACTTTAACCACCATTTCAACCGAAATCCCCTCAAAAATTCAATTAGTAGAGAGCTCATTTTAATCCATGTTTAAAGCAATTTATGGCGTTTGGGCTTTTGCCTACAGAATAGAAATGTGCAGTATCAAATACCTTGTGTTGTTTAATTTAAATATTTAAAATAGAAATAGCTACAACTATGTGAATATTTTTTTTTACTTTTAATCTGATATTTTTATCAATTGACACTGAGGTAAAATTTCTTCTGACGAGGGTTGGCCGAAAGAATTCTTAAAAAAACAGTCTTTTTAAAGATTGCTAAAATTGAAAAAGCAAATGGTTCCGTTAATACCATTGGTTATTTCAAAGTATTGTGCAACCAAGAACTTATTCAAAAAAGTCATCACTTTGAACCTACTTGTTTTTTCCAAAGTAAAGCTAAAAATCTAATAACTGGGCCTAAAACAATCATATTCCAGGATTTCTGCATTTTATTGGATGGTTCAAAGACCCTGTAATATAATATGATTAAACAATTTTTTTTTATAATCAATGGGGAAATTATAATTAAATATTGCTTAATTCTTGAAAAAACCCTTATTTGGCGCTGCTAGTGGACAAAAGCCCAGCCGTGAAAGAGTTAAATTTTATATCATTGAAAAGCTAATTTTTTCCGGAGTAAAATGCTATAAAATTTTTAAAAAATTTGTTTAGGAACAAGTTTGCAATAAGCAAAATAAGAGACCCCTCTTTTCTTTGCAAAAAATCCCTTTTTCCCCCCCAATAATTACGACTAGCGACAAGATAATTCAAATTTTCAAGTCGCTACGTATCGCTAGAGTTCTACTCTATCTGGCGGAAAAGATTTCGTCTGAATATTTTGCAAAGCACGAGCGCTATATCCGATAATATTTCCAAGAGAATTTGGCAAACGGTACATTACTAATTAGAACAACGAAATTTTGAACTTCATCGTAGTGTGTGTGCTTGCGTGCCATTGTTTGAATCTTTACGCGGCTTTGACTTTGATCTAGAAAAAAAGTTTCTCCTTTTTTTTGTGACAACTTATAAAGAATATGTGATAATCAGTTTTAAAATATGTGATAATCAATTTGGTTTTAAAGCTAAAATTTCAAGTGATATGTGTGTATTCACTTTAAAGCAATTAATACCTTCGTATCATAAACAAGGTAGCCCAGTGTATTGTGCTTTTTTAGATGCTTCAAAGGCTTTTGATCGGGTTAACCATTATATGTTATTTAAAAAACTAATAGAGAGAAATATGCCCACTTGTTTTGTTAGAATTTTACACTATTGGTATAGTAAACAAAATATGAAAGTAAAATGGGGTAACTGTTTATCTAGTCCTTTTTCTGTATCAAATGGTGTTAGACAGGGTGGTGTGCTTAGTCCATACCTGTTTGCTTTATATATTGATGACTTATCAGTTAAATTAAATTGTGTAAAAGCTGGTTGCTTTCTTGGCAACTCGCGACTTAATCCTTTTATTTACGCTGATGATTTATGTTGCTTTTCTCCTAGTTTAGATGGTCCACAAGATTTACTTAATGTGTGTAGTAACTACGCCGTTGAACATGATATTACATTTAATTGTAGTAAATCAGTTGGTGTATTATTCTTGCCTAAATATCTTTCGATTTCAAATGCTCCAAAAGTCTTTCTTTGCAACAATGTAGTAAAATTTAAAAATAACGTAAAGTATCTGGGTGTTTTTCTTAATAATAATCTTAAAGATGATGATGATATTAGTCGGCAAGTTCGTTATTTATATGGAAAAGCACATCAACTAAAAGCAACTTTTTCAAAATGTTCCCGTACTATAAAAAATATACTATTTAATTATCACTGTACTTCGTTTCATGCTAGTCATTTATGGTTTAAATATCTATGCTCTTCATTAAATCACTTACGAGTTGCATACAATGATTCCTTTCGGTTAATTCATGGGCTCAAGCGTAATGTTAGTGCAAGAGACTACAAGTAAAAGCAAATATTCCCACTTTCGATGCACTACAGAGAAAACTTATTTATCGATTTATAGAACGGTGCTGCCATTCTAGTAATGTGTATGTTAACTATAGAGTGTATAGCAATTTCTTCTACGAGAGTGACTATTATAAACATTGTCTTCAATTGTTGATGTAATTCAAATGTTCTATTTTTCTTTCCGGCTTGTTTTCTTTTTTTGTTGTTGTTGTTGTTGTGAGTGTTTTTTCTCTTTTCTATGGACCTTGTGTCTGACTCAAATAAATAAATAAATAAAAATAAAATAAAAGAAGAAATGGCAAGCTCATAGCTTATATTAGCTTGTTCAGCAAAGTAAAGCAGTTTCTTGTAACTCAATAAATTCTTGTGTAAGAAATGTTGATCAACTGATGTATTTTTGCTGAAGCATAAAACTACACCGGTAATATGTTTTAGCAAAATATTTTCAATTGGATGATATACAATTTGCAACTTTAGCAAATAAAAATTTATAAATAAATTTTTTAATGCAAATACTGAAATGTTCTTTGTGATAAGCAATAAACCATTTTTACAAACAGAAGGTCACTGTGGATATGGCACACCAATCCTTTATAATTTTTCATTTTTAATTTCCATATTTGTCCTCTTAACACACGAAAAAGCTTCGCAAACGCTATAAATAGAGCAGCTGTCAAGCAAGTATTACGACCTGCTTCCGGAGACTCCAAGATATTACAGTCCGATTCCGAGCTATTGAAGCATGTAATTTATAATTTAGAAAAAAAGAGGGACCCGAAATTTAGACGAAACATTTGGTGTTCAAAAATCTGTTTTTGAAATAACATATAGAACCAACAACCAGTTTTTGAAAAATATATAATTTCTAAAATTTACTTAATTGATAGTGTTCGTATATATTCTTTACTTCATAAAGCTTTATTAATCTTAGTCTCCTAGAAAAAAAACTTTTTTTATAATTATGACCTGATTAGTAAATTATAATTTATTAAATTGAACAACTTATCTCTATACGGTTCGTAACAGACCTTTCAGATGTTTTTTTTGCTGATTAGAAATTCTGACTTCGCATCAAAACGCAGCCGTATATAAAGGGACGTGCGTATTTGCTTGGGTATTGTGACGTAACAGAGGGTTTTTCAGAAAGTTTAGCCAAAAAAATTTGCCGTGTTTCTTTTTTTTTGCTCATTTTAAGTCACGTGACATGAGCCCATTTTGTCCCTCCCGCCGTGAAAGAGTTTGCGGGCTACGGGTTGACCAACCATGATCTGCCCAGTAGTCACGTTTTAGCAATACAACAAACAAAGTCTGAGATGTTATAACTACTTCTCTGAGAGACGATAAAATGTTTAAGTTTATTAAAGTTTAAACGGAAGAGTCTAGACATAGTGCAGTAATATTGATCTTAAGAGTTATTAGAGATACAGCCTCTCAAATTATTTACATTTTTAACCGCTTGGCTTTTTGAGTATAAACAGTTTCTATGATTTTGAAAACTAATTTTCCAACAGAAGTTGCTTCTTCCTGTTAACCAGGGTCCCGATGAATATTTTGAAATTAATACAGGAATTTTTTTACAAATGCAGCATTTCTCAAATTTCAATACTATCAACTTACTTTGCACAAAACTTTGCACCAAACAGGTGGATGTAAACTATTATTAATGCTTAAATGGAAAGTGGATAATTTTGTGATAATTTCGTCAAAAAGCTTTTAAAACTTGTAAGTTCATATTTCTGGGCATTATTAACTTGTGTGAAGTAACATCTAGCGGGCGACGTGATTTCAGAAAATACTGAACAATTCTAAATATATCTAACTTTCTCGATGAGGAGCAGCGCCAGTCTTTTGCAGTAACTTAAGCAATTCATTCGGAAAAGTGGAAAAATATTCTAATTTAAGGACGTTTTGTTTTGATTCACAGTAAAACTTCGTTATAACGCGCCTCGATTTAACATGAATTTGGATATAACGCGATCAATCGATAAATCCTAACGTGCAAAAGCATCTAAAGCCACCGAACACCTGCAGGCTAGTCTTAGGTGGTTAGAAACACACGAAGTGGACCCGATTAAGATTCTCCAACTCAAGAGCGTTTTAAACTTTGCTTGAAGCCGAAAATATTTCTCTTTTAAACTATGCACAATAGACACTTTCTTTGAAAAGCAAAAAATTGTAATATGCGGTATTATGTAACCATATGTTTAATGCTTAAATCATATATTTAAATTCCGATGCAACACGACCCCGGTTTTTACGCGATGACGTTTTATGGACCTCGACAATCGTGTTATAACGAAGTTTCAGCGTACATTAATCCACTTTAATTATTAGTTAATTTCTTCCCAGAGCATAGTTTGTTTCTGCTACACGTTCATTTAATGCTGGCTCGTCGGCGTCTTCTTTCACTTCTCAATTTGTGAGGCAACCAGCAACAATAATTGTGGGCGGTTAGTTGAAGTTTGAGAGATTGGTGCTATTTTTGTGATTTTTAAAGTCTGAGAGACTTAGTTTTGTGCACTAATCTGATTAGGTATATCCATTGTTGTGTTTCCCGTTTCCCTTGAGTCAGCACTGGCGTGAACTGCTCGGTAAGGTAGCTATGTGTTATTCCTTATGTTTGATTTTTAATTCGTTTTATTTATTTTTGCAGAATATTGCTTCGCTTCAATTCGCTTTACTGCTTTTCACATCAACTTGCTAATTAATTTTGATTTATATTAAACATCCTACGTTATTTTGGAATTTTCCTTTATCGAACCCAGAAGCGGGTTATTCAATTATTCACTTTGGAGCAATCGGCCAACTTTAACGCCATTTACCGTTACGCAATTGCTCTTAATTGTTAAAAACCTTTTTTAAAAACATCCATTATTTGTACAGCTTTAAATCAACTGCGGCTCGCAACTTCTAACAATTTAAAAAGTAGCCTGAAGAAGTGAAAGAAACGGACGACCCCAGCTTAACGCATAGAAAGCAGTAAACGCTTTATGATTGTTTCACTATGAATTTATAAAAAACTGTCCCAATGACTTACAGAAAAGGAAATTAAATTATATGAATTATTGCTTGGAAAAAACTTGACGAACATTCAATAGTTGTAAAATGAATTCTTATTATAGGCGCATTATTTTTACTAAAGAATTCATTTACAATTTATAACACAGTAATTTGGAAGTAAATTTTGTTGTTTTATGAGTAAATATAATAAAGAAAATTTGCATAAAATTTTTTTTTCATTACTGCTTGCTGATTATTTTCTTTACTTTAATCTACTATTGAAAAAAAGATCATTAGTTTGAACTAAAGTTTATCTAAGCCTATTAGTTCGATTAAGAATCAGATCTGAGGTTAATAAGATTGTTCAAGTGTGTGATTCAAAGCTTGCTCAACATAAACCATAATCTTGACTAATTATTTTATTGCAAAGTTTTGGAAGTAATTTTTTGTTCATATTAACATAAAAAAATATTTGTAAAATCTAAGTATCTAATTCAGTTAAGATGTCACCCTTCCAAAAACTAATCAGTTGCTACATAGAAAAACTAAACACCTTTTGTTTTGATTTTTACAGTTATGTAGTATAATAAAGTTATAATGAAGTGTTTCTTTTTAATTACATGCTTTGTTACCATTTGGGATAAAGGTACATTACAACAATATCGTCTGCTGCCCACTTGTGACAGCTCTGACGATACAAGAAGTCCAATCGTACTAAAAGGAGATAAAGGAGACAGAGGAGTTCCTGGAAAACAAGGACCCAAGGGTATAAAAGGATCAATTGGAGTTTCTGGAAATGACGGAGCGAAAGGATCAAAAGGCGATATTGCAAATTGTTCTGCTCTTCTACATAATCTCACCGAAAGAATAACAAGTGAGATACAAAATCTTAATATTACTGTACTTGAAAGTTTTTTTTATTTAATACCAAAACCAAGTGATTTTTCAATTTCTCTCTAACTAGAATCATAAATATCAATAACAATTTTACTCAACTTTTATTAGAATTGAATTATAATCAAACTTGGTTTAATTTTCATTGTTTTTACAAAAGAACATTAAATTTATATAAAAAAAAAACGGAAGAAAAACGTGCTCAATAGAAAAAAAAGTATTCATTGCTTTCGTCAGTAAGCAAAAAAGTTTTAACTTTATATTTTTTTCGCTGGTTTTGTTCTTAAGTATTTTAGTTTTTACAGCATCACGTCTTAATCTTTTTGTTATTGAATATTTTTTGGTTGTGCGTATCAGAAAAACTCCATATTCTGTTGACGTCATGATAGCAAGCATCTCATCGAGAGCTTATCACTGTTAGGCCAATTATTTAGTTTTTTATGAGTTTTTTTTAGTTTGTTTTAAAACGTTTTATTTTGGATTTCTGGGGGATTTTGTTTTGCTTAAAAAAATAAAACAGCAAAGAGTTTTAAATTTTAAAGCAAACTTTTATTTAACTTTCAAAGATAGTTGTATGCGCAAAAGGTTCGGGAAAAAAAACTTAAGGATACACCACACCATTCAGATAAATTAAATTTGAAGACAGTAAAGAGCAGAAAAGACTCTTTACTTTATTTTGAATGTTAGTAATCGTGTTTTGGGGTCGTAAACCTCTTTCTTCATGACCAATTTCTGCATTGGCCACTGGATTCCAACAATTGACAATTGAATTATTGGAAAAATTAATTTGCCGCCTATTTACGCAGGTCTGGTACGTCTATGTCCGGACTTGTCGTCTTCAGAGCCACAATAAAAGCAAATTTAGTGAAATAGTTTATATAAATTATTATAAGTTTAAAGCATTATTTTCTTTATATTCTTTGCAAAGACCTCGTTGGCGCAGACAAATAATGTCTTAGTTTGCATAGTCAATGGCTTTGATCACAATAATTTGTCGTTTGTAAGCATGATGGCAATTTCTCGAGTACAGACAACCTTAAAAAAGACAAACAAAATTGTATTTATTATGAATCGTCTACAAATAAAGTTTCAATTTGATGCCATGGCGCAATGGCCCGCAGCCGGTGTGCCGCGCAGAAATAGTTTTTTTTATGAGCATTACAGACAAGCGGTCTTCGCAAAATTGGCAACACTTAAGGCGAACGGTCGCTTGACTGGAAAAATTAAGGGCGCAACTTTTTTTCAAAAACTTCGATTTATTGTAATTAATTTGACGCTTTTGTTCATCTCAGCCACCGTTGCCACGCTTTCTAAACCTTTTTTGCATTGCTCGCAGTCTTTATCTCCGGCCCTCTGTCCTGTGTCTTTCAGTGAGTCTGTGTCTTTCAGTGAGTCTGTGTCTACGTATTCATGCATCCCCCGCGGTGCAGCAAAATATATATATACGATCACGCCGGGAGACGTTGGCGAACGAACAAAGTAAAGCAAATTGAAATGAATCAAAAAAAATTAAAGCGGAACCTTTATCCCTAAACTTAAAACGAGACGCAAAAAATTCACCAAAATGAAAAGAACGATCATTAGCATAATCAATCGCATGCGATTCAATTTAATTTTGTAATGCTTAGAAAAACTATGAAAAATGGTGGTTTGTATTTGGAACAATCAATCAAATTAATTATAGCGTATTACAACCACAATGAACAAGACATCAAAGGGCAATGCAAGAATTGAAATCGGGAAACTCGAATTAACAAAATGAGGTCGAGCTAAATTATTTTGTAGAGCAGTGATCGGACAGTAAATCAGACCCGAAATGCGAGAAATCAAAGCAGCGCATCCAAACCTGTAAATGAGATTAATCCTGACGTGAGAAAATTTAATAGTACAACAGTGGCGTGCGGTGACTTTTGAGACTGGTAATGCAATTGGTATGCCTATTCATCGAATGTATTAAAGAAGTTGTAAAATGGCTTTCAGGCGAATGGTAAAGATCCTTTTTCATACCTATTATGATTTTTAAATTTTACTTGTCTGTCTCATCCCTAACTATGCTATATTAACTCCTCCTATACAAACCTAAAATAAAATGTTCAAAAAATATAAATTAAGCTCTGAAATATATACGGTATATACGTATATAGTTTTTTGAAACACGTGTCCAGCTCATGAGGATAACTGTTCACTGTTCAGTACATCGAAAATTATAAATTCAAAAACAACAGAATTACTGACATTATTTATAAATTAATTCTATTCTTCTATTCTTTTCAGCAAAAAGATTTATGACTTTTTCATAAAACTCTTCTGTTTGCATTAAATGTTTTAGTAGATCTGCTTTAATTGACATAAGACATAATCCCGAAATTCGATTTTCTCCCGTAGTATTTCTTTGGTAAGTTTTAATTCTTTTGAGTGCAGAAAATGAACGTTCTACCGAAGCAGTAGTAGAAGAAATTGTCAAAATTAGAACGCAAAGTCTAAAAAGTTCTGGCATAGCATCAGAAAGATCATTGACATTTATGAACTCCATTAAGTCAGATACACGTTTCTTCATGTTGCCTAATCCTCCATTGAATATACAACACATAGTTCACTCTGAAGACGGGGCATGTCAAAATAATTCCCATAAACTGTCTTCAAAGAGTTTAGAGCATGAACCGGAAATATTTTGCGATACTCTTCGGCTTTTCTAAAATTAAGGGGCTCTATGAATTTGAGCTCTTCCAGTGATGCATATATTACTTTTAGTTGTTCAATTATTGCAACAAGAATTTTATTGTAAAGCATTTTATAATGCTGCTGTGGGTCGACAGATTTATTGTTACCTCTTCTAGTCAGACCTGTCGTATCTATACCATATTTTTCTTCAAACATCTCATAAAATTCATCCAGTTTTTTTCTTTAAAACAGCTCTGGTTTTATCAAGTTGCTCTTTGCAATACAGAATATCAATACTTTTAATCTGGAGAATGTTAAATAGAGCATCAGTGAAGAAAAATATTTGCTAAATAATTTTACTAAAAACAAAAATTTTGTTTGTTCCAAGTGGTGGCAAAATCCAATAGCAGAATTTATAGTGGGTCCATCCCATGCATTAGGATTCTGAATAATATTTTCAAAAAGTTGTTTTAAATTATCTAGATTTTCTTTCACGGTATTAACTAAACGTGATGAGTAATTCCACCGAGTTTTCAAAATTAATCAAAAATAAATTTTTGATTTTTCAAAATATTTTCAATAACATAGTTATGCATTTCACTTTATATAAATAATTAAATGATAAAAATAATTAAAATAATTCATTTCACTTTATATAAATAATTCAATGATATATACGACGCAGCTGGTGAAATTGATAACCTCACATCGCACATACACTCTCAACGCTGACTTTGTATCAGCGTTGCCAGCGCATTATTTTAAAAAATAACAAAAAGATAACAAATTTATACAACAAAGTCAATATGTTAATATAATTAATAAAGAACATGTAATTACTTAGTTAGTTTTTAAAATATTAACAAGAACGAAAAAATTAGAAAGTACGTTCAACAGCACTGGTACTTAGGGTTGTTTATCACAAATATCTAGATTTATTTGGAAGTCTGCATGCAATTTGACAATTGCATGCCGGAGCAGGTAAAAAAGGGTACTTAAAATGATGTAATTAATAAAAAAACATGTAATTACTTACTTATTTTTTAAAGTATTATAAAGAACGAACAAAATTCGCGATACGTTAAACAGCACTAGTATTTAGGTTTGTTTATCACAAATATCTAGATTTATCTAGAAGTCTGCATGCAATTTGAGAATTGCATGCCGGAGCAAGTATAAAAGGGTGCTTAAAATGACGAAATTAATAAAAAACATCCAATTACTTACTAACTTTTTAAAATATTAGAAAGAACAAACAAAATCCACGATAGTACGTCAACCCTTTAACGGACACTGGTATGTGTACCATGATTATAATTGTAACGTACCAAAAGCACTTTTGTGAAAGCATAATTATTCCAATTTTTAGGTATCTGTGACATCATTATTAAATCATTGTCATTTTACAATCAAATTTTTTGTCTCTCATAGAGTCTAACTATGGTCACTTGTTATAACTTAATTTTTAGCAGTGGTACTTAAGAGTTGTTTATCACAAATATCGATTAATCTAGAAGTCTGCATGCAATTCTCAAATTGCATGCTGGAGCGAGTATATTAAGAATAATGACGCTGGTGGTTAAAATAACGTCGCAATAGAGCTCATGTATACGAGTAAAGTAATGCGATTCCTTTGATGCAAGTTATGTTTAATTACACGTTGCTTTTGAGTTTATGACTTGGAATATGCGTTCCTCGAAATTTGCAATGAATTAAATTCAATATTTAATATATCTGCTTATTAAATATATATAATTATTTTTTGGTATTTAGGAAAGTTCGTTGGTCATGCATTGCATGACTTGCATGCCCTGACTGCACGCCACTGTAGTACAATAACACTGCACAGATAGACGTACGGTTGTGTACAAAACTTAAATCAAGATTATTATTTTGACATTTTATTTAAAAGCTTTTGCTTAGTCTATGTCAGTGATGGTTGTTCCAATTCTGAAGCGGATGCTTCTGTTCTGCTGTGTAGTTGTTTTTTGTTGGTTAGGTTTGCTATCGCGACACAAAAGAGTGAAGATTGTGTTTGTGATCAATTTTGTCAAGAGGTTGTTTCCAGGTGTTTGTTTTGAGTTTTTTCCACTTTGTTTATAGGAAAGTCTCATTTTGGGTTTTGGTCTTAAAACTTTCACGTTTCGCCTCGTCTCGGTCTCGAAAGCTCCGTGTCTAAGAGGCCAGCTCGGATAGTTAGAGATTTATTTTAATAAAATAAAAGCAACAAAACTAAATTCTTAAAGTATTTTTATATATAATAATCTCTATAATTATATATAATTTTAAATCTTCTGTAATTAACTAATATTTCACCCCGGTTCAAATCAGCATGCAATGAATTATTTTTAAGGATTGGAGGAGTCCATTGGAATACAACAAAGAGTTTGTGTTGAAACTGCAAGATCATGCTCGGAAAGTAACAGAAATGGAGTTCAAATTCTTGCAACTGGCGAAAAAACTTTTTGTGATAATGGATGGAAAGTACTAACATTTTTAATATAATTTTTAACTCAAGCAAGTTTTGGGGTTTGGTATTGTTTAGGGAATTTAATTATTTCACACAACTTTATTCCTCTGCGTCAAATCTACAATATTACTGTAGTTCCTGTTTAAGATTAAGCTTTGCACAACTGCATCCAATTGATTTTATAAAAACTGCTTTCTTGCTCGTAAATTTTAATTAAACTCTTATTCAATTATTACAATGTTTTTAAAAGTTTTATACGAAATAAATAGCTATTTTTTAGTAATTGCTTTGATTAAAAAAGAAAGTGGTTTCTGAATCAACATTAGTTTAATCAAAAATTCTTCAAAAAAATAATATGTGATAGCATAAATTAATTATAGACGTACCATTCTTTGACCAAAAAACTTTGTTTGACTTTTATACGCAAAAATTTTGGTTGAATTGTTGCAGATTTACATTTTACAAAGTGAAAAAAATTTCAGTTTATTTTGTAGGATACATTAATGATCCACAATCGAAGAACTAAAATGTATTCTTTTGCTTAACAATTTAATTGTATAAATCTGCGATATGCATTCAAAAAATATTTTCATGCATTAATTGGCAATTGTGAATTGCTGTAAATATTTTTTCATTTGCATCTCAATTTATCTTCTTGACTCGCAGGATAGCTTTGGAGGCTAGTTCGGCGATTCCCCAGACCTTCTTTAGGAGATGTCAAAGTATCTCATTTGACAGAATTTTATTTTTTCCAAAGATAGGACTGAAATATTGAATTTCTTGCTAAGCCCTTTAAACAGAAAAATGACGTAAAGTGTCTTTACCAAGGACGCTAAGGATTGAAATCGTTCTAATTACGTCTGGCATCAATATGGCGAACTTAACCATCAAACCACGTTGCGACTTGTTGTAACAGACACGCATTTTGAGACACTTTTTTTTTTACGTGACAAGGATAATATTACCGAAATTTAAATTGTTAAACCTTTTTACCATATACTGTAGATCAGGGTTTCTCAAACTATGGGTTGCGACCCGAAATGGGTCGCCTAAAATAATTTTGGGATCGCGAAAGAAATTGGCATTTTGAGAGGACACCTGAAGTTGGCGACGAAAATAGATAAATCGCAGTTCGATTCTAAGTGAAGACCTTTTCTTTTAGAGATCACCATGATTTTGTGAGAAAAATACGGAAAAAGAAGATCGATTCGAAGTGAAGACCTTTTTTTTTTTTAGAGAACACCCTGATTTTGAGAGAAAATATGCAAGCCCAGATCAGACCTCTTTTTTTCTCAGGTAACATAAATTTTTTGAAAATTCTTGCCTCGGGCCCCTAAATTAGAATATCCACCACTGATGCTGTACATGATTTTTCCTGCACACGCGTGATTTTCCACAGGAAAAATTAACGTAAAATTAGCTACATATATAGGGGTCGCACAAAAATTTATTTTTTAAAATAGGGTCGTAGAACAAAAAAGTTTGAGAAGCCCTGCTGTAGATCAAGGATTCTTAAACTGTAAATTGCGCACTCAGGGGTGAAAATGGTAAAAGTCTTCATGAGAAGAACAAAGTTTGTGGCATATTATAAAATTTACGAGTATATTGCTGTTTCAAAACTTATAAAAAAGAGTGGCAAAAAACTTTAAACTTGATACGATAGGGTAGCAGCCCTAAAAGTTATAGAATACTGGTATAAAGTACAAAAAGAAATTTTAAAAGTATTTGTATTTATGGATCTCGAAATAAGTTTTTCGTGTAAAATGACGATGTAAAAATTTGACAAATTTTGACTTTATTTGACCTGTAAAACTCCCTAAAAAAATTCCTAAGCTACCAAAACTAACGTTGTGTAAGTTTCATAATGTGACAAAAACTGAAAAAATTTTGACTTGATTGATTTTATTTGGCCCTAATTACAAGCGTTATCCTGATCGTTTTGTCCAGATCGATAAACGTGATCGCTTGGTCCAAACCCGGGCCAACTTGGTTTCTTTGGTTAGGTTGACTCCGTTTAGCAAAATATTTGGATCATGTCCCTTTTTTTCTCCATTGTATTTTCGAGTCCTTTTTTCCCCACAGATCTCACGCTGTGCTTGTCTATCTGCATAAACAAGTCCATAAATCTCTCCACGTGGGAAAAAAAGGGACTTGATCCAAATATTTGAACATTAATTCAGTATTTAAATAATTATTAAAATATTTCGCGAAGCCTACATTGGTGATAAAACTAAATAATCCGAATTAACGCAGTTGTATAAAAAATGTTTTACTTTTAAAGAATTGTTTTTTAGGTCTTTCAGCGTCGTTACGATGGTAGCGTTTCGTTCAATAGATATTGGAAAGATTACAAATTTGGATTTGGAAATCTCAGCACAGAATTTTGGATTGGTAAAAATTTAACTTTTAAATTATTTTTATAACTGTTACCCTGTTGTTGAAAAGTTGATAGCTTAAGCTATATCTATCATACAGAGGGCAGACGACTGTTTTTTTTTAATTCAAATTTGTATTTTAGGTTTAGAGCAACTTAATAATCTCACCACAAACGCAAAATGTTCGCTTCGAGTTGACTTGTGGGATTTTGATGATGATTATGCTTACGCAGAGTATGGGTATGAAAGTTATTTGATTGATAATTCTTTTTATTTAACATTGTTTACGACCGTTTAGAAATACCTAGTTAAACAGATAAAATATAAAAAGTTAATGGTATGTTAACAATGTTTTTAACATGTAATGAAAAATCTAATTTTTGGTTATACCAGTGCTTGTCAATAAATATGCCACAAAAATGTTTCAGATGGTCTTACTGAGCTATTTCAATTTGGTAGCTGCGAATAGTTGCAATATTTTTTTTTTTTATTAATAATTGCACAAATTCACAATACATTAAGCCAAAAGAAATATAAATTATGTTTATTTTTTATTTTATTTTTTGTTATCAAGTAATTTTTAGATGCAGCTGCATGTTATAAGGGGCTGAATCATGTGAAGACAAAAAAAACTTTTCACGCCTTAAATATGCTTCGTTAACTAAAGAAGACCTTTCGGTTTTCACTGTGTTTCTGGGTGTTTTATACAAAATAAATCGAATTAAGCGCGACAATTGTATTTCAAGTTTTTGGTCCGCGGTCTTCAAGAAAGGTTGAAGCAGTGAGTTATACGTTACAATCAGCGATTCTCAAGGCTCGGATGGTAGTTACTTTTTTGCAGTCTGGGCCGTGAGTAGTCTGCACTTGTTACTTTACAGACGGAAACCAAAACTTCCAAAATGGAAGAGTAACTACCTTATCAAGCTAACACAACATAATTAACTGAAGACATTGCGTGATTTATATGAGAGCGGGAAATAACGTACATTATTACTATTGTCTTAAAATTGTTTGTCAAGGGTTCAAAACT
This sequence comes from Diplosoma virens, assembly GCA_963680785.1. Taxonomy (NCBI): domain Eukaryota; kingdom Metazoa; phylum Chordata; class Ascidiacea; order Aplousobranchia; family Didemnidae; genus Diplosoma; species Diplosoma virens. The sequence goes on from OY796886.1 coordinate 28,199,265, forward strand.
AATGACATTTTTTCCCCTTTGAAATTAAAGATACATTAAACAGTGTACATTGAAAATATCAATAATACAACAATCAATGAGCCATCTGGTTTCTATAACGAATCGGTGCGTCGGGATTCGCGTAGACCGACTTAGTTCCTGTCTTGAATCGCGTGTAGTTGGTTGATAAAATTTCCCCATTTTGGCTTATTTCTAAGTTCAGGTGGTTGTTTATCAAGATTGGTTAGAATATCTTTTTCTGTAATGTCGTTAGATACAAATGTTTTTTAGGCCGTAGCTGTCACTGGCAGATTCTTGACAAGGGTTGGGAGCCAGATCTTTTGTAAAACTGTACATTTTTGCCATCTTTAAAACAAACATCGGCAGATTTTGAATTGCTCTTGATAAACTCCACTTTGTAACATAAAGAATTTACTTTATTTCTCACAATACTTCGAAGAAAAACAAATCCTGAAGTTCAAAAGCCCGTTTGTTACAATGTAGATTCGCCAAGCATCGATCTGCGATGAAACAAAAAATTTGTCATGAGGTGCCAAATTGGTTGAAGTGCACAATAGTGATTCTAACGGAATGTAGAGGATCTTGATGAAATTTTTTTTTCAAGCTTCTTCTGGAAGTCTTCTGCTATGCAGCATGAGTTTGATTGTTCTCAAAATTGTTTGGTTCTAGCGTTCATTCTGCGAATTCCCCGTTGGATGGTAAGGTGTGGTACTTGTTACAATTCCACAAAATTAAACAAAACCTTTCAAAGCTTTAGCAGAGAAACAAGAACCGCGATCATTATGTACGAAACCAGGTAGGCCGAATATGCAAAATAATGTCGTGACGAAGTTAATCACAGTCTGTGTTGTCATGTTACGACATGCAAACACAAACGGAAATTTCCTATATTCATTAATTACAATCAAAAAATAATTATTTTTACCTTAATAGGCCCTTTGAAATCTAAACTTGTGTTAATTTAAACCTGTGATAATTTAATATATCAAAATTTTAACTTTAATATAAATAGTATAAAATCATAAGACGTGTGTAAAAGCCAGGCGGTGTGATTAGGAAAAGCTTGGATAGCTTCCCCATAGATCCAGAATTAAAAGAGAAGAAGAGAGGGATTCGCTTTGCGGTCTACTGTAAGCTTTTTAAAATTACCAGCTGGCAAAAGGCATTTTTTTCTAGGAAATGCCAGGTTCTAAAAAGAATTAGCAGACCCTTGCTGAACATCGCGATGAGTTGATACCCTTCCGTTTTGAAAGCTTTGATTTCAGTTTTTCATGTTTAAAAGCAGTAACAGACGTACCCACAACCTAGGCTGCGAGAAATCACCCGTCATCTGATCTGCTAGAGCAATGACCTGAAACATATTTGATTGAGATTACGCTGTATGAAAATCAGTTCTGATTAAGATTACGTCAAGGTTTTGTAAATCTGAATCACATTTTTTATGTCTTAACTTGAATCACTCAGTAATGATCAGCTTTATTTCATTTAGGAAACCACCCAAGTTTTTTATACCTTAGACTTGATAGAATCACCTTTAGGAACTTATCTTTATAAAATTGGAAACATTGATGAACTTTGTATGGAAGTGTATTAAATTGAAATACAAAGCTTATGTATATACATGTACGTTTATAAGATAGTGACTTGGTTGCTGCTTTCTATTTTGCAGAGTCACTGGTTGTTTAGGTAAGCAGCAGAATTTCATCAAGGAATATGTCGTAAGTGTCTTGCCCATAGGCACAATAAAAAGCACTCGGATAGACTGATAATAATCAAAGAAGACCAAAAAAAGGTCTTCACTTTAATTTCTAAAGTTAGAAAGTACAATTTAACAACTTATTTCCAGTAAGAGTCAAACAATAATGTTGACAAAAAAAGTTTTAAGTTAAGCTGGATATCATAAACCTTTAAAGTTAACAATCAAAGAAAAGAAACAGCACGTCATCATTTCAACCTGTTTTCAATTAAAACCTCTCGTAAATTGAAATAAAACGTTTTTAGTTAAATTGATTTATGAGTAGAAAAGATTAAGTTTCTTGCTAGTACTCCATAACGACAATCATCCTTTTACTTCAAAGGCGTACCCCAACATAAAAGTGCAGCTTGGTCGAGTGGATAAGAGCGTGTGACTCTGATCGGCATGGTGTCGGTTCGAAATTTACTCGCGTCATTCTGTTGTTTCCTTGGGAAAGATACTTACAACTATTTTTCCTGCTTGGCGGTCGTGGAAAGAAGTTTTGAATTTCAGTCATATCTCTATAAAATCGAAGAACCAAAATAAAAAATTTCAACCTGAGGGGCACTATCTTAACATCTCCGGAAGCAGTTCCGGGGCAAATGCTTCCCTATTTATTTGCACCTACGTCGCCTTCCTGAGAATTCGTAGGATAAACATGGCGATGAAATTAAAAAGGAAAACAATTTCACCGCTAATTTTTGTACAAGAGATCAACTGTCGTAATAATAAGAGTTGTGTCAAAACATGTGACCCATGTTTAACACACACTAAAAGGAAGTTATATTATTTTGTTCGCAATTTATAAGATTAAACTTTGTGTAAGTGATGTAAACTAAGTAATATTACAAATATGTTTTAGATTATTTCGGGTCGAATCTGAGAGCAATAATTACAGACTTCATGTCAGTAATTACACTGGAACAGCAGGAGATAGTCTAATCTCATTTCATAACAATCAACCCTTTAGTACACGTGATCGAGACAATGATAGCCATAGGTAAATTATTTAAAATTTAAACTAAACTATCATCGTACACGGCTACTTTTTTAAAAGTTTTTTGATGTAATATAGACGACTGACTATACGTACGATCAAATAGATACAAGTAATTTTATTGAAATCGTAGCTGTGCGAAACGTTGGTCTGGTGCTTGGTGGTACAAAGATTGCTTTCGTTCTTCTCTTAATAATCCATGGGGAAGATCAACGGGAGCTTGGAGAAACATCCTATGGTACAGTTGGAAGGGAGACGATGAAGCTCTGAAGAAAACAATGATGAAAATTCGTTGCAACTAAATTTTTCTGTTATTTGTTTAAGGCAGTGGTTTTCAACCTGGGGGTCGCAACCCCCAAGTGGGTTGTTTTGCTTTTTTCTGGGGGTTGCAAGAAGTTTTTTATAAATAATATATAACGTAAAATAGTTAGGCAATATTAAATTCATAATTTTTATTTTAGAATTTACATAAATTTATTTATAGGTAATTGATTTATGGGCGTAATAAGAGCACCACCAGAGAAAAATTCAACTTTATACTTGTTTTGAGAGCAGTTAAAAACATTACAATTAAATAAAAAGAATTTATTACTTATTACGTTATTGTGCTCATTCATACATTTATTAAATAATTTTATCTCTGTATTTATCCTCTTGACTCGCAGGAAAACGACGGAGGCGCTATACATAGGGCAGGCATTTATCCCGACTTGCTTTCAGAGATGCAAAGATATTGCAGTCCGGTTGAAAATTTTATTTTGGTCTTTTATTTTATAAAGATTTGAATGAAATTTAAAACTACTTGCCAAGATCGCCAAGCAGGGGAAAATGCCTCAAGGTGTCTTTCCCAAGAACACTACAGTATGGCGCGAGTAGGTTTTAAACCGACACCACGTCGATCACTATTCGGGTGCTCTTAACCTTTCTACTACGCTTATTCAATCGGGATTATTTTTAATCAATTTTTGTCAATGAAGGTTTACGAATGCATTAAGATAGCCCGCATATGGCTAAAAAAAATTTTCAAAGGGGTCGTAATGTCATATTGAGTTGTAAAGTGGGTCGCGGTACGAAAAAGGTTGAAAACCACTGGTTTAGAGTTTGATGCATTTTCACGATATTTTTTGGTACTACGACAGTTGATCGAACGACATTGATCGAAACGACACTTTATCGAAACGACACTTGAACAAAACGACAGTTGATCGAAAGAACAGTTAATCGAAAGAACAGTTGATCGAAATGACAGTTGATAAAAAAAAAGATTTTCTTTTGTATGTTTCTGCAATTAAACAATCTCTTTGTTACTGTAAATTAGATTCATAAAAAGCAGAGGCCATCAGTAAAAAGATAGCTTGTTTTTATTTTTTATTATTTTTTGCCAATGTCAAGGTCAGGATTTCTTAACAAGGTTTCTGGGCAAAGCACTTTTAGGGGGAAGTAGTATATGAAAGGAATTTTGGTGACCGTCAGTTAGAGGGCGCTAGAGAGCAGGAGCAGGAGCCAGGAGCGCTGACGTCATCGTAGGAGCGGTGGCGGAGGGTGGCGCTAGAGAGCAGTGGCGAATCCGAATCCGAATTCTATTCTGAATCCTATTTTAAATCCTATTTTAAATCCTATTTCTAATCCTACTCCTATTTCTAATTTCTAATCCTATTTCTAATTTCTAATCCTACTCCTATTTTTAATCCTACTCCTATTTCTAATCTTATTCCTATTTCTAATCTTATTCGTAATCCTAATCGTAATCGTAATCGTAAGGAAATCCCCACGGGGAAAACTGTGTATTGACCTGACTTGCCCTTTGCAGGAAATGGAGTGCTTAAAAACAGGAAAAGGTTAGGTAGGTTCGTTTTACAAGTGCTTAAAATAAAAAAGCGGTTTGACTTTATTGCTTTAAAATCTTGCAGAATGTCTTGAAATAATCTTATGTTATGTTTTGAACTCTTGGTTCTGGCTTGGACAAGAAACGAACTCAGGACTACTGCTGTTCTTAGGGTTTAGTTTAATATTATCTTGGGTGGGAGTCAAACTTAGCACCACCGTCTCTCTTAGGATTAAAATTAATATTATATTAATTGGGAATCAAACTCAGGACTACTAATTTTCTTATGATTAGGTTTGAAATCTTACATCTGTCTTGGGCAAGAATTGAACTCAAGACCACTGACTTTCTTAAGGTTAGAGTTTATACTGTCTTGGGTGGGAATCTAACTCAGGACTTCTGCCTTTCTTAGGGTTTGGCCTTTTATATTATCTTGGGAAGGAATCAAACTCAAGACTACTGTCTTTCATAGAGTTTGGCTTTATATTATCTTGGGTAGGAATCAAACTCAAGACCACTGGTTTTCTTAGGGTTAGGATTTATACTGTCTTGGGTGGGAGTCAAACTCAGGACCTTTCCTAGAGTAAGGGTTTATACTGTCTTGGGTGAGAGTCAAACTCAAGACTATGTCTTTCTTAAATTTAGGATTTATATTGTCTTGGATAAGAATTGAACTCAGGCCATCGTCTTTCGTAGGAATAGGAATAAGAATAGAAATAGGATTAGAAATAGGAATAAGAATAGGATTAGAAGTAGGAATAGGAATAAGAATAGGATTAGGAGTAACAATAGGAGTAGGATTAGGATTAGAAGTAGGATTAGGAATAAGAGTAGGATTAGGAATAAGATTAGAAATAGGAGTAAGATTAGGAATAGGAGTAGGATTAGGAATAGGAGTAAGATTAGGAATAGGAGTAGGATTAGGATTAGGAATAGGAGTAGGATTAGAAATAGGAGTAGGATTAGAAATAGGAGTAGGATTAGGAATAGGAGTAGGATTAGGAATAGGAGTAGGATTAGGAATAGGAGTAGGATTAGGATTAGGAATAGGAGTAGGATTAGAAATAGGAGTAGGATTAGGAATAGGAGTAGGAATAGGAGTAGGATTAGGAATAGAAATAGGAGTAGGAATAGGAGTAGGAGTAGGAGTAGGAATAGGAATAGGATTAGAAATAGGAGTAGGATTAGGAATAGGAGTAGGATTAGGAATAAGAGTAGGATTAGGAATAGGAGTAGGATTAGGAATAGGAGTAGGATTAGAAATAAGAGTAGGATTAGAAATAGGAGTAGGATTAGGAATAGGAGTAAGATTAAGAATAGGAGTAGGATTAGAAATAGGAGTAGGATTAGGAATAGGAGTAGGATTAGGAATAGGAGTAGGATTAGGAATAGGAATAGGATTAGGAATAGGAATAGGATTAGGAATAGGAGTAGGAATAGGATTAGGAATAGGATTAGGAATAGGATTAGGAATAGGATTAGGAATAGGATTAGGAATAGGATTAGGAATAGAATTAGGAATAGGATTAGGAATAGGATTAGGAATAGGATTAGAAATAGGATTTAAAATAGGATTCAGAATAGGATTCGGATGCGCTACTGCTTTCTAGCGCCACCCTCCGCCACCGCTCCTACGATGACGTCAGCGCTCCTGGCTCCTGCTCCTGCTCTCTGGCGCCCTTTAACGGACGGTCACCAAAATTCCTTTCATATACTACTTCCCCCTAAAAGTGCTTTGCCCAGAAACCTTGTTAAGAAATCCTGACCTTGACATTGGCAAAAAATAATAAAAAATAAAAACAAGCTATCTTTTTACTGATGGCCTCTGCTTTTTATGAATCTAATTTACAGTAACAAAGAGATTGTTTAATTGCAGAAACATACAAAAGAAAATCTTTTTTTTTTATCAACTGTCATTTCGATCAACTGTTCTTTCGATTAACTGTTCTTTCGATCAACTGTCGTTTTGTTCAATACACTCACAACACTAGACAAACAGAAAAATCAACTTATTTTCTTCCACGTGTATATAAAACAATTGGACAGCAGCTCCTCACCTTCCGTGGAGTCAAACTTTGGTATTCGATTGACGACACAATAAAAGACAGGCATTGGGTTTCTTTCAAAAAAGCGTACAAACAGCACCCAATAGATCAGTACTAAATTTTACTCTTTTCATTGTCGCCTTTTTCTGAGTTGTTCTTTTTCTCTGTCGTTATTTTTCAACAATTTGTTTCTTTTTTACTGCATTGGTTTTACATCAAAAGATTTGTATCAGTTTATGTATTATGTATTAAAATACTTAATTAATATGTATATGTAAATTTTGTTTTTTGACTGTATTGGATGTGGGGGCACTTGACTTGATAACGTATGTTCTTCAGTGCCCCCTGCCTTCACACGTATTTCAATTTTTTTTTAACATTACCGTGTGTCTGTATCATAAAATTTATGTTTGTGTGTTTGGCAAAATAAATATATTCGTTATTCGTTATTCTGTGCTGAGCAACGAAGTTGCGACCAACCTTGAGTTTGACTCCCACTCAGAACAACAAAGTTGAGTTTATCTGAGATTTTGATTTTCGTGCTAGCTAGACATTGCTTTCTCTAAAATGCAGTTGCAATTAGACGTAAGGACATGTTTACTATTTTATTAATTTCTTTAAAAATTTTTTTCAATATTAAAAATCTTAAAATCGGATTTTGTTTTTTAATATTTTTGTTTCTTTTAATTAAAATGACAATCTGGTGTGTATTTTTTGAATTGCAGTTGTTGATTTTAAATAATCAAGAAAATTTAGTCGTATTATTGACTCTATTATTATTATTTTTACTTTGTTTCTTATTCTAATTTAATTGCTCAGGCATTTCCTTTAATTCAATAGCTTTAAGCAATATTATAGCATATTTTCTTTTAATATCGTAACAAAAGCAATTATTTGATAATTCAATCAGTAATATTAATAAATTAATCGTTTAAACCCAAATTTTTTGTAGCGTTATTTTTCTAAGATGTGAGTTTTCATCTGAGGCATAACATTTATTTTAACGTTTAATTTTTGTTTATTTGATTTTTTTAAACGTAATTGGTATTACTTTTTTAGATGTTGTGTCCCCTAATGAGCCGCACAGGCAAAACAGTCTGTTCTGTTAAATACGATTAGTCGCTCTGATTGTTAAAGTCATTGACCACGCTTCTGAAGAGCATTTTATCTTATAGCTTAATTTTATTTTATCAATTATAGCTTAAACTACATAAAATAAAGTATGGTTGCAAGAAAACATTAAATCTATTATAAATAATAAATTAATTTACGCCTGAAGAATGACGATAACAAAGTAGACGCCAAGCAATGCAAGAATTGTATAGCACTGCTTCTCAGACCCGGGGTTTTGGTTGCTATTTCCGATTTTGGTTTCGATAGTGGTTTAATTGATTTCTTTATGACACACGGTCAGGGCATGCAAGTCATGAGAAAGTCTGAGACTGACTTCCAGTGAAGACTTTTTTCTTAGAGAACACTATGATTTTTTGGGACGAAAAATGAGAAATCTGAGACTGATCAAGTATTGGTCTAGTGGGAACAACTCGTACATGCGACTGCCTTGTTTTTAACAATTAAGGCAGGAATAACAGGGATCTCCTATTTTGAAATTGTAACAAGTTTGATATTGCTGGACTCGAGTTTGGATTGAGCGATGTGGGGTAGTGAAAGGCGCAAGGTATCGATTACTGCACGTAACTGACGGTTGTTGAGGGTTTTGATGGGAGAATATCTACTGGAGGTTGAAGTTCTTCGGTCCTGCACCAAGAATTCCTGTAATGATTTTCTTGGTACATTTGAAGACTTCTTTGAAGGTCTGAATAAGCCGCTCTGCCGCTCCGTTTGTTGCAGGATGGTAGGGAGCACCAGTGAGTGGGGATATCCAAAGTGCGCCAAATCTTCTTCTAGCAAGTCTATAGTAGCTTTGTTGGAAATCGACGAAGTTGGATGGATACAAGGATACTTTGAATAGGCATCCACTACGACCAACCAATTTTAACCCATGAAGTTGATGGTGTGATCCACATGTAAGCGGGACCAAGGCTTTTGGGAAGAATCCACGGGTGATAAAAAGTTCCACGATGTCTAGTCAATGTTGGGCCAGTAGACTGCAGTTCTTGCTAATTATTTTATTTTCTGCATGACCAAATGACTTGTATGCAACAGTTGAATCACTTGCTTTCGAAGTGTTAAAGGAATGACCAGTCTAATGCAATACAGTAGGCATCCATGACAGTTAGTGAGCGAATCGGAAACTAGTCGAAATTGCTGAGCAGGATCATTAGAAGGAAGTTATGACCCACCTTCACGTGTAAAGTGGCACAAACCACATCCGAATCATCTTCCTCTTTTTTGTCGTCAAAGATTAGATCTTCGCCGGAGGGTAGACGACTGAGGCATCAGCGTTTTGATGATGACTGGTCTTAACGATGGAACATGTAGCACCATTATGGAGAATTGTTGCATCGCAACTATCCCCAAAGAAAGCGTAGGATCGAAGTGAAATAATAAAGAATCCGAGGGAGAGAAGCTCTTTTAACTTGTTGGAGCAGCAACTTTAGGTCTTTAGAAATTTTGTGTCAAGAAAGAACGTGACCTAAGTATTCCACACAGGGTTTGGCAAACTGACATTTCTGCGACAACGCAAAAAACGTTTTTGGACAACCGCTGTAACAATTGTTTTGAGATGATCTTTTGGAAATATCCAGGGGCGGAAGAAATTACGAAGGGCAAAACATTTTGTAGTAAAACTCCCGGATGAGTACTTAACGCTTTGATTCCGGAGCTAATCGAATTTGGTAGTAAGCATTAGCCAATTCCGTGGGAGTAGAGGACGATGACTTTCAAGTACATGTGCACCGGAAGCGTTGTGTTGACCTCTTTTCCGGACTGGGACTATTGGTGTACCCAATCAGTGAACTGAACTTGTGTCCAGATTCCTTACAAATCGGATTGTATGACAAAAGGTACAGACCTTGGTTTACAAAATATGGGCTTTACTTCAGGATTAAACTGTATCTCCAATTTGAAATTCTTGAGACATGTCAACTAAGAGAGGATTGTTGAAGATCTGGTTTGCCCAACTTTTCCCAGACCTCTTGTGAAAAGAAAATTGCCTCCCGTTGCAGTGTCCAATTTCATAGAAACTTGTAGAGGAACTCTACAAAAATTATCTGAAGCAGTAGCAGCATTACAAACCGAAATTCCGTCAAACAGATTTCAAATGACCTTTTCTTCAAATAACAATCAGGTGCCAAATGACCGGCTTTTCCGCAACGATAGCATTTTCCTTGATCTTCCTCAGTAAATGAAGAAGTGGCAACTCTCTTGTGTGAGTTTGCGAAAAACTTAACTTTTTGAACGCGTTTGGGGATCGAACGAAACACAGTTTCTTTGGCTACTTTCGCAGCATCTTCAGTTTCAGTTACGACTTCTATGGCACGTGTAAACGTCAATTCATCGGTGTTGATCTTAAAGAGTGCTTTCAAAACTGCCTCATTATTGATTGAGCAAATGAAGCGAGTTCGTAGTGCTTCATCCAAAGGATCGGAGAAAATTCGGTGTTGCTTTTGCAGTGGTAGGTCCGGTTGGAATTTCTTGATCACCATCTTGTTTTCGCCCACAAATCAAATCTTTCAGAATTTGTAGTTGTTCTTCGTAACGACGTTGCTGTTCTTCGTAACGACAATCTTGAGAAGCAATTGTTTGCTGCAAAACTTCGACGAGCTACTCCATTGCCTAGTTCTTGTTTCTTCTTTTTCTCGTTGCCAAAAGTTACTGTTGTATTTTTCAGCAAAGTTATCTAAATTTCCCTTCCTCGGTAAATAAACAAGTGACTCTTTTGTAAAGCGAATACATGAGCAAATATCTTTATCTTTATTCTTCTTCTGTTTCACAAATTTTAAAAAAACAGTATGTAAGTTCTAGAATAACGCTTAAGGCGCTGTAATTATGAAAACGCAAATAAACTGAAACTCACGATGCTATAAAAGAATACGAGGTAGCTGTCGCGCTAAAATGAAGTGTGATACGGGTCAAAGTTTGATTCGCGCTAAAGTAAGAATGCACAACAACTTTTTATGCTTGCAATAACGTCTACAGCAGTGGTTCCCAACGTATGGGTCGCAACCCAAAGTTGGATCGCCTTAAAATTTTTCTGGGTCGCTTGTTTTTCTAATTTTAGTGCTTGTTTTTTCTTTAGTTTCGCAAAAAATGTTCAAAAAATTAAATTCAACTTTTACAGTAGTTTATTCATATATACAGCAAATCAAACAGATCATAAAAAAGTTTATGATGTAAACAAGTCATGGATCGTCAGTTGATGCATATTTCAGTCTCGAACACTAGCACTAATGATAGTAGTCTTCATTTTAGCTAATAATTGTACAAGCCTTAAGTTACGTAACAATGGCTTAGGAAGGTGCTGAAAATCAATTACAAAAATTTAATTTTAGAATAAAAATCTTGTTTGTCATACAATTTTAAAAATAGCTATACAACAATAGGACAGTTCTTATTATTTAAAGATTTCTTGCATTTTAATCATCTGCCCGCTTTGTTTTAAAGTGATAAGACATAAAAGTGTTTTTTTAACTTTATTTTGACTTAAAGCTATAAGTTCGCATTTGTTGTTTAGATTTAAGTTGCGAATCCGCAGATTACTGTAACGAGAGTGTAAATGTTTTATATTGGTACGATACAAAACACTACTAGTTGTTTCGTGGTCTTGCATGGTCTTGCTTGAGTCAATACTATATGATCAAGTGTAACAAAGTTCAAAAGCAAATAATATCCTCAGAGGAAAATTTGCAAGTTTTATCATAGTGGTTTTATTAGCAACGAAGCTGCAATGCATGCTTTTCCAAAAGCAATCATTTATTGGCGAAATAAACGCTGTCACCTTTCGCTCGACCTTTGCTTTTTCGTTCGACTAAGAACTCCCGCAGTAAAAGTTTAAAAGTGTGTGGCTGTGGAGACGAAAGAGCAATTTCATTAATACGTGAATAAGATACCGAAGCAACAGCAACACAGGCAATGAAATTTAAGTTGAGCGCATTTCTTGCTTGAGTTTTCAGCATAAAAAACTTTTGTCGTGCAAGTATGTTCGCTTTTATGGGATAATAAACTTAAATTAGGAAAAACGTTTTTACTATAAGGTAGACTAAATTAGAATTTTTATTTCGCAGTTTTAGACTAAAGTTAAAATGGCAAAACGATCATATACTGAGGCATATTTAAAACTTGGTTTTTTTGAATTAAATGGTAAGCCAAAATGTGTAGTATGTCTGAAAGTTCTCTCAGCAGAATCAATGAAGAAAAACAAACTTCAACGCCATTTAGAGACGAATCATCCGAATTGTATCAACAAGTCTGTTGAATTTTTTGAACGCAAGTTGAAATCGATTTAAGGACAGAGCAGTATTATGACGTCGTTTATAGATGAAAATAAATTAGCCGTCTACTCTTCGCATGCATGCTTCCTACCAGACAGCAAAGCAGAAAAAAGCTCATACAATTGGTGAGGATTTGTTAATGCCAGTTATGAAAGAAGCTGTTAAAATAATGATTGGTGAGAAAGAATGTCAAAAATTGGATGCAGTATCTTTGTCAAACAACACAGTGAAAAGACTCATCGCGGACATGTCTAATGATGTTCTCTATCAGATTGTACATCAAATTAAAGAAATCTCCTCTTTATTTGATTCAATTGGACGAGTCCAAAGATATAGCAGACTTTCTACAGCTTTCTGTGTTCATTCGCTACATCAACCAATCTCAGAGGACTATATCAGAGGATTTCTTATTTTGCAAAGCGTTGAAATTGCATACAAAGGGTGAAAATGTTTTTCAATGCCGCATCAGTTTCTTTTCAGAGTATTCAATTCCATGGGATAATTGCTGGAATTCGCACCGATGGCGCAGCAGAATGTACTGGCTTCAGATCAGGGGCAGTGAAACGAATCCAAAAAAAGGCACCAAATGCTAAATGGACCCATTGTTTTCTCCACAGAGAGGCCCTTGCAGCAAAAAAATTATCTTTAATAAATAAAATAAAAGAGAGACCCTTGAGACCCTTGCAGAGAGACCCTTGCAGCAAAAAAATAAAAAAAAATCGCTTAATATTGTTTCTACCTTGCTTGACCAGTGAAGGACCCATCAAGTCGACGCCGGTGCAATGAAACGGCCTTTGTCCAGCGACAACTCGGGCTTTAGGCGAGTCGGCCATGCGTTGTGTTCCAAAGTTCGCATTCCATACGCGGCATTTAAAACAATTGGCAAGGACCTTTCGTACTGCTGCTCGCCCGCGAATGATCCAGTATCGTTGATGTAGCTTGTTCAGAACGTGTGAAATACCGCTATGTCCTTGTTCACCATGCTCCTTTTCAATTATCATTGCTGTGATTGGGTGATTAGGAGAAAGAATCATTGGATGTTTTGCATCGTACTCTAAATCACTGTTCCGAAGTCTTCCACCTGCCCGCATCAGTTCTTCTTCAAGGAAAGGATTTAATATGCGGAGTAGTTTTAAACATGGTAAATTGTTCAGATCTTTTAAAGATAAGTATCTTCTCCCACTCTTTTTCTCAGAAGATAGCCTTTTCATCGCTTCTGGGAAGGCGTCCCATTGGACAAGTTTAACAATCTGTTTTGTCGTTTCTTTGTTATCTTTGGCTGAGAGGCTGCCGATAGGGGGAGAGTTAGAACCACCATATTTCCAACACATAAATGTCTTGAACCTTAATAGCCATGCCATGGCGTCTATTATCTTTTGGTAATTGGAAAATCGTTGTAGCAGCCTATCCAGAATTGTCGAATCTTGGAGGATATTACAGACGCTTTCTTTCTTCACTTCTTCATCGTCAGACGAAAGTAGCTCATTGAATTCGGGTTGTTCAGGCCAGGGCTCATAGTCATTGAGTAAAAAACTGGGTCCTCTCAACCATAAGTCGGCAGTGTCAACTTTGTTTGGCATTAAACCTCGAGAGACTACGTCGGCTGGATTGCGCTTTGTTGGTACATACCGCCATTGCTTAGTATTGGTCAGTGACTGAATTAAACGTAAACGATTTGCGACGAATGTATGAAACCCCGAAGCCGTGTTGTGTATGTAACGTAAAACAATCATTGCATCAGCAATACAGCAATACCACCAAGCAGGGGAAGTACCGTAAAGTGTCTTTCCCAAGGACACAAGAGAATGGTGCGAGTGGGTTTTGAACCGAGACCATGTTGATCATAAGCACGGTGCTTTAACCACTCGACCACGCTGCCGATATTTTACAAAGCTAACATGTACAAGTAGGGTTGCCAAGTAGTTTTCAAAAAAAATTATTTGCCCCCTTCCCCCTAAATCATTAGAAGAAATGGTTTATCAGTATAGTGTGAAAGGATTTTTAGTGTTATCTCTTCAAAATGGCGAAATGAAAGAAACAGATGCTCTGCAGAAATAATAAAAAATAAGCTTTTCATATTCCTGTACTTTAACTTCAAAGACAGCTGTTTAGAATTTGCTGAAAAGACAAAAGATGACCTTCAATTGTAGAAAGCAGCAAAAAGTCAAACCAAACACAATTTTAAAAAATAAAAAGACTTCCACTATTTTTCATTTTTATTTTTTTATGATGCATATCAGAGGCGTGCGGTCAGGGCATGCAAGTCATGCGTTGCAAGATCAAATTTTTAGAAATTGCATGACGAACTTTTGCGCGATGAGGTAGATATCGTTCAATTCAATGAGAAATATTACTTGTTCGGGATAAAATCTGAGGCAGATCTGAGACGAAGACCCGTTTTTTTGCGTTATTTTAGACAATGCCGCGAATTTAGGACGAAAAGTAAGAAATCGGAGACTGGTTTAAAGTGATGACCTTTTTTTTTGGAGATCACTGCATTTTCAGAAGAAAAAGTGCATTACCAGGCAACAATTTCAAGTGATGACCTTGTTTTTAGAGAGATCATCAAAAATCTAGGGCGAAAATTGTTCTTGATCACCATGACATTACGACTAAAAGTTACAATCTCACACCCATATCATACCTATTTTCATGATCAGATTTTGGCATGCAAATTGCATGGCCAGACTCAAAGGTCACCGCACGCCACTGATGCATATATATAGTGATATAGATGGGATTGAAAATTATGTTTATATCTATTTTCCATATGTCCTTTATTGAAACTTGTCACAGTTGGCAACCCCATGTACAAGGAGGAACAATGATATAACAAGAAGCCAATCACATATATTATATGATGCTATTTTTGTCAAATTTATCATTCCCTTTCTCTATTACGCATTGTAACTTTTATACAAACTCCTCCTTTACATATGATGAGTTACGTCATGCGGAGCAATCAAGTTGTATGCTACCTGATTATTGCAGCTTATTAATTTTCTAACTGAGGTTAGTATTTTACCCATTACTAGACTAGAGTCTGTCTTTTAGCAAAAGGAAAAAATCTCTCAGCCAGAATCCATTTTCAAGCTTTGCTGTACCAACCTGTTAATCTGGGACACCACGCCAGAACGCTTAACCTAACAAGCGTTTCTTTATCCCAATGCCTTAACAGCGTGTGTACATGAGAAATTCAAAAAGAATCATTTCAATGTTGCTTTGAACTCCCTGTGTTTGGTTAGCTGTAGCAATTTGCAGTCTAGAAATACCATGACCTGACAGTTGCTCGAAACGATACTTGATCGAAACGACACTTGATCGAATAATGAAAGAGAAAATTTACAACTTTAAATCTGTCCCGATTTTGTCAATTTTTCGTCCCAAAAACATAGTGATCTCTAAAAAAAAGGTCTGCACTTTGAATCTGTCCCAATTTTGTTGATTTTTTGTCCCCAAAACATTGTAATCTCTTAAAAAATAGATCTTTCTTTTGAATCTGTCTCTGATTTCTGCAAAAGCTGTGCAAGGGTAGGCCCAGGAACAATGCCCCCTCCCCTCCTAAATAACTGATTACAATGTAAAAAGGGCAATAGGAATCTAACGAAACATAACCATGACAAGAAATCTACTTGTTGTCCCCTAAAAATGCTTGGTCCAAGGACCTTGTCAAAAACCCTGACCTTAACATCGACGAAATATTATAAAAAACAAACTGTTTTCTTACTAATGGCCTCTGCTTTTTATAAATCTAATTTACAGTAACAAAGAGATTAATTGCAGAAACATACAAAAGTATATCAAGTGTCGATTCGATCAAGTATCGTAGCACCTAGAAACTCAGTAGCAACACAGTTTGCGTTTACAGCATAATTTTTCATATCTTGCTCTTGCTTGTGCGTACTCAACAATTTTAATGCGTGCTTCGTCGTTTGTTTTCCCACACCGTTGAGAAAAATTGTGCTGAATCTATTTCGTATAATAGCGTAATAAAACCATATTTATTTAATAGTAATAATCTTTATAATTTGTTTCAAAACAAGTTTATAGTAGGATTTTGTTAAGTAATCCCGTTATTCTGGCCATACATCAAATACCGATTAATAAATTTAAATACACTTTAAAATAATATTGTTTTTCTTAGATATTATAATTTTTATATTGTTCATCAAAAACTCCCGCGACCCCCAGAAAAAAGCCAAACGACCCATACGGGGCTCGCAAAACCCAGGTTGAAAATCATTGCTGTTGAGCAAGATAATGAAGAACATTCATCTTGCTTGTAGTGAGGTCTTCGATGTTCAGTTGGAAAATAGTGGGTTTTCAAAACTTGTTAGTAATGTGCTCTAAAATGGGCATTTTTTTTCAGACAATGACCCGTCCTGAAAAGGACGTTTTCCGATTAGCAGACCCTTGCTGAACATCGGGATGGGTAGATACTCTTCCGTTTTGACAGGTTTGATTTCGGTTTGTCATGTTTAAAAGCAGTAACAGACGAACTCACGACCCAGGCTGCGAGAAATTACCTGTCATTCTGGTCTACTAGAGCAATGACCAGGAACATGTTGATTAAAAATATTTCACCACAGTTTTGTAAATCCGAATCACATTCTTTATGTCTTAACTTGAATCACTCAGTAATGATCAGCTTTGTTTCATTTAGTAAATCACCCAAGCTTTTTATACCTTAGACCTGATGTAGTACCTCTAAAAACTTTATTTATAAAATTGTAAATATTGTTAGACTTTGCATGGAAGTGTATTTATAGAAATCCAAAAATTATTTATATATATGTACATTTATAATGATAGTAACTTACAGTAGTTACTGCTTTCTATTTTTGGCGGAGTCACTCGTTGCGTAGGTAAGCAGCAGAGCTTAAGTAAATGCCTTGCCCATAGACACGATAAAGACCAAAAGAAGGTCTTCATTTTAATTCCTAAAGTTAGAAAGTGCAATTTAACAACCTTTTTCCGATGCGAGTCAAACAAAGATGTTGACAAAAAATTTTTAGTCAAGCTGGATAACACAAACCTTTAAAGTAAAAATCAAACAAAAAAATCGTCATGTCATCATTTTACCTTGCTTTCAATTAAAACCTCTCGTAAATTAAATCAAAATCTTTTCAGTTAAATTTGTTTATGCGTAGAAAAGATTAACTTTCTTGCTAGTACTCCATAACGACAATCATCCTTTTACTTCAAAGGCGCACCCTAACATAAAAGTAGCAGCTTGGTCGAGTGGTTACGAGCGTGTGACTTTGATTGACATGGTCTCGGTTCAAAACCTACTCGAGCCATTCTGTTGTGTCCTTGGAAACTTACCATTTTCTCTGCTTGGTCGTAGAGAGATGTTCTAAATTTCAGTCGTATCTCTATAAAATTAAAAAACCAAAATAAAAAATTTTATCCAGAGGGGCACTATCTTGGCATCTCCGGAAGCAGGTCGGTGTAATTGCTTTCCCTATGTATAAGCACCTCCGTCGCTTTCCTGCGAGTTCGGAGGATAATAATATAGAGAATATAGAGATAATATAGAGATAAAATGAAAAAAGAGAACAATTTTACCACTAATTTTTGTACTAGAGATAAATTGTCGTAATAATAAGAGTTGTGTCAAAACATGTGGCCCATGTTTAACACACACTAAAAGGAAGTTACAAAATTTTGTTCGCAACTTAAGTAATGTAAACTAAGTAATATTTCAAATATGTTTCAGATTATTTCGAATTGAATCTGAGAGCAACAATTACAGACTTCATGTCAGTAATTACACTGGAACAGCAGGAGATAGTCTAATCTCAAGCCATAACAATCAACTGTTTAGTACACGTGATCGAGACAATGATAACGAAAGGTAAATTATTTAAAATTTAAACTAAACTATCATTGTACAGGGCTACTTTTTAAAATTTTTTGACGTAATATACCAGTAGACGACTGGCTTAAAATTAATTTTATTAAAGTGGTGACTGTGCGAAGCATTGGTCTGGCGCATGGTGGTACAAAGATTGTTTTACTTCTGCTCTTAATAATCCATGGGGAAAATCAACAGGAGATTGGAGAAACATCATATGGAACAGTTGGAAAGGAAACGATGAAGCTCTGAAGAAAACAATGATGAAAATTCGTTGCAACTAAATATTTTTTATTTATTTAGAGTTTGACGACGAATCTTCACAATATTTTTTTTGGTATTACGACAATTGGTCGAAACAACACTTGATCAAAACGACATTTGATTGAAATGACAGTTGATAAAAAAAAAGATTTTCTTGTGTGTATTTTTTCAATTAAACAATCTCTTTGTTACTGTAAATTAGATTCATACAAAGCAGAAGCCATCAGTAAAAAGATAGTTTGCTTTTATTTTTTATAATTTTTGGCCAATTTCAAGGTCAGGATTTTTTAACAAGGTCCCTAGACAAAGCAATTTTGGGGGGGCAACAAGTAGATCTCTTGTCATGGTTATGTTCCTTTACATACTTATTGCTGCCATTGTAGTCAGTAGCGCAATTAGGAAGGTATTGTGTTATGGCCCCACCTTTGAAAATCTCTTGAAGAAATCAAAAACAGATTCAAAGGGTAGATCTTTTTTTAGAGATTATTATTTTTTTGGGACGAAAAATTGACAAAACCGGGAAAGATTTGAAGTAAAGACCTATTTTTAGAGATCGCTCTATTTTTATGACAAGAAATTGACAAAACCGGGAAAGATTAAAGTTGTAAATTTTCTATTTTCATTATTCGATGTAAATTTTCTCTTTTCATTATTCGATCAAGTGTCGTTTGGATCAATTGTCCTTTCGATCAAATGTCGTTTTCATCAAGTGTCGTTTGCGATGAACTGTCAGATCACGATTTTTTTGACGTAATCACAAAAAAAACGTTTTAGAAGGGTATCATTGATTTTATATTTTTACATTACAAAACTCTCTATTGTGCACTTACTCCGCGTCAAGTAAATAATGTTACATCTAAATTTATCTCTTTAATCTTTAGTAAAATTCGCGAAAATGTGTTTTAACTGTTTAAAAAATCACTTTGCACGAGACTGCAAAATTTGCTTTCACCATTGTCGTGAACAACATTATAGCGTGCTACATAAAGACATGCGGTTTGCCATAAACAATTTTGCTAAACCTGAGAGCCTTGACAGGGCCGGTAAATTGTACAGACTGAGCCAGGTAGGGAAAATAGTGCAGCCAGTTCCGGAGCATACTCCACAGGAGTAATTTCTACTACTCAACCGAAAGTGAGATCAAAAGCAGTCCTTGTTAAAGTCTGGAGCAGCTCTAACCAAAAATGTGAAAGCGTTTATGCACTCCTGAATGAGGGATCGGACACCACACTCTGCAATGAAAGACTAATAATTGGTTAGGCGCTAGAGGTAGGGCCGTACGTTTTTTGCTGTCTTAAGTGTTGGTGGCACTGCCATCAAGAAAATTATGGTTGGAGTCATGAACATGTACACATTTTAACGATGCTGGTGACACTGCCACCTTCATCTAGATAAATTGAAGGTCCCAACGCTGTTCAAACACCGTTCGGTTGCAGTTTAGTTGGTCCCTCTAATAAATCTTATCCGCTCAGCTCCCCAAGATTAGTGTAAAGTTTTTACGCTCTGAAAGCTTTATGCTTCATGGCCAAATGCAAAAATCTATGAGGCAAAGTTTGTGTTCAAGGATGGTATGATTGACCGCAAAATATCTGTTGAAGATGGTGAAGCTCTGGCTTCTGGGGAGAAATTTATCAGAACTGTAAATGGGCACTTTCAAATTGGCCTACCTTAAAAGTCTACTAACCCCAGAATTCCAGACAACAAAAACTTAGTGATAAAACGGTTGTGCCATTTGCAAAAACGACTTGAAAGAGATCCCAAAACTACTACGCTAAAATAAATAAATATCTTGACCTTGGTTATGCTCAAAAAATTTCCCAGACAAACTATAGCTCCTACTCTTAGAACTGGTAGGTTTATATGTCAAACCATGCCACTGTTTCAAAGTTTTTTGTGGTATTCAACTGCGCTGCTAACTGCAATGGCACTTCTTCAAACGAACAGTTTCACGGTCCAGATCAAACAGGTAGCTTGCTCGGCATTCTCCCGCGCTTTAGAATGGATTCCATTTTTGTGATTTTATTTCTATATTCATCGTCTTGATTGCAAGAAAGCGACAGAGGCGCTAATACATTGGGAAAGCAACAACCCCTTCGGGAGATGCCAAGATATTGCTGTCCGGTTGAAATCTATTTTTTAATTTTGTAGAGATATTACAGAACTGCTTACCAAAACCGCTAAGTTAGGGAAAGTGCCATAAAATGTTTTTCCCAAGGACACAATAAGTTGGTGCGAGTAGGCTTTGAACCGGGAGCATTTTGTTGTATTCTTGGGAAAGTAATAGCCGATATAAAGAAAAAGCCGCAAAACTCGTCAGTCTGCGCTTCCTCTGATGGCCTCATGGTAATTTGTTTGCACCACCGCAGAGTACTAGATGTTTGTGCATTTATTCGGAGCTACTTTATCGCTTAGTGTCTGCAAACTTGCGTTGAAGAAAAATCTATTACTTTAGATAAACTTAAAAATTTTGTCCCAAGGCTACGCATGCTATCATACGTATAACTCAGGCGGAGTGCTTTCGTGATGAAATTAGAAACCTAAAAAACCAAGATGGTAGGTGCTTTCTCGCAGCCTGGGCCGTGAGTAAGTCTGTTAATTGGTGCTAAAAATGACAGACGGAAACCGAACCTACCAAAATGGAAGGGTATCCACCCATTCTGATGTTCAGCGTGAGTCTGCTAATTGGCAAACGTCCTTTTCAGGACGGAGCAATGCCAGGATAAAACTGCCCTTTTCAGGGCACATTGCCAACAAGTTCCGAAAACCCCTATTCTTCAGCTGCACATCAAAGGCCTCACTACAAGCAAGATGAACATTCTTCATCACCTCGCTATGCAGTCTGAGGCACTCGTCATCCTACTGCAGGACCCACTGCACTGATGCAGAGAAGTTGGTACTTCCAAACTACCCACTAGCTGGGTCTTCTTTAAGCAGGAAGCATGGTCTTGCCACTGTTACGAAACTATAACACGTAACTTTGCCTAAGTTAAGGTTTAATAAACTAAAAAAGAGGCACGTCTAAACACAATAGAATTAATAACATAAGACTCTTAAGATAACCGATAACATAACAAACGTAAACAACTACAACATAACTGCAACTGTATAAAGAAAGAAAACGGAAAGCCGCTGCAGCATGAAGTAATCAAGGCGCGACAAAAGGTGCACGCTTATATTAATTAGTTCAATTGGTAATGGCAAGTTCGACCATCAATCATATCACCACCACGTTTCTCCACGAGCGACTAAGATACACGCTTTTAGACCAATCTCCACCGACATCGGAGATTAAGTGGTTGTGTGTGGACGTTGATGGCTATAAAATAGTCAACGTCTATAGTCAACACCACCAACGCGATTGCGATCCCTGAATCTCCCTATGTTTCCTTACCCCTGTCTCTACGCTGGCGATTTTAACTGTCGTCATGCTGACTGGGATTACGATGACAACAGTCCGGACGGTGAGTGCTTGCCTGGCTGGGCAAGTATTATGCCAAGGACGCTGCCAGTTTTTACTCCGGCCACTGGAACACTGGCACCAATTCAGATCTAGCTTTTGCTAGCGTAGGTCCAAACAGTCGCTTACCGAATAGACGTGTCCTTAAAAAGTTACCCAGGGCACAACATTGATCTTCGCTTATTACACCACCAAAGTTTGCTATGGCGGTGCCAAGCATGCTGTTAAGCGATGGAACTTCCGCAAGACCAAATGGAGTCACTAGATTGCTTTGACGAATAAATTCGAAAAGACTTTGTTGCCGCCTGATTCACTTAACAATGATGCGGCTTACCAGGACTTCTGTAACACCATTAAGAAAGCAGCCAAAAAGACTATCCCACACGGGTATCGAATAACTATATTCCGTGTTAGGATGCAGAGTGTGAATCCCTCTATAAAACTTTCTTGCAGTCTTCTCAGGGAGACGACTCAAGTTTGGCTGCTACAGCTCTGCTTGCCAAGCTTGACAGGAAGCGGAGGAATCGATGGTCTGAGGCAATTCGGAGCATTGACTTCTCACACTCTAGTCGAAAAGCGTGGAGTATTTTGAACAACCTTATAACTGGTAGGTCACGATACTCTCCTCGTCACTGTCCCGTTTCAGCCGATTCTATTGCATCTCAGCTGGTTAGAAATGGGAAATACGAGGCTGTTGACCGCAAATCATCCCGACTTGTCTATCAAGAATTTCTGACCTATGGAGGGCCACAACACCAGACCCAGTAAATATCTCTGACAATTTTTTACAGAGAGAGTTTACTGCTGCCCTCCAACATTTAAAACCAGGTAAAGCTCCGGGCCCTGATTCCATCATCCCAGAGCTTATACTCCATGCTGGAGCTGCTTTGAAGTCCTGGTTACGTGACTTCATTTCTTCTTGTTTGCGCCGACTCAAAATTCCCAAGATCTGGAGAAGAGCGCTTGTGGTCGCGATCCCAAAACCAACAAAGCCCGTGGGGGACCCAAAGAGTTATCGACCGATATCTCTGCTCTGTGTCCCCTACAAGATCCTCGAGAGGCTTATCTACGCCCGCGTTGAGGCATTGATCGATCCACTGCTCCCTAAAAAGCAGGTGGGTTTCGACGTGGGAAGTCAACCCTAGATCAAGTTGTTCTGCTAATCCAGAACATCAAGAATTCGTTTGAGGCTAAAAAGAAGGCCGGTGCCGTATTTGTCGATCTTACAGGTGCTTATGACACTGTATGGCACCGTGGTCTTACCTGCAAGCTACTGAGACTTCTTCCGGATAAGAACATGGTCAGAATGATTATGGAGCTTGTCCAAAATCGTAGTTTTACCCTTACCACTGGTGACAGCAAGCAAAGCAGGCTACGCCGTCTTAAAAACGGCGTTCCTCAGGGATCGGTCTTGGCTCCCATCCTATTTAACATCTATACGTACGATCTGCCTTCCATGATTTCCAGAAAGTAAAAAGTCAAGCAAAGCAGGCTACGCCGTCTTAAAAATGGCGTTCCTCAGGGATCGGTCTTGGCTCCCATCCTATTTAACATCTATACGTACAATCTGCCTTCCATGATTTCCAGAAAGTTTGCTTATGCTGATGATTTAGCATTGTTGCACTCTTCTGGAAACTGGAAGGACTTGGAGGGGACTTTAAGCCAAGACATGTCTACACTTTTAGCGTATCTCCAGACTTGGAGGTTGAAGCTCAGTCACACTAAGACGGTGACGGCAGCCTTTCACTTAAATAACCGAGAGACCAAACGTAAGCTAAAAGTCTATAACAACGATAGACTTTTACCGTTCTGTCCAACCCCTACTTATCTTGTGGTAAAACTGGACACATCACTCATGTTTCGTCACCATTTAGTGGCATTGCGCAAAAAACTATCTTCGCGCGTCGCACTGCTGAGGCGGCTCGTCGGCTCGGGATGGGGTGCTGGTGCTAAAACACTACGCATAGCCACCTTATCTCTAGTCTACTCAACATCTGAGTACTGTGCGCCAGTCTGGTGTCGCAGTGCTCTTACTCTCCTCATTGACAGTGTCTTAAACGACGCCTTGCGCATAGTTACTGGATGCCTGCGTCCCACTCCAACAAACCACCTACCTATACTCTCAGGCATTCAGCCAGCTGAGCTTCGCCGACTGGGAGCGACACTCTCCTTGGCTCACCGTCGATCTCTGGACCCCGATCATATCTTGTATGGTTTTTTAAGTGGGTACTCAGATACTCGCCAAGTGAGACTAAGATCCAGACGCCCATTTGTGCCAACTGCGCGGAATCTTTTGGACAACCTTGCCAGACTTGGCATCTGAATGGATAAATCACAAATGGAAAAAGTATTGTGAAAATGCTTCCAGGCTCCGTGCTTTTGTGCCCGGGGCCAGTGCCAGGCCTGTTGGGATGGGCTTACTCCGAGCAATTTGGGTTAAGTTCAACCGCCTGCGGACTGGTGTTGGGCGATTCCATTCGTCCATGCACTAATGGGGTCTCGCTCCTTCACCGAATTGCGAATGTGGCGCCTCTGAACAAAGCGCAGACCATGTTGAAACAGCGTGCTCTATACATCGGGCATCACATGGAGCACGAGGTCTGACGGTTTTGGATGACAAAACCCGATGCTGGCTTAATAACATCACTGCCAGCATCTGATTCAGGCAGCACAGCAGCCTGGGGTAGTAAAAGAATAAATCCTTGGCTCCAGTCCTGTTTGTGTATGACCTGGAGTGGATACCCTTCAAACAACGACGACGACGGCGACGACGAGGCGGAGTGCTTTTGTGATGAAATTAGAAACCTAAAAAACCGAAAAACTCTTGTAATCTGAGCATGATATAAATAAGTAATCATGCTTGAGAAAACTATCCATCATAAACAGTATAGATAAACAGCATCGTTTGGTATGAGGCAGGTTGTTGCAGTTACTAATTATAAGAACGTAAACATTCTATAATTTTACCGAACAGACACTGCATCACCTTTTTGATAATTTTCTGGTATCAAACTGAAGAACGTCATACTGGAGCGTTGCATACACTCTCCGCGCTTAGAGTTAAATATTGAGTGCCAAGAGGCCACTCTATTGCATGGCGAATTTAAGTAACTGATGTAGATGCCGCTAAAATCATAATGATTTCAAAAACAAATTATAGATTCTGTACCACCCGTTCTTGTATCTCTCCTGGAAAATTGCTTTTTACTAATTGTGGGCTGCACCAGGGGTGGGGAAACTTATTGCACTTACAGGCCAATTTCAAAGATTAAAAGTTGCTGCCGGCCCACAAAATTTTGGAGTAAAATAATTTTTCATCCTAAAAAGATAGTGATTTCTAAAAAAAAAAGGTCTTCACTTCAAAGCAGTCTCCAATTTCCCAATTTTAGTTCCAAAATCATTGTGTTTCCTAAAAAAAAGGGGTCTTCATTTTAAGGCAGTCTCAAAATTTTCAAATTTTGTCCCAAAATCATATTGCTGTCAAAAAAAAAAGCTCTTCGGTTCTGATCAGCCAGATGTTTTTCTTATGTTATCTCAAAGCTGTGGTATTCTTTGTCCAGCAAAAAAAGGTCATCACGCAAAAGTTTGTTGGTCATGCAAAGACCACACTTTTCGGCTTCGAAGGCCGCAGATTCTCCATCCCTGGGCTAGACTATACCGGTTTTTTTTGTTAAGGTAGGGAGTAGTTCTTGAAAATGTTATGTCTGCTTCTTTACTTGTTTGTCTACCCGAGCTGTTCAACTAAAGTTTGCGTTTTCCTCTTGACTCTGATTCTTTTCTTATGGCGTTTCAACGCTTCACATATCAACGATTTACGCCAGAAGACACACATTATGACAACGGGACAAACTTCGTCGGGTGCAAAAGAAATCAGAGAATCGGGTCGAGGACAAGCTTGCGCAAAAGAGAGTGCACTTTTATTTTAATCCTTCAGCAGCCAGCCATTAGGGAGGAGTGTGTGAAAACGCTTATTGGATTCGTTCGCAAGTCACTCATGGCAATCACCAACGGATGTGTTAGGGACGACAAAAAGTTCTCTACGTTCCTCGCCGAGATTGAGAGAATATTGAATGATTGTGAAGTTACTCCGGTTTTGTCCAAATCTCGGGGATTTGGCGCTTTGACGCCGGCTAGCCTACTCGAGGGCACATTAGACGCGACAATTCCTCTAGGAATTTTTTGTAAAGCCGACGGTTGCTGAAAATTGTGGCGTTTCATAAACATTTTAGCCAATCAGCTTTGATCTCGCTGGAGACAAGAGTATTTGCCGGCCTTGCAGCAAAGACAAAAATGGCTTTTTCCATCACTAAACTTTGCAATCGGTGACCTAGTGTTAACTATTATCAGCAAATAATATATGATTAAATACTTCTAGAAATATATAACCAAAAGAAATTGTAGAGGAAGGCCGAAATGTCCCGGCAAACACGGTGCAAGCGTTGATTCTTCTTGTCCCCACTTTAAATTCAATAATTATTATACGTGGTGATCTGTCCGCTTGGGGTGCTATAGTTTGGCGCGAGCTTCTTATTTTCTTTCTTTTCCGCATAACGTGTTTACCGCAAGCATCAAGATTTGTATCGCTTCAGTTGTGGCTTCAAAATGTGTCACCCGCATCATACAAGGTAATCGTTGTTAATTTTTTGTATTCAAGTTTACACTCTTGTTTTTGGGGTTTGGATAATAATAATAATTTACACAGTTGGCTGCTGAGTTTTTATTAAGTCTTTCTCTTTCAGTTGCCAACTGTCTTGTATCGGTTGTCTCGGTTGACGGTTGTCTCGGTTGTGACAGCTGTAACGGTTGTTAAACGATTGTATTGTTGTGTTGTGCCACAGATTTTTAATTATGCTTTTTCACAAATTCTTTTACATTTTCCCTGTAATTAAATTTCTTTATACAACTGTATACGGACTGGCAATTTTAGGTAGTAGTTAGGTTTAACTTCTACACACGGAAATGCTTAATTGTGTAAAATTAGGACTAATAATGCCTCCTTTACACGTAATATCCGAAAAATTTCTTTGTTGGAAACCGCTATTTAAACCAGAGGTCGGCAACCTTTTCAACGCAGTGTGCCAGTTTTTGAATTTTGTTAGCTGCGCGTGCCGAACTATTTTTAATAATATAGTACAGGGGTGGGCAACGTTTTCTTTCCAGTGTGCCAAGTTGTGAAATTCAATGTCAAAATATACGTTTCGTTCCGATGTCTTCACTTCAATTTTATCTCCGATTTTCCTATGTTTCTCCGAAAATCAGGATGTTCTCTAAAAAAAAAAAAAGGTCTTCACTTCGATTTCATCTCCGATTTCCCTATTTTTCTCCCAAAATCAGGGTGATCTCTAAAAAAAAAAGGTCCGTAAACGTGTTTTTGAAAAATATTCACGACGCCGTGTGCCGTATAAAATCACCTCGCGTGCCGCATAAAATCACCTCGCGTGCCAGGGGTTGCCGACCCCTAATTTAAACCATTGTTTTGCTTGTCGTTGTGTTTAAAATTGCAATTTGGGTCTTCCCTTGTATAAAAAAGTTTAACTAAATTTCGGGGCCGGTATGTTGCATCCAAATTTTTTTGTTTTCTTCAACTTAATTTTTAGGCTCTATTTGCGCCTCATCTCTTTTTTTCGTCGCTCTGTCTACCGTCTTAGCCTTTCTCCTTTGTTTTCGCCATGTGGCAGGCGCGTTCGTTCCATGATTATTCTAAGTTTAGACGTTCTAGAACATGTGTGGATAATAATTTTTAACCTCGGGCCACATTGGGACTCTTAGAATGACTTGCGGGCCGCACATAAACTGATATTGGTAAATAATTATGGGTCATTAAGAAATGTGATTGGTCGTCCCTAAACTGTAATGATCTCTAAAAAATATAAGTCTTCACTTTGAATCTGTCTTGGATTTCTTGATTTTTGTCCTGAAAAACGGGCTGTATGTGGCCCGCAATCCTTAGTTTGCCCACCACTATAAGTCTTCTAATTTTATTTACATGACTAAAATTGTTGTCAAATCTTTGTCTTTAATTGATTTTCTTTTCTTGTTCTTTATTGGTTTTGTTGGTTTGTCACATATATTTCTTTGTCTTTCTAGAATATGGGTTATCTTAGTTGTATTAGTTTCTCTATCTCAGTTCGTTTTTGATCACATTTAATGCTTCAATATCAGTACGTTGAATTCAATGGGATATAGGCAGTTTTCCAATATACAGTATGTAGGTTTAGGTCTAGTTAGGCTTAGATCAAGGATGGCGAACCTGTGGCGCATTGGATGCTTACAAATGGCGCATTGCACCTTTTGATGACATGAAACTAAGCCACTTTTACTCATTCATTTCAGTGATTTAGTATTTCTTGCACTCCTTTGTAGCATTGTTCTGTTTCTTTTAGATCTTTACAGTAGTTAAAAATATATAGGATTTTTCTCGCTAGATTATAGTCCAATAACTAGCCTTGTGACATTTTAACAACACTGACGTAACAATACGAGTATAGTGGTCTATTACGTTTGCCAGTCACTTGCCATGATGGCAACATTGCATACTGTTGTTAAGCTCATTAGCATGCCACGTATAAAGTGAGAGTAAATTTCTTGAAAACAAGTATTTTTTATTTTTTTGCAGTTTATTTGACCTTCACAGTGAAAAAGAACATGAGCAAAAGAAAAACAGGAAGTGATAGCAAGCATCAGTTTAATAAACTATGGGAGAATGCATTTTTATTCATTGCAAGTCCTTCAGGAAAACCAATGTGCATAGTTTGTGAAAGCACTCTCTCGGACAATATAAATTATGATATTAGAAGACACTATAAAAAACACCATGCTGAAATAGAAAAAACATGGAAGTTAATCCTTGGCTCTGAGGTACAGAAAGAATATGTGGTAAAGAAAAAAGAGGATATAACCAAGAGGCAAAATTTGTTGGTAAAAAAACTGCTATAGTTTAGCAATGCTTGAAGTACAATATATTACGAAATTGCCTTCGTGGCTAAAAAGCATAAGCCTTTCTCTGACGGTGAAGAAATTGTTAAGCCCTGTCTACAAAATTTGCACAACGTGTTGGTGATAAAAACATAGAAAAAAAAGCAAATGAAGTCGCTTTGTTAAAGCAGACAATTACAAGACGCATAGAGAAACTTTCTCGTGATGTGTGTGAGCAAGTGAAAGACCATGTATGTATATGCATGTTCTTTTTTTCATTAGTCTCGGACGAATCTGCTGACATATGTGATGTAGCTCAATTAAGCATTTTTCTACGAGGAATTGATGATATTTTTAACGTTTTTGAAGAACCTATTGGCTTTGAGTTACTCCATGGAAAAACAAGAAGATCAGACATATTTGATAAAGTAAAGTCTTGTCTAAAAAATCCGCAATTACGTAGATTTAAGTAAACTTTTAAGTGTCTGTACTGATGGTGCACCGTCAATGATTGGTAAAGTTGCTGGGCTGTAGCCATTTTCAAAAGGTTTTTAGGTTGTCCTCTTCTTATCATTGCATTATTCACCAAGAGTGTCTATGTGGAAAGTTTTGAATTTGCAACATGTTATGGTACCAGTTGTAAAGTGTGTAAACAAATTTAGAGCAAGAGGATTAAGCAGAAGACAATTTAGAGAATACTGTAAATTGCTAGATGAAGAGTATGGTGACCTTATTACTTTGACTTTAATGTAAGGTGCGTTGGCTTTCTAAAGGACAAGTTCTAAAAACATTTTGGAAATCGAAACACATTGTCCATGATTTTTTAGAAAAAAAAGATGAGTTGGCCGAGGAAAGAGCCCTTTTGTGTAATGAGAATTGGTTGTTAGATTTAGCATTTTTAGTTGATATTACCAGCCATCTCAATTACCTCAATCTTAAACTGCAGGGCAAAGACCAACTGTTTCCTTGCATAGTAAATGATATCAGTGCATTTAAGAAGTTGAAACTGTTTATCTTTCAGTTAGAAAAAAAGGATTTGAGCTAATTGCCACATTTAAAAGAACAAAGTAAATGTTTTGAAAATATTGTCAACTTGGCAAAACACATTGAAAAAATCATATTACTACAAGAGGCCTTTGATAGTCGTTTTAGCGATTTTTCTGAAGAAGACCGCATGCTTGCATTTATAAATTCAGTTTTACTTGATGAACATAACATTCTAAAGATGCCTAGTAATATGCAAATGGAACTTATTGAACTAAAAGCAAATTCAGTATTGATAGTAAAATTTAATAAATTTTCCTCATTTCCAAGTGCTTCAGAAATGATTGGTTTTGGCGATCATTACCATGTGAACATTTTTCAGAAATGAGAATATTTGCCCAGAGATATATTTGTATCTTCGGAACTATGTACAGATACGAGCAGTCATTTTCTTCCATGAAAAACAATCAAAAGATACGCAAAGGCACGTTATTTCACGCACAATTGACTTTGTGTATGTAATAACATAAATTGTTTAGCCGCTGTTTCCTATTTCGCAATCACTTTTTCAATAAGAACTTCGAAACGCAATACCTTGAATGCAAATAAAATTGAATTGAATTAAATTGAAAAATAAACTGGAGTCGCGACTGTCCGATTCCAACTTGAAGAATTATTTGTTGCTTTCAGTTACGAATTTATTGGCAAAAACAAAGCAGAGTCAAAAGTCACATTAAAATTATTTATTTTTATTTCGCCTATGTATAAAATTATTTTTATTTAAAATTGCTAATTTTGCTCATATATTACTATTAATACTTTCTAAAATAATTAATTAAAAAGATCAATGAAAATTAAAAAATTTTGCGTGAAATTCTTTCCTCTACAAATGCTACATCTGTCATCATTATTAAATAAATTGGGCACTGCTTGTTTAAATGTTTGTTATATAACATAGTCGTATAGAATATATTTCTCAAATAAATATGTGTTATAATAACTTCAAAATATTTCCATATTACCACACGTTTTAAAAGACTGAAAGAAAGTGAATGTTTGTGTGGCGCATCTGAATTAATCGTAAACAGTATTGGCGCATGGAATCAAAAGGATGGCCACCCCTAGTTTAGATTCTACACTCATACCCAGGATATCAGTGATAAGAAAACTAAATATTTACTATCAAAGCTGGAAAGATGTTAATCCAACTGAAAATAGTTTACTTATGGCTTCCGTCAATTAATAAGCAACAAAAATGCAGAATGTACATGAAAAAACAAATCCAAGGTTACAATTTTTCAGCATATATAAACTTTTTATGTAAACTGGTATAGTTTACTCTAACTAAAAGTATTATCTCATTCTACCTATGTAATGCTCATTCACTAGATATAAATAAATGAATTGCTTTGAAATTTGACCTACACCATTTTAACCCTGCAAATTTACATATATGTTGAAACTCACACTCAGTTTTATTTCTTATATTATTATTTATTTTAAATTATACCCTGTAAAAAGTTTCATTGTTTTAATTTTAATTTGAACACAGATGATTGCTATTTTTAAACGCAGTTTTTAAGCATTTTTTTACCATATTTTCCAATGCAGTTTATTTAATCAAAAATTTAACGCATTTTTTAATGCAGAGTTTTTTAATTTACCCATTATTTTCAAACAATAGAACAAGCTACGTAAAAAACTTTTTCTTTGGCAATAAAATTCGTTCATGGATAATATTACAATCCACAGCTTCTCTTGTTGTTTTACGTTTTTGCCGGCATTCAAATGCTTTGTTTAAACTGTATTTTTATTCATTTGTTTTGTTTTTTTTAGATTTCTAACCGCCCCCTGACGAGCCAGGGCAGGAGAAACAGTTTGTTGGCCAAATAAAATTGATGTTAAATTAAAAATTTTTATGATCTGAAATTTAATTATTTAACCGCTCTGACTTGACGTCATTGAGCACTTTTCTGATGAACACCGACCAAAAATTTAAAAAACTTCTATATACATGTATATGTATATATATAATGCAGTAATCTTTTACCTTGCCGGTACCGTGTTCAATAACACAATTCTATTTAAATAAGAGTTTGAATAAATGTTGCCACCTGACGAATTCCTTTAAGGATGAAACAGAATGTACAACATTTGATTTTGGATTTTGACATTAATGTATTAACGATTTGACAATTACAAAAAAAGACCTAACATTTTACTGTGAACAAATGTTGTTTGTGTGGTTGCTTAAAGTTAATCCAAAAATCGTGTTTAGATTGCATGTTAATATCAATCGCTCACAGACCAAACTGAAAAAATCAAACTATTTTTTTAATTTAAAAAAGATTGTTTCTTCTAATGTGGCAAAAATGATTTGGATACAATCTAGAGATATCTATAAAAAAGTAAAAAACTTATACCGCTGAAATTTGATGCAAATTACTTCAAGTGCTTAACGAGCCATTAACTTTAAACTTTCAAGCCCAGCTCTGCCTTGACAAAAGCTACCTAAATTTATTCAAAATAATTAGAGGAAAAAATCTGTTTAAAGAAGGAAAAGAGTTTAAAAAAAAAGATTTAGAAATAAAGCTGAATAGTGTGAACATTATGGGAAAATCAATATAGCCTATAGAAATTCTGGTTGAATAAATACATTTGGTGCAGTTTTACTTTAAAAAATTAAAATTTACGATTTTTGTTTTTTAAGCTCTTATTTGTCTGGTTTACTTTGATACTTTTCAAATAATCTAAAAAATGCACAGTTGTATTTTGGAAGAAATATAAAACAACCAACCGGTTATGAGGCTTACAAACAGTAGCGTGTTTAAGGAGGGTATTGTGCCATACCTTATTTTCTTGGAGATCACTAATGCAAGAAATCAGAGACAGATTTAAAGTGAAGACCTTTTTTTTAGTGATCACTATGTTTTTGGGAAGAAAAATTGACAAAACCGGAACAGATTCAAAGTGAAGACGTTTTTTTACCACTTAAAAAGTTTTTTCACTAAATATATTTGATTATGATAGTACGCCCCACTCCCATTAAAAATTTTCGTTACGTTACTGCTTATAAACATAAGTGATTTGTTAGCGTGTTGACGATTTTTCCACATCATCCTTTCAGCTATTGGTACAATTTTGCATTATGGAATTTTTATTTGGAGCTTATGGACATTTAAGAAAAACATTTTGCAAATTTCATTATCGGATTTAAAAAGTTTTATAATTTTTTTTTTGGAATGTGCACAGAGAAAAATTTTTCTTGAGTTACAGAAAAAAAATCATTATTTTTATCCTTTTGTTTTCTTTCTTTTATTACATCAAATTGCTTTCAAGGTCACACACAGGTATTAAACAATTTCCATAATTTTCAAAAATATTTTTGATTGAAAAGTTATTTTCTTTTATTAACCAGGGCCCCAATAAATATTTCAAAATTAAAGCTTGAATTGAAAAGCTTTCCAAGATTTCAATAGTTTTAACATGTTAGCTCGATCAAAATCTTACACAAACGGTATGCACCAAAAAATTGAATGCAAACTAACTAACTGGAAAGTGGATAACCTTTAAGAATTTTTAGTAGGGCCTAATTCGTGACGACTTTGTCGAACGGTTTCAGAAATGCACGTTTATCAGAAGTTAAAAGTTTATAACCGTAGCACATCAACCTAAATGACGTAGTGTAATATCTGGCCTGCAACGTACTTTTTGCGGCCGCTCAACAATTTTAAACATTTTTAACCCTGTCAATTAGGGGTAGCGCATGCATTTTGCAAAAATCCGAGCAAACCGTTTGGTTTTGCCTTAAAACGTCAAAAAAGAACTAGAATAAATGTTGTTACTTATTTTTAGAATCCATTTTAAAACACAGCACTTTTTAGCCCATTATATGGACAGTTTCAAATCAACTGCCCCCTGCAAGTCTAACAATTTGAAAAGTGGCCTGAAGAAATGAAGAATTAGGCCAACATTGGTCTAACACATGGAAAGCAGTAAATGCCTACTGGATGTTTCACCATGGATTTATAAAAAGGCTGTCCCAATGACGTAGCTCAGAAGAACACTAATTGTATAAATTAATAAATGGATACAAACTTGACACGCATTCAACCATTGTAAAATGACTTTTTATAATGTTTCCATTTTGCATCATTTTACAATGGTTATAATGGAGTGGAAATTTTTATGGAAACATTATAATGGAAACATTATTTTTACCAAGATTTTTACTGAAGAATTCATTCAGAGTTTGTCGTTCCTGGGGCAGACGGACCCGCCAGATTGTTCAGACGCGGTCGCCTTATTAATCTGCCGCTCCGTTACTGCAACTGATGGCAAACAATTTGTTGTTAAACTTTTCTA
This sequence comes from Diplosoma virens, assembly GCA_963680785.1. Lineage (NCBI taxonomy): Eukaryota > Metazoa > Chordata > Ascidiacea > Aplousobranchia > Didemnidae > Diplosoma > Diplosoma virens. The sequence continues at coordinate 28,233,102 of OY796886.1, forward strand.
ACTTTCTTTTTTTCCGCCTTATTTTGTTTTTGCTTAGCTACTCCCATTGTTTCATTTTTTCCTTCGTTTGGCATTTAAACAAATAGTGACGTAATAATGTGCTTTGTGTAACCTAACTTTATTCTCTCGTCTAACGTGGTCATTTTTTAGCTTAGCTAGCTTAGGGCTAGGTTATTATTTTACTTGTTTATTTGCTAATTTAGCTAGATTAGGTTTAGGCATGTTTGTAATAATTTATTTGCGTTAGTTATATTTACTAATTAATTTTTTATTTTATTTGGTTCTATTTGAATAAGAATAAAAATAAGGTTCGATAATTTGATTAAGTTTGTAATATATTCTGAGTTTAACACCGCGCCAGGATTTCTGAGTTTAACACCGCGCCAGGATTTCTGTGCCCTGAAGTCGGCTAATTCTATGTCGCACAGAAACATTTGTAACCCAAAACCTTTGTACTCAACTCTTGCTCTCAATTGAATTAATAAGCTAACTTCAATTCTTTTGAAGTTAGCTTATTAATTCAATTGAGAGCAAGAGTTGAGTACACAGTATGTGTTTACTTCGGTGGGCGATTCAAAATCTTAAACATAAACACAATCTTTGCTCACATTTATTAAATAGTGACATATTTCAAAGTAACTTTTTTTAACGTTAGTTTAAAAAATTTTTGTAAAAACTTGGTTTCTAATTTATTTTAGAGCTATCTGAAAAAATTAACTTGTCGCGATAAATAATTACTAAACATTTATTATTTTTGTTTTTTTAGTTCTTTATGTGATATAGTTAAGATGAAGAGTTTCTTTTTAGTCGCATGTTTTGTTGCTATATGGGGAAAAGGAACATTGCAAGAATATCGTCTGCTACCCACTTGTGATAGTTCTGACAATTCAAGGAGTCCAACCGTGTTAAAAGGTGATAAAGGAGACAGAGGACTTCCCGGAAAAGCAGGACCCAAGGGTATAAAAGGTTCAATTGGAGTTTCTGGAAATGATGGAGCAAAAGGATCAAAAGGCGATATTGCAAATTGTTCTGATCTTCTACATAATCTCACGGAAAGAATAACAAGTAAGATACAGACTCTAAAAATTTCTTAAAAGTTTTTTTATTCTATTTTTAATGAAAAAATTTTTGTTCCTCCATGAAAATGTTTATGTTTGCAAGAAAATTTGTTTTTTTTTTTGTTTGTAAATTATAAGACAATTTATATGTTACGATATAAAAAGGCAAAGCTTAAAAACGGATGTAATTTGAAAATTTTTGTAAAACGTCAACTACAAAGAATGTGATAAGTTACAAAAAACAGATATAAATTATGAAAATCAATAATTTGCTTTCGTTTTTTTATTCAATACCAAAATCTGGTTGTTCAATTGCTCTCTAACTAAAATTATAAATATCGATGAAATTTTACTTATTATCATCTATTATTACACTTGAATTATAATCAGGGCATCAAACCGTTTAAAATCATGCTCCGGTTCAAGTTCTGTAAATTTAACTTTTATGGGTTCAGTTCTGGTTCAGTTTCAGCAAATTTTATTTTTCTTTATAATTTTACTAACACAACTGGAATGCCACACATAATGATTACCAAATTAGCATCTTTAATTCGGCTTTCAACTTTTCAACTAAGAAACAACAACTATCCCTCCCCACTCCTATTTCACCTTCCCTTTAAAAGAAGAAACATACAAAATTAAAACGAAATTTATATACTTTTTGGATAAATTTTTCTCTAATCTTACACAATAAACCCAAATATGTTTTACGAATTAGTTTATTTTATATTACAATATTTTCTTTAGTGCTTTCGTTGTTATATCATAATGTGTTTTTTTTATTCTATCTCTTTCTAAAAACTTACCGAGTCCGCCCACCACTACGAACCATAATGTTTTATTTACACTATGTTATTATTCCTTTCTCGCAAAAATGGAGTAGTATTAGATACTTTTTCTTTGCGTTTTTTCTCTCTGTCTATCTTTTTTTCATTGTAATGTGCTATATCATACCATACTACGTTTTTCTTCTCGTTGTCCTGCACTTAACAATATATACTTAAATTACACTTTTTAAATTGATCTTTCAAAATAAAACAAATAAATCACCGATTCCACATTGTCTTTGTAATGTAATGTGTCCCTATTTTCTCTAGCGTAATTCATATCTTTTTAAATGGGGTTTCCAATAATCTCATCCTGTTTTGCACATACCATCTGGATATAGTTAATTGCATCTTGTGTATTTTATAATAAAAGGTTTCAAGAAAAAAAGTTTGTTTTGGTATCTTTGATGCGTCTTTATTTTAATAAAATTTTCGCTTCACTGCTTTAGCTTACTTTCTATTTTGGAATTGTGCTTTTTCTATTTAGCCCATATAATCAACTGTTTTTTTAACTTATCGCCTAGAACAGTGCTTCTCAACCGCCGGTCCGCAACAATTTATTTTCAATTTTACTCTTTAAGGAGGCCTACGAGTTCAGAAGTAGAACAATGTCAGAAGAATATTAACAGTAATCATTGATTTTTCTTAATAACTAAATGCAAGATCAAGGCTTAGATTGGGGAAAATGTGTATGGTTGTGTATTGACCAAGCGGCCACCATGGCTGGTTGTCATTCCGGAGCAACCGCAAAATAAAAACGTTGCAAACAAAAATCTCCTGTCTACACATTGCATGTATCTCTGTGAACATATAGCTTCCCAGAAACTGTCACCTGAATTAAATAACATTATGATCCGACCAGTTAAGATTATCAATTACTCGTGACCGAGTATTGCATCTTGAGGCACTGTGTGTGAGTATGGCTGCGCAAAATCGCCATCGCATCTTTTATGCAGAAGTGACATGGTTTTCGAGAGGATGCGTTCTTGCACGTCTTTTTGAGTTGAGGGAAGAAGCAAATCAATTTTTACGGGAATAAACATTTCCCATTAAAAGAATTTTTAACCGATAAAATGTGAATAAGTAAACTTGCATATTTAGTGAATATATTCAGCCGCTTTAATGACTTTAATAGCTCTCTTTAAGGTTATTGCATCAATATATTTACAGTGTGCAACAAAACTAATGGTTTCAAAAGAAGTGGTAAAGAAAAAGTATGAAAATGAGTTAAAAAATTAGTCTCTAGTTATTAAGAGGAATGGTGCCAGACTATCCTTCAACTGAGTTAAGACAGTCAACCGAAAAGACTGAGCAGAAAAAGATAAGAATTCCAAGAAGTAACTTTTTTTGAAATTTGAAATTGTAAGCAAAAACCTACAATTTCAAACTTAAATATGAGTAGTAAGATGGAAAGTACTGGCATTGTCATAAAAGAAACAATCAAAAATCAGTACTAATCAAGAAAGAAAATTTCAAAAGCTTGGTTTTGAAGAAAATACATAAAATAGTACCTTGTACCTTCTTGTAAATTTTCTACCCCATTTTGTCTCCCCCGCTTCTGGCGCTCCTGACTTTTCCATTCAAAAGCTTCAATAAAGCCACTTTTACTACGTATTATATCAAGAAGACAGCAGCAAATTTCACAATAAATAGAGTTCTTCTAATGCTAAATGCTTATTTTTGTTTCAATGAAAAAATTTTTTTATCGATTTATTGCGTTTATTACAATTTTTTCAGACATTAAAAAAATTACCTGTCCGCCAAATTTTTTTAATATTTTGCCGGTCCGCAGGCTTTAAAAATGTTGAGAACCACTGGCCTAAAACATTGGTTTTCAACCTTTTTTGTACTGCGTTCGATTTTGGAAAGTCAATATAACTAAACAACCCTCTTACATTTAGGCAAATATCAATTTTCTAATGATTTTATAAATGCACATGAAAAAAATTATCTCTCAGTTGAATAAAAACTCATTAACTAAATTCAACAACAAAAATAATTTATCAAAGCAAAAAGTGGGATGACTGGTGTCGCATATTGCAGACAGGTTTTTTATTGGTGGCGCTGTTGTTGCCAGACCATTGGCTCTGATATTAGTTTATTTCTAGCCTTTTTTTCCCCAGCCACTTATGGAAGCCAGACGTACGTAGCCAGGTCGACTTGACTGCGCTTCTGCTCTGAAAGACCCATAGCTTACCAATACGCAATTTGAAAACGCTGACAATGATTATGACCGTGTTCATCTTCAATACGGCGATTCAACCTATATAGTCGACCACATTCTAGTCGGTTCAGCAAATTTTATTTTTATGAGCTCAAGTCCGTTTCAGTCTCAGTAAAAGTTTTATTTTTTCGCGTTCAGTTCTGGTCTAGGTTTAAGAAATAGTAATGGTTAATACAGGTTTGCGAATCCGGTTTGGGTTCGGTTCGACGCAATGGTTTTTACTAGATCACTCAATAAATTGGTCATCAATACTGCCATTTAAAAATTTCTAAGCCTTTTACACAAAAAGCTGCAATCAATAATTTTAAAAATCTAGTAGACTCAAAAACTTACATTTAAATCAATCTACAGTAGAATTGTAGAAAAAAGTGAAAACTCTCAAATTGCGGTGAATATATAGTATGTAGACCAGATTTAGTGTTTTGAAAGTCTCTGTTGTGCTTGAAGCATTCGCTGATACAACAAAATGTATTCTTTTTATGACACGTATATGTAATTTTTTAGTTTTATGTGTCATTATTTTGTTCCAATAACACAAAATGATTAATGTGTAGCCTAGCCTATGCATTACAAATCATAAGTAATAAGTGTTTTTTCAATTAAAAAATTTGAATTTAAAACCGACTTTTTTGTTAAGAATATTTTTGATTGTAGAAATGTTGCTACTAAATTTCAATCGATTTTAGATAACTTTTATAGCCATTTGACAACTGCTAAAATTAATTTACATTATGCAACTGGTGTGCAATATTTAAAAACCGAGTAGATTATAATATAAGCTACTATTGTTTTCAATTTATGGGGTATTTACTTTATTTAACTACTTTTTCAAATTGTGATGTTACTATACAATAACATAAAAAGAAGCATTATTTTTTATGGGGGGAGCCATATTGCTAACGGAACGTTTTTTAGGGAGGCAAGGTGCGGCGGTTCCGTTTGCTCCATACTAAAGTTGTCACTGGTAACAAGTGTCTCATCAATATCTTTTCACCCTTAGGCCAATAGTTTAATGTTTCACTAGTTTTCAGTTAGTTTTTAAACATAAGTACGTAGACGTATGCGTATATTCGTTATGGGTGAAACCCTCCATAATGAATATAAAGCAGACTCAATATATATAAACTGAGATCTCTTTACAAACAACATTTTTTTTATTATTGAAATCAAAAGTAGTTAGAGTTATTTTGATAAAAATAAAAGCAGTAACACTGAAGTCTTAAATTTTTTTACTTATCCCTATACATTTTATATTTTCTGCAAGTAACTATATTATTTCTATCAATTCAAAACAACGTGTAATAAATTTTTTTAAGGATTGGAGAACTCCATTGGAACACAACAAAGAGTTTGTGTTGAAACTGCGAGATCATGCTCGGAAAGTAACAGAAATGGAGTTCAAATTCTTGCAAGTGGCGAAAAAACTTTCTGTGACAATGGATGGAAGGTACTAAAATAATTATTTTAAACGCAACAAGTTTTTTGAGTTTGATATTGTTTTAGAAGTTCAATTATTTGGTACAAGTTTAATGTTTTGCCTGTAATCTATAACATTAGTTCTTAACAAAAAAACCTTGCTAAATACCACTATAAACTTTCATTTATTACAACTTCTTCAAATAACTTGTTCAAATAAAAATTATCTAAAGAAGTTGTGATAAACAAAAGCTTATAATGGTATTTAACTGGGATTTCTTGTAAAAAGTTTTTCGGTCTATGCATCCTTTAAGAGATTTACTACTACTTATTGCAAGTTTGGCCCTGGTTCAGTTTTCAACAGTTTTGGATTATTTTTGTAATTAGTTCTTAGTTTGAATTTAAACTTTGTACAACAGTACTTGATTAATTTATTAATTTTTAAAAACTGCTTTCTTGCTGGTCATTTTGTTAACTATGTAAGATCGATTCGGGATCTCATCTACGGTGTAAATTTAAGATCAATCCGGAAAAACTTTACTTTTGCCTGGAGGTTATATGAATCATGATTATACAAATTGCAACCAATTTTTCAATTTAATGCAGTTTAATAAAAGAAAACGCAAAATTGAAATAATGCAAGGCTTTCATTAAAACAAATAAATACTCATGATTTTGTGATGACTCCAAACAAAACAAACGAATTTTGAATTTTACTGTAAATTGATTTGCCAATTACCACGCTTATTTTATTTTAGACTTTTTTGTTCTTATTTTATTTAGCACAAGCAAAAAGTTTACGTCTATTCGAGCAAATTTAATTATTTTGTAAAGAAGCGCGCCTACAAATTATTTACAATGCTTTTTAAATTTAACAAATTGTACGTCTCTTTTTGTAAAAGCTATGATCAAAATATTTTTATGAAACAAAAATCAACCCCCGACCTTTACGAAAGAGAGCAGCAGTTTTTGCATCAAAATAAATTTAATCCAAAATCTTCAAAAAACAACAGAAATTAACAGTAAGTTACCAAGAATGCATCAAGCCAAGAGTTGAACCCGATCTTTTAATCCAACTAGGCAAACCTGGTTTCTATTAAGTCGATTCCGTTTAGCAAGAATTGAAAATTTATCTGCTATCTAAATAATTATAAAAATATTTCGCGGAATCTACACTTTGTGGCCAAAGCCGAATAATCAAAATAACGCCATTGGATTACAAAAAAATATTTCGCTTTTAAAGAATTATTCTTTCAGGTCTTTCAGCGTCGTTACGATGGTAGCGTTTCGTTCAATAGATATTGGAAAGATTACAAATTTGGATTTGGAAATCTCAGCACAGAATTTTGGATTGGTAAAAACTTGACGTTTAAAGTTCTCTAAATTTTATTGGATAATTGTTTAACTATTGTAAAAAAAATTGACAGCTTAGGTAATATATATCATATCAATGTCAAGCGATCAAACAGCTCTTTTTTTAGATTTAAAAATTTATTTTAGGTTTAGAACAACTTAACAATCTTACTATAAACGCAAACTGTTCACTCCGAATCGACTTGTGGGACTTTGATGACAATTATGCATACGCAGAATATAGGTATGAAAGTTGATTAATTCGTGATTCTTTTTATTTAAACCAGTGGCTCTTAAACTTGTTGGAGGTACCAAACCCCACAAGTTTCAAGCAAATTCATTAAACCCTTCCTAAAAATTCAAAAAATATCGGTCAACGAACTTGAGCCCAAAGTGAATTATGCATCTGTTGCACATAAAATCATATTGTTCAAAGAAACAAAACCAACAAAGCAAGGATTCCACGCAAAAAGACAGCTCAAGAAATATTTACTATAAATCAATGCGTCTTATGCTGTTGCATTTTGGAAACTATTCTAGAAATGCGCGACTTCACTTTGGCAAGTGCCACTCTCATGTCATTTTCGCAACAAAGTCGGTTTTTTTTTTTCGTTGTTATGTCCACCATCTTCAAAAAGGACTGCTCGCTAAGATACGTTGTAACAAACTGTATGAGTATCTCAGAAGCTTTCTTAGGAAGAGGAGGGTAAGCTTCGATTTGGTGACACCAAATCGTTGAGAGCTTTGCTGTTCTGAAAAGTTGTTGTTGAACTTGGGTCAGCTGAAGTTCAATGATTTTACCGAGATATTCATTATTGACATTTGCTTTATCAACACTAAACGTGAATGGCTGTCTTACTCATGCTGGATATAACGCTCTGGTCGGTAAGTATCGTCGAGAGTCTTTGTAAGCTCATCTAAGTGCATCGAAATTGCTTGCTTCAGTTCTCTGGGTACGGAAATATTTCCATTTCCAGACCCATCTTCGATCTCATAGAAGAAAGTTAGCAAAGTTATTATTCTCCGCTGGTCGTTTTTATATTTTTTTTTTTTTTTTTTTGAAAAGCCTTCAGATGTTCTTACGCTTCGATAGTGTTGACTGCACCACTCTGCATCTGCTGAATGAGATTATTGAGAGCATTGAAGCTATCGGCCATGTATGTCAAAACGAGAATGAACTCAGAATTTTCAAAACTATCTGCATGACAGTGTTGGTGCTCTCGCAATAACACGGTAATTCCACACGCAATGCAAAAACACGGTTTAGCATCTTTCCCCGGGATAATCACAAAATGTTAGAATAGTACAGAAGTACCTCGAATTCAGAGCCCATTTCATCACACAGCTCTTTGGATATGCGGTGCTTCATAGCACTATTTTGCACATAGCTTACACATTTCGCCACAACTTTTAATACTTCTACCCGTTTTGGAGGAAAGGATTTTGTTGCCAATGCATGCCTGTGCTGAAGACAATTCGTTACAGTTATGTGTATCGCATCGGCTTTCACTAGCGCATCAAAACCAGAATTTCGTCTCAACAACGTGGAGCTTCGTCCTAACAAATTGCAGAAACCACATCCCACGAAACATTATTGTCTCTGAAGCAATGATCCAAACTTTTCTTGACGTCTGTAGCCTTAGTTGTTGTAAGAGGCTGACAAAAAAATTTTTTTCTTCGTCAGGTCTGTTGAGATTAGAGGGTTTGTTTTAAAACTAACCCTAACACAATATTACAAAAATTTATTCAAATATAACTTATTAATTAATTATAATAAAAACACGTCTCTGTCCCAATGTAGCGCTATCACGCTATGCATTATTTGCGTCTGTCTCCTAAAAGGTACAGCAACGTCACTATCAGGGGTGGCCAAACGGCGGCTCTTCGGACGCTTGCTGGCGGCTCTTTGAACGTTTTGCAAATTGAAAAATTATATAAGAAATCTGAGAATGATTTCATGCGTCGACCTTTTTTTTTATAGAGAACGTCATAATTTTGGGACGAGAATAGGGAAATACGAGATCGATTCGAGGTGAAGACCTTTTTGTTTTTAAAGAACACTATAAATTTAAACAAAAAGTGGGAAATCTGAGGATGATTTCAAGTGAGGACCTTTTTTTTCATCAGTAAACAAGTAAATAACTTCATGTTTTTAGATTTTTGTGTTTCGGCTCTTTAAAAGTTTGGATTCATGATATGCGGCTTGAACATGGTATAAGTTTGGCCACCACTGCTATATATAGTGAGCATGACCAAATATCCAATCATCAATCTTGAGACACAGAAACCCGTCGCAAAAAATTTCATACAATAATTATTATGAGAAGTGGGGCACGATTGATAAAATAAAACATAAGCAGAGCATGCTGCAACCATGCATTCGGCCTACATGGATCATGACAAGTTTTTTTTCATATAGCGCACGAATAGAGCAAGCTAACTTAGATTAGAAATGTCGATGGTCTCGTCGAATTGGAGACTAAATTTTGCCGGGCTCGAAATTAAGTCTGAAACTATTTGAGCCAAGATGTCATTGCTCACCTTATCAATCTGTTGCTGATGATGTCATTCGAAAGAGGAATTTGGGATAACTTATTTTCGACTGTATTTCCAAGTATGATATTTGCCATCTTTAATGCAGCTGGTTTTACGAGTTTTTCATCAATGGTGTGTGGTTTGCTTTGTTTTGCAAACAGGTACGCAACTTCGTACGATGCTGTTAAAATTTAAAAATCAAGAGAACGCTCATTAGTTGCCAATTGCCAGGTTAAAATTTTTCAAAAAAAACACATCCGTTGAATAAACTAGATAAATGTAAGAAATAATTAAAACATGTAATAGTTGTTTACTTAAACTCTCTAAAGATTGTACAGTAAAAAACAAAAATAAACCAATAAATAAATCATTAGTTTAAAAAAAATCTTTAAAAATTAAATTTTTGAAAATATTTGATAACCTCTTAGCACAGGGGTGGCCAAACTACGGCCCGCCAATACACTCAATCCGGCCCGCCGCTGACATTTCACAATTTTTTTAAACAGGCTCTTTTTTCACTACAATCACTGAAGCAAAGCGTGTTCTGTCCAGTAAGTGTGTTGTGACCAGCTACTGCTTGCAGAGGCGCTACATTTCTACAGCATATACTATAATCTAAGTGAAGACCTATTTTTTTAGAGATCACAACGATTCTGGGAGAAATATAGCGAAATTTGAAATGAAATCTAAGTGAAGACCTTTTTTTTTTTTAGAGATCACAACGATTCTAAGAGAAATATAGCAAAATTTGAAATCAAATCGAAGTAAAGACCTTTTTTAGGGATTGTTCTTGGCCCTCGGTCACTTTCACATTATCAATCTGGCCCTCCTGGAAAAAAGTTTGGACACCCCTGTCTTAGCAAGATCGTTCAAACACAAACATACTGCAAGTTACAGCATGACCAAATTTCTAAAATTTTTTTTTGAATCGGATATTAAACCCAGGACTGCCACTGCTGGGTTTTTGAGAATTTGTCTAGGTTCTTTTTCATAAGCAAATTTAACATTTGGCCAATGAAAATCTGGGTTTTTTAATGCGAAGATTTTTACTACGAGAAACAAAGAAATAGGGCCTTTGGGTTTTTTTTATCAAATTATACTGTAATTGTAATGGTGTTTCTTCTTAGGAAAAAACAAAGCTTTTCTTTGAAATTTTAGTGGCATCCATCAGCCTTGGCCCTTGTTTACACCAGTACAACCTCTAGTGTTTTCTGGGGAGTGAAATAGATAAAATAATATATTTGTTACAGTAATGGCCTTACAAAAGAGTGTGCATGATCCTAGAAGCAAAGACGAACCATTTAATCTGTAAACCTTTTTCGTCCCAAAAATACAATGATCACTAAAAAAAGGTCTTCATTTTCATTAAGTACATTATCCCTACTTTCTTCCTAAATTTAAGACGTAGACAGGAGGGGCATTGTCATGGTGTCAATATGAATAAATAAAGCAATATTTTGCTTTGGGGGACACTTTTGGACGTGTTTTTAAGACAGGAGGCGGTGCGGTGGCTTCGTTTTCTAAGTACTAAAGCATTCTGCTTTATTATTTTGTATTTCAAAATAGCTATTAAAACCAAAAGCTTCACTTGAAATTCTTTTTTTTAAATAAGCAGCCTTAAAAAAAGACAGTTTTGAAAACTCGAACGTTTTCACTAGAATGAATTGAAGAACTGAATGTAATATTTGAAAATTTAATGGCTGCTTTTGATTGGCTGAAATTTAAGGTTAATAACGGTTATCATAATGAAGTAAAACCTCAAATACCTGGGGTCAACAGTTAGTAATGATGGAAGATGTGAAGAAGAAGTAAGGAGAAGGATCCAAGCAGGATGGATGAGTTGGAGGAAGGTATCTGGAGTTCTGTGCGACAGGAAGTTATCAGCAAAGGTTAAGGGTAAAATATACAAGAGTGTTGTTAGACCAGCCATGCTTTATGGAATGGAAACGGTGGCAGTGACTGAACGACAAATGGGAAAAATGGAAGTTGCAGAGTTGAAAATGGTGAGATGGGCACTGGGAGTGACAAGAAAGGACAAGATAAGAAACGAATATGTCAGAGGGACTGCAAAAATTGCAAAGCTGGGAGAAAAACTTCGGAATGTGAGGCTACGTTGGTATGGACACGTAAAAAGGAGAGAAGAAGACTACGTGGGGAAAAGGATGATGGAGATGGCAGTGCCAGGCAGAAGGAAAAGAGGAAGGCCAAGGAGAAGGTGGATGGATTTGGTGAGAGAAGACATGGAAAGGGTTGGAGCTAGGGAAGGAGACGAAGTAGACCGAGTGAAATGGAGATTACTGTCGCGCTGTGGCGACCCCGAGTAGGGAGAAGCCGAAAGAAGAAGAAGAAGAAGAAGATAATGAAGTAAAACCATAATTTGTCGGCGTAAAAAAATTTGGTAAAAAAGAAACAAAATTATACAAGTTTTGTGTTACAATCAGAAACTAAAAAGAAAAATTTTTACACTTATACTGATAATTTATGTTTGTAAACAAAGTCTTTCTGTCTACATAATTTAGGTTTACGGATAGTAATAAAAATCCATTTTAAGACTGATAAATGAAAGTCGGATCTTGCTTTAGAACGAATAAAAAATTGATTGTCGTTGTAATGAGATGCACAGTTTTGGTTGTGAGGTGTCCATATATTATCGTTACAATTTCAATAATTCACCATGGTCTTATTTTTTAAGATATTTTTAATTGGTTTGTCTTATAGTAAAAGGAAATGCTTCAAGTTTACGATAGATGCTTTAGTACACCTCTACGTGTGCACCATCAGTCGCACGTGCGATATCCAACCCATATCCAATTTCTTGCAATGCCCTTGCTAACATATCTACAGAAACTGTATCAATTGCTTCAATTATTCGATGTTGCAAATCATTAATGTCTCTGACTTTGGTTTCGTAAACGATATCTTTTACATAGACCTACAAGAAAAAATCCAACTGTGTAAGATCAGGAGAACGTGGGGGCCATGGAATGGGACCATCACGTCCAATCCACCTATCTGGAAATGTTTCATTCAAAAATTGACGACCTTCAAGGCCCCAATGAGATGGTGCACCCTCCTGCTGGAAAATAACTTGTGGTAAATACTGTTCAAGCTGTGGTGACACGTATTCTGTCAAAATATCGAGGTAAATTTGAGCTGTGATTGATTTCTCAGCGAAGAAAAACGGACCGATAATTTTATCATGCATGATCTACACCACACGTTTAGTTTAGAGGAGTCCCATTTAAGCTCACAGGTATCATGCGGATTCTCCGAGCCCCATATTTTCAAATTGTGTCTGTTTAGTAATCCAGAAACGTGGAACATTGACTCGTCACTGCAGCAAACACGTTTCAGAAACCCTGGGTCTGAATCTAATCTGTCCAGCATCGCCACTGCAAATTCTTTTCGTCACGGCTTATCTTCTGGCTTAAGGGCTTGCAGTAACTGCACTTTATATGCATAAACTCACAAGTTTCTATGTAAAACTTTGTGAATAGTGGAGCGTGGGATCCGTAACTGCGTAGAAGCCCTGCGAATGGACTTTCTAGGGCTTCTGGTATACTGTATATCACTCGTACAGATTCAATGTATTCTTCTGATATTTGAGGTCGGCCAGCTCCTTTTCTCTGTAGTACACTACCAGTCTCCATAAACTTTTTGCTATAAGAGTAAATCCAGGTTCCTTGTTTTCATATTCATAGTCAGTATCAAACTTGTTGGATTGAGCTTGCCTCGAACAGATTGGGCTAAGCTCAATTGCCTGCGGACTGGTGTTTTTTCTATGTCGCAGCAAATTTACAAGCACCAGATTTACAAAAAATAGTCACTTTAATGTCAGGTCGTTGATCCCTGAAGTCAAATGTAGACAAATATTTTTTTTTGATATTTCAAATCTTTAAAGTTGTACTATTAAATTAAAACTATCAGGTCATCATTTGAAACTGTTTTCCATGGAAACCTCTCGTAAATTGAATTGAAATGCTCTAGGTAAATTTTACGATACATAAAAAGGTTGATGATATTTCTGCTGGTACGCCATAACGATATAAATGTTATCAGAAAGACCTACTGCGTGAAGCTTGCCACAGATATAATTTCACAACTGATTTTTATACTGTTGATTAAGTGTCTTGATAATAAGAGTGATGTCAAATCGAAAGGCTCGTGTTTAATACACAACAAAAAATAATTAGAAAAATTGCATTTGCAATTTACAAATTGAACTCGATGCAACCGCTTCAGAATGGAATCTGAGAGCAACAATTATAGACTTGAGTAATTACACTGGAACAGCAAGAGATAGTTTAATCACTGCTGTATTTTTCTTTAACTTTATATATGATTCAGATTATTTCAAGTTGAATCTGAGAGCAACAATTATAGACTCCGTCTGAGTAATTACACTGGAACAGCAGGAGATAGTCTAATCTTAACGCATAACAATCAACCGTTTTCTACACGTGATCGGGACAATGATAATAACGGGTAAATTATTCAAGATTTAAAGTCGTGGGCAAAAGTTTAAGACCAAGCCATACATTTTAAGAAAAACAGTTATTCGTCTTATTTAATCTCTCTTTTTTACTTGTTTCTTACTCAGCAGTAACACCTCCACAAAAAACATTTACAAGACAGCAATAAGCTTTTATACAGTGCTGCGTATTTTGCATTAGAACATCAAGTTTTTAATATTTAGTGAGTCCTCTTTTTGCTTTAATGACAACCTTCATTGACTAGGCCTAATTTTTGCAAAATATTTTGGGTATTTCACGAATCCAGACAAATTTGATTGCTTCAATCAGGGCAGGAATATTCGAGGGATGTTTATCAGCAACTTCATCCTTAAGAACAGCTATACGTTTTCTATAAGATTAAGGTTAGGACTTTTCCCTTGCCACTCTAGGAGAGTAATTTTGTTGGCCCTAAAAAAAGACTGTTACAATCTTTGAACAATGGCATGGGGCTCCATCTTGCATAAAGATTCTACAGTCATGCACCGACTTTTGCAGTTGTAGCTTCTTCTTTATTAAGTTTAAGTATCTTTGGCCGTTCATTGTGGTTCCGGGTTTCAAAAAAAAGAATCTGGCAGTACCTTTAATCGAAATAGCTCCCTCCATCATGACACTTGGGGGATGTTTTACTGTTTCCTGGGTATAGTTTTTATTATATCGGGTTCCTGAAGGTCGGCGGACATTTCTCTTCCTTGCAGCAAACTGTTGAACGGTAAATTTGTTCGAAAATAATACTTTAGACCACTGGGCACTAGTCCAGTCTTTATGCTGCAATGCAAGCTGAAGATGTTTCTTTTTCATCTTTAGGGTAGCCCTCGGTTTTCTCGCAGGTTTTCTTGACTTCAGACCAAATTCTTCAACCAAACGACGGATAATAGTCTGCCTGGTGATTGAGATACCAGTTTCATTCAAATCGGCTCTGATTTTCTCGGCTGAACATGTTGGAGAATTTATCACTTTCCTTTTGATTAAAATGTCAGTTCTGGGACTTGTTTTACGGGGACGACCACTTAGTTTTGCGTCAGCATTAGTGCCTAGTTCCTTAAATTTCACAATAGCCTGATACATAGCAGTTTTGCTACATCCAAGCTGCTCAGCAATTTGGCGTTCTGTGTGCCCTACCTTTGTGAAGAACAACAATTAGACATCGTTAAACTTCTGAAAAAGAGCAGTTTTTACCCATTTCAGACAGTTAAAAAAATGCAAAAAACTAATCTTTACTTGCTGAGATTCAAATGATATTTGCTAAATAATGACTGATAACATTAGATTTTAACCTGGAAAAAAGATGATGCAACTGAAACAATATCTGATGCAATATTGCGACACAACAAAAAAACGTCATAAATCAAGTTTGGTCTTAAACTTTTAGCCACGACTGTAAATTAAAACAAATATTAGGTAGATGATTAAATTATCTTATAACTGTATTATGATAAGCATATTTTGTTTATTCAAATAATATGCAGTAGTTGCATCTGGTTTGTTTCTTATGCAAATATGTATCTTATAATTTCTTGTATTTTCAATTTTATTGCAGTCAAGTTGCATGAAAAAATTAATTATAGTTAATTTTTGTTAATATGTTCTGAAATTTTTTTGGATCCAATTATTTCGGAAAAATGATAATAGCTGATCACGGCTGTTACGGTAACAAAAAAGCAAATTTTCCACGAGCTAACGTGTGAGAAATGTTCGGAAAAAAATCCTTTTAGATCAAAGTCTTGCTTAATAAGTGCAAGAAATTAGTTTTTATTATTTAGCTAACAGATTGAAATTTAAAATAATTTTATAGTCCCATCTCAAATTCAAATCACTGAGATAAACTATCCGCTACATTGGCTGTTAAAACAAATTAAATAAACTCAAAGATGGTTGGGCATGACAACACCGCTAGGTGACTGGAAAAAGGCTCATTTACGATCAATTAAACGCGACTAATTTTATAGAGAAAACTGTGCAAAATTTAATTACGGTGCATGGTGGTATAACAGTTGTTTTAATTCTGCTCTCAATAATCCATGGGGAAGATCAACAAATACTTGGAGAAACATCATATGGCATAGTTGGAAAGGAGCGGATGAAGCTCTGAAAAAAACGATGATGAAACTTCGTTGCAAATAAGCATTTTATTTATTTGTTTAGAGTTTGATATTTCTTCACCATATTTTTTCATACAATTACAAAAAATGTTAGAATATAGCATTTAATTTGATTTTTTTTTTGCATCACCAAACTCTTCATTGTACATTTACTCGCCGTCAACTAAACAATAAAGTGAATCTAAAAAGGTTCTTGATAAAAACTGAAAACCTTTTTGCTTTTGTTTGAACAAAACATGTTTTAAAGTTCTCCCTCAAGGTTAAATTGTAGCAACTTTTGTAAAGCTAATTTTTTTTATTACCTTTATAATCTAATTGCAACAATTGTATATTATGTATTCGAAACCGCGCTGTACATCGTGCACAGTGCATTTATCATGCATGTTACCTGTCTTATATTCGTTATGTGCTTATGGCTGTTTAAACAGTTTCGCGTGAATAAATCCTTGCGTTTTCAGTTGCTGTTAATCACAATTGGTTGTTGTAGCGCCCTTTCAGTTGAATAAAAAATGTTTGTTTACTTGCATCAGTCTAAACCAATCAATGGCTCAAAGATCTAACGCGATCAAGATGTGCACATTTGGGATCCTTGAGGCGAAGAGAGGTCGGTAAATAAACTTGATTTGTAATCAAATTAATCAAGCTAGCGCAATACATTTATTTACACAAACAAACAAAAATTTAATCTTAAAATACGAAATAAAAACTATTCATCTAAATCAGGGATGGGAACCTGACTGCACTCGCGGGCCCCATCCCAAAATTACAAATAAGATGCGGACCGCATAACATTTTTTGGGGCTACAGAGGTTTGCCCAAATTCGATGGACGGTTGCCCGAAGTCTGCTCATAACCTATGTTCCCTCTAAGCTGCGCAGTAACAAGGGAACCCCCGCGCAGTACTTTCGTTTTGCCGCACACTGCGTAAGTTTTGGCAAGACATGCTTTCGCTGTTTGATTTCAGGAACAAAATAGGAAATCAAGGATGAAGGAATCGAAGTGAAGACCTTTTTCTTTTTTTTTTTTTGGAGAACACCTTCATTTTGGGAATAAAATAAAGAAATTGGGATGAAATCGAAGTGAAGACCTTTTTCTTTTTTTTTTGGAGAACACCTTCATTTTGGGAATAAAATAAGAAAATTGGGGATGAACTCGAAGTGAAGACCTTTTTCTTTTTTTTTGGAGAACACCTTCATTTTGGCCTCGGGTAATATTCACCACTGCTCACACAGCCTTTTATTCCACGCACACTAAGCAAGCTCTTAGAGGGAACGTTGCTCATAACAACTAAAAAACGTAATATCTTGATTGCAAATAAAATTGAATTGAATGTCTGATCATGCTGGATTGCTAAGGATATAATATAATGCGACACATTTCTGTCCCGAAAAACTGGCGATGACTAAAGTATTCACTTTAAAAGCGTCTGTAAATTCACAGCTTTTCTTCAAAAAAACTAGTAATGAAAGAAAAAAGCGAGGTACAGCGGTTGTGGAGCACTGGTTTATTCTAAAGCTTTCTTGATATGCTACTTCCCAACCACACGCGGGCCACATTGAAATACGTATCTTGCGGGCAGTATTTCTAATAAACTAATAGGGTAAAAAAAATTGTGTATGGCTACTAGAGTATAAAAGAGTGAATTTTAACGATTGTTTGTGAGCTGAAAACCTGAACGTACAGCAGGCACGTCGAACTTGTAAGCTTATGCGGGACGCAATCATGGCATGAATGAAATTTTGGTCCGTAAATCCAGGGACAGTAAGCCGTTCCATGACATTTGGTGTAAAATAGTCTTTGACGTTTAAAAGCAAGAGATAGTTATTCCTGAAGATCTCTAGCCTATCTATATATTTGAACAACATCCGAGTTGTATCTTAGTAAACAAAAGATTTTTACCAAAGCCTAAAAGGTAAGCAAATATATAACAGCTTAAAAGGCAACAAATATATTTACTAATGGCTGCAGTTGCCAGAGCCAGATACAAAATTATAAAGGTGTTTCTAGAAAGTAAAACAAAACGTTTCATTCGTCCTGGACAATCGATCACATTATAACAAACTTGACTGCCTTCAACTTATTATCTCACAAAACATAAATTCAAGAGATTACAAAAGAGCAAAATGACACAGTAATGCGCAAGGCACAATTACATCAGGCTAAGGCGCTTAACACGATCATTAGCTAGCTAAGAAATCACACTGCGGGTGTGTAAAATTACGTTACGAAAGTTGGTTCGAAACTCACGACGAGCGCTAACAGTCTCTCAAAACTTAAAGAGTGAACACAGAGTTAATTTTTGTGAAAAGAAGTGAAACCGTGTTATCATTTACGTATTATGAAGTTATGTTGTGTGTCGGGAACAAAAGGTAGCAGACATAAAAACAAAACATAAACACAATGACGCTATAATTGTTGTTTATTTGAAGCAGGTTTCAGGAGCACCAACTTGCGATTGTCTCTCTCGCGAACACGACCATCAGACAAGCGAACCGCAGCAGAGCGAACCCTCCCATTAGGGCAGTACTTTAGACTCTCAACCACCGCATATGGGTAGCGTATTGTTGTCCTATTTACACATTTTTGGTTGTGTAACAAATGATTTTCAATCGACGAGTCACAATGCGGTATAGAATTAGCTGATTTAGCTTGGCGTTCTGGTTTTTTTCGTTCTTAACCGGTTCTGTTCCGAATAGACTTCGGCACATGCGGACGGATTTTTTCCTGCAAACGTTGGGACGTTCGACCCACGTACCGAGTATCGCAGTGGCACACGTATTCATATACGACATTATTTTGTTGAAAAGTGGGAAGAACGTCATTATGTATTACAGATAAAACTCGTTACGTAGAAAAGACCACTCGTGATTGGACTGCTCCAAAACAATTAATAATAGATGATTTTATCTTTTCCATCAAATTTCAGGAAGTTTTCGCCAACCCAAGGTAATTTTAAATAGACAGGACATTTTTGGGGGCCTTTAGCGTTTTGTTGGAAACGTAAACGTTTTTTGGAAATTCTGGAGTTAATAAGCAGTCAATATGGAGTCAAAATGGTTATCCAGAATACACACAGCATTTTTTCTGGAATCTTGTTTGTCTTTTGTTTATTTTTTGGTCTTTTTATGTTTTTTCAACATGAAATAAATTAATAATAATAATAATAATATCAAACCAAGTTTACCCAATTAGATGCAACATACGTCACAGCAACACTTGTAGCTGTTGACGCGAGACAAGCAAAAAATGACTACTCTAATTTTTTTTCTCTTAGGCTGTTCTAATGCTCTACGTTTGGCTGTATTGTTAAATAGGCCAACCATGGTTATTACGATTTCTTCTGCCGTCATAGCAGCACTGCTCTTATTCGTCTCGGCGAGGTTTTCCTGAAAATAAAAATCGTAAAAGTGAAAGTATATCAACACGCATTTACGGACTTGATTCCTTAACGGTAGTTTCAAGGCTTGCTCGGCTTTATTGTGCGGTCCGAAGGAGCCGGCAAACTACCACTCAGGGTTCAAATCCATAAATTTATTTGTATGGAGCATTTTTTGTCAAGGAAGAAGCAATGAATAAGTGTGATGCATTTACTGCAGTTGCAATTGAAGATTTTGAACATCAATCGAAAAGTGGTCGTCACAACAAAGAAAATAAACCGTTTTGACATTCTAAAATCATTCTCATCTACAATGACATCCAACAGCATTTTAGCATTTTGACTGGTTAATTGAGTTGACCTTTGCTCACCGCAAGACGTGCATTATGCAAATATCAACAACTTTTTTTGTTAAATAAATTTTGCTGTATTTTGACTTTTTTAAAAATAATAGTCCTGTATCTTTTATTTTTTGCAACATTCATGTAACACTTTGGCTATAATATAAATATAATTGAAGGTTTGTTTTAAATTTTGCTTATAGGAAATTAAATTCCAGTTTATTTTTAGTATTGGAAATGTAAATAAAGCATTTCTACATGCCGTCTTAAGCAAAACTTCAGAAAGAAAAATTTTAATTTACGCTCTAGAAGAACGTAAGCATCTAGATAGCGACTAATAACATTAATCCAATTTAGTATTGGAAAGTAAAATCACAGTTTAATTTGTTTTGGTTGTAAGTACATTATATCTTGCACACAATAAAATCGTGTGAGTTCGGATTAAATAAAAACGTACCCACCGTCTCTTTGAAATCCCTAATTTTTTTCATTGCAATGCCCAAGTTCAAGCGAAACAGCGATAGAGTAAGTAGCTTATTTATAACTGGATCAAACCCAACTCTTTGTTTCGATTCTACACAAAATTTACTCTTCAATAAATTTTAGAACTGTAAATCAACAGAAGAAATCAATTATCTTTTCCGTACATCTTATTCTGCCGTGTTCATTACTAAAATGTAAGTCAATACGATTCCTCACTGATTGGTTGAAATCTAAATGTTCTTTTCAATTTTTTTAAGCTTTGTGAAGCAATGTAGAAAAATTCACATGAAATTTTTAATTGAAATAAATCAGTTTTGCGGTTTAAATCATTCGCTTTTACGTCATTTAAGTTTAAATTTTTTATTTTGTGATTTACAAGTGGTGTCCCTTGCGGTTACACTTTTTTAAAAAGAGATTAATTAACTAAAAGCCAAAGCGTAAATACCTTTTCTGCACATAAACAGTCCATTACAAATTAAAAAACAAGGACGAAAGCATTTGACCTTTACATGAAAAGCGCAATGGGCAAACTCTTGACTTCGTGATTACACAAAAACAATCGCGTTTATTGTTTTCAATATTCTTATTAAATATTAATGTAAGCCACTCATGTCGTCCTTGCTGTCAGTTGGGACAACCCGCCATATACATGCGCCTAAAAAAAAGAGCTGCGACTATTTAAAACCGAACGATGTCAGTAATTTTGAATTTTTCAGTTCTTGTGCTTGATTATAAGAATTTTGACGTAACTTTTAAAAGCTTGTTTAATATTATTATTAATACTGTAGTTCTCAAAAAAACTCGTAAATCTAACTTATTCATTTTTCTACGGCTCTTATTTGCTTTTAAATAAATAAAACAAAACTTAATAAAAAGCTTATTTTCCCAACTTAATTTATCGGTCAATTTAAAAGCAATTAATAATTAACGATTAAATAATGACGTGTTTTGTTATTTTTTGGCAAATCAAAAAGATAATAACTTGAACGTAATTCGTAAAATAGTGTTTATCAGGCATGTCAAACTCGGGGCCCGCGAAGTCTTTTCGTGCGGCCTGCAAAGGTTTTTGCAGAATTATTTAGACCAGATAAAGTATCCGCTCTTAAAACAAACCAGACTATAGAGCGAGTACAATTAAGGCTTGATGTGGAGCCCTTATTTTAACGTTTTTCTGGTTTTCGCCCTTAATTTGGATTAAAAATGAAAAAATTGGACTTAGATTGCAGTGAAGACCTTTTTTTAGTCTTTATTATTAATTTGGAATGAAGCAGCAGAAATGGGATGGAGTTTGATAGCGAACACCAAAAAAAAATTTTCACGGGCAGTCTGTGTCCAATTTCTTCATCTTTGTTCCAAATTAAGGTTGAAAATCAGAAAAATGCACTTGCGGCCTGAATAAAATTTTTCGGGTTAACATTTTTCCGATACGACCCGTATATGGTCACAAATTTGACATGCGTGGGTCCATATGATAAACTATGAAGCTGGTGGACAAACGTGATTCTTCGTTATGTGAAGTAGATTCTGATAAACATTTTCGCTCTTTTGTCCTGTTATACTACATAAAGGCGATTATTTTATCATTTCAAGATTTTAAGTAAAAAAGTGAAAGTTTTTGGTAGCCAATTTGGAATAAAGAATTGTTTCTTCATTCTTTTCCTTTGTTTTTTCAGTTGAATGCTTAAAAGCAAATGCAACTAAAGCTTTGGGGTTTAAATTATTTCATTTGATTAAATTAGCTATAATGCGATTCGGTCACCCTGACATAAGTTATTTTAAGTGTAAGAATTATAAATTTGTGTAATTACGTAGTACTTTTCATAAACTGTCAGAAAAACGAGGAGCCTCTCTTTTGCCTTTCATCTCCCCAGCCCATCTGCCGAATTTTGCTCAAATGAATATTTGATTTTTACTGGATGGCTTGTTTAGGAAAACAAATTCACTAAATGATTTTTAATATAACCAACAAAAAATTTAAGAGCAGAAATTAAAAATTGAAAAAAGTAGGCGGAGCAAAATCTCAACCACCGTAAATATAGAAAAAAGTTTTGAATCTCACTAATTGGTAGAAAAAATTTTCGAATTATTTTGAAAGTGAAAGTTAACTGGCTTTAGTTCAATATTTTTTTACTTTTTCAAATGCGCTGAGCGATATAAAATACCCTTACACAAAATTTCTTTTTCGTACTGTAATAAAAAATGTCAATTAAAAATTTAATAGCAAAATTTTTGTTTTTGTTACTATGAAAATAGCTGCAATCAATGTTTCAATTATTTAACAATTTATTGAAAACATATTCAACGCTGTTTCTGGTTGCAACGCCAAGAAGTAACTGAATTTTAGAATCCATCGAAGTTAGTATTTCAAAACAAGTACAAAAAATAATTATCCGAATTGGGTGAAAGTATCATTAATCCCCGACGTAAACAAATATATCTTAATAAGTCATACTGCTATCAACTTATTTAATTTTTTGTTTGCATAACCAAAGATTGCGTGGGCAACATATATAATTCAGTACGGCAAACAATAATTCATTGTTTTGGTTAGCAATTCGCAAATTAAATTTACAAAAAAAAAGATTTTTTATTTAAATGACTTTTTCCGAAAAGTTTGTTTTTTCTTTATTATTTGAGCAAATGAGTAATATTCTCTGTTGCTAGCACTTCTCGTAAACTAACAAGAAATCTCCCACCGCTTATCTATAAATGCTGCGTAAAATGTCTTTCAAGATGGTCACTTTAAAGCCGTCTTAAAGTGAGATAGATAAATTGCTTAGATGGCAAACAAGGCTATGTTGAGGTCTGAAAGTACGAATCAAAACACGAGAAATTTAAATTTTTTTGAAAAAATTATAACATGTATATTTTGACTAATTTGTAACCACACTTTCACCCAATTTACCGAGCAACACAAGAGTCTACTTTACCATAATTATTGATAAAAGCAGTTACCACTAGGGGCGCCGGAAGAGGAGGGTAGGGGAGCAATTGCCTTGCCCTGCAATATTTTCAAAACGCGAGGGTACCAGGGGGCAAATAGTGCCCCTTAAAACATGTAAAAAAAGAAGCATTTGGTAACATCTGTCTCTACAATTATATAATCTGGACCAAATTTAAATCTAAAAAAGTTTGTAAAATATTTATTTATAGAAATTAGTGTCACTAAACTTCTTTCGAAAAGAGCCACCAGCAAATAACAAAAATTAACTATGGAGCAAAGTTTAGAAAAAAGGGCACTTTTGCCGTTGAAAAGGCGGTCTCAATAGAAATTAATTCTACCGTATTGAAAAACAATTTACTAAAAAATTTACTAAAGACCAAAATAATAAAAAAAGGATTTTAAATGTAAAAATCTTTAAAGTGGAGACCAAAAAAAGACTTGCATCAAGAGAGTTCAACCTTTTTAAAACAAAGACCATTTAGATTTATCAGAGATATTTGCGGGCCAAGTAAATAAAACAACGCGGCCGAATTTTTAAGGTAAAAACTTTTTCGCTGTTTGAAAATAGCTAGTAGAATTGGAAAGCTTTTTGCCTGATACTCTTTGGGAGAAATCGTCAGATTGAAGAAGGGCCGAGTCGAACTGAGCTATAAGTAAAAAAGATTGGTCAAGTGTGATTGACCAATGAAAAGAGAGAAAGCTAAAAGACTTTTCGGCCATAGACAAAATCTTTTTATTCACAAAGAATAGGGTTGAGGGATTAAATAAAAATAGCTTGTAGAACGGAATGATGAAAGGTAGAATAATCTAAAAAAAGAAAACAATCTGTTGTCGCGGTAACAAAGAAGAATTGAATGTAGTCGAAGAAGTTTTGACCAATGTTTTGGCCAATGATAGACGACGTGGAAAAGGCAATGTCAGAAGCTATTGTTACTTTGCAGGGCGAGGGAGACAGTCTCGGCTTCAAGAGGTGAGATGATTAGTGCCAGACTTAAGATGTGTTATTTAATAGAACCTTACAAGCATTGGACGTGCAATCAACATACAGACTATCACAGTATGACATTGATTGGTAGGAAACATTGCTGCAATGTTGGGAAGGTAGCACCTACGTCCTTCTTAGAGCTGGCAAATGCTGTCAGATGGTAAAATAAAATACATGGTTTGGCAACAAAGTAGCAGTGTTTGACTTCCGTGGCTGATTTGTTTGTAAAAACAGTTTCTATCCGTATAGCGTGGAGGCAGATTGGGCGTTTTTTCCCCATATATACCGGCTTGGTATTTAGTTGTTTAACTTTTTGAATAAAATTATAATCAATTCTGTGTTCCGTGTAGCCAGTAGCGATTAAAATAGATCAAATTTTGTATAATCTCATTTGGAATTTGCTTTTCGAAAGATCATAAACCCCTGTTAATCAATTTACCGATACAATTAATTTTGCATTATTGGAAACCTCAATTCTCACCTTCCTTCTCTACAGTTTACTCATAAAAAAAAGTAACTAACTACTTCTTCTTAGACGTATTAATATTAATAGAAAGGCAAGAATTTAAATTTGTGACTTTGGTATACTGAAAACCTACTTTTACTGGCCACAACATACCTTAAAATCCTTACGGTTTTCAAAGACTCTCGACCAATGAGAGACCTCTTTTTTACTTTAGGTATAGCTTAGTTCAACTATTTTCTTCTTCCTTTTGACAATTTCTTTTAAAGAGTGTCAAGCGAAAATTTTTGAAAATGATCCCAATTCTACTTACAATTTCGATTTTATTTTGAATATAATAATTAAGTTTTGTCTAATACGCTAAAATTTTGTTTTATTGAAAGTACTTTTTCATTAAAAAAAGTGTTCTTTTCTAAATTTTTCCAAGCTGCCAAAAAAATTTTTACGCCACTGCTTATCACCATAGATTATAAAAGAACCAATTTCTTGCATACAATAAATAATCTACTATGAAAAGTAAGAAAATCCGTTTTCAAATTAAATCCAATTTCTAGAAAATTTGCATTGTCCAAACGTTAAGTAAAGAATAACACATGTTTTTTCAGTACCGTTGCACAATAAATATTTGGATTTACATCCAAATACCATTTATTTATTTTCAGACTTAATCAATTTCCAAATAGCAAAAAAAATCGCAGATTTTTTATATGTATTTTTTTTATAAAGGTTACAACTGATTTAAGTAAATTAAAGACAAAAGCTCTGATCGTAAAAAATCCACAATTTATGGCTAAAGAAATCAACTTACGCCTTCCATTTATCTTGATTTATTTGCTGTAAATAACGTAGTTCGGAATCTAAAAGTTACACTTTGTTTCACTTAAATATACCCAAATTTAACAAAAAATGGTTTTTCATTTTTATAAAAATTATTTTGTAGATCAGTGGTTCTCAAAGTTCAAATCGTATTCTTCTTTTTCAAGACTTAGCAACAGCCATTCCTCAAAAGTATATGAAAAACTTTTTTGAGAAAAATTCCTTTTCTATTAAATAATAAACCTTTTTTAGTTTTTGTTATAAAGTAAAGCACCGTGGTCTTACCTGAAAGCTGCGGAAACTTTTGTCGGATAAGCACATGACTAGAATAATCATATGGAGCTTGTCCAAAACAGAAGTTTTATTCCTACTATTGACAGCAAGCGAAGCAAGTTCCGCCGTCAAAAAGATGGCGTTATTCGGGGATCGGTATTGGCGCCTCTTCTTTTTGATATCTGTCGTGTGATCTACCTTCCCAAGCTTCAGAAAGTTTGCATTGGCAGCCGATGCAGCATTTTTGCACACTTTTGAAGATTAAAAGGACTTGAAAGTTGAGACATGACTACTGTTTCTGCATATCTTCAGACCTAGAGTTCAAACTCAGTCTTTCAAAGACCTTGAGGGCAGCGTTTCATTTAAATAACTGAGAGGTCAAACGTGAACTAAAGGTATATTACAGCAATAAACGTTTATCTTTCTGTCTGATCCCGACTTATTTTGGGGTAAAACTAGACAGATCGCTCGCATTCCGTCACCATTTTGTAGCATTGCGTAAAAAACTATCTTTTCAAATCTCACACTGCTGAGGCGACTTGCGAAGATAAGGTGCTGGGCCAAAACATTGTGTATAGCTGTCCTATCTTTGGCATACTCGACAGCTGAATACTGCACGCCAGTCTGGTGTTTCCCAGTGGACGAATTACGCAGTGGATGGAATGAAGTTACCCAGTGGATGGAACCCGGAGTACTGTGAGAGCACATCCAGACTTCGTGCTTTCATGCCCATGGCCAATACCAAGCCTAAGCCCTGAACAGCTTGGCTCAAGGTCAATCGCCTACGGACTGATGTTGGGCGATTTCATTTTTCCATGCACAATGGGCTTTCGTTCGTTTACCGGATTGCGAGTGCATCGCATTGAACAAACCGCAGACCAGAACTTAACCGCGTGCCCCACAGCCTGCATTGAGCATGACATGGAGCACGTGGTCTGATGGTTCTCGATGACGAAACCCGATGCTGGCTCAACACCATCGCTGCCAGCATATGATCCACGCAGTGCTCCTGGGGCAGTAAAAAGATAAACTCTCGGCCCCAGTCCTGTTTTTGGTTGACCGCGTCGATGGCTTTTCAAACTACGACAACAACAACAACAATCTTTTATCGGTCTTCACTTTAGTGAAGCAATTTTTACGAACTGTCAAGGTGCAAATACAAAGGACGGGCCAGTTTGTGTTATCATTTAATAATTTTGAATCAACTTACATTTTATTTAAATTCCTTTCTCAGCGATTATTTCTTTGTACATATTACGAATACCTTCCTAGGGGGCCAAGCGGCTCATTTTGAAAAGCAGTGAGTCAGATGGAGTTGATTTTAGTTGCAATTCAGAGTGCTTGATAGGACATGTGGATTGTGGAGCTGAATATTTTTAAATCAATCTATCGTGCAATTAAAATATAATTTATTAAAAAACTCAACAGTCTGTTTCACCCTGGTGCGATCATCATCCTATTCAAATAGAATTCAATATGTAGCTATACATAGTAAATTATTTTCACACTTTGGTAGCAATACTTTGGATTGAAGGCGTTATTAAAATTCAGTTCGATTTAATTCGAGCTAAAATTGTGAAAAATTTTATTGATATTTAATAGTTGCGTTTATGGTTTGGAAAAAAACTCATGCAATTGCAAAGCGCTGTAAAAAGCGTAAAAAGACTTCCTCTGATTTGGAATGTGAGTTTGGAAAAATTTTAGGCCGATCACCAGGACCACCTCTCTCCTCCGAATCCGCCTTCAAACCCGCGTTGGTGTATGCTGCTCAGAAACGCACGAACGGGTATGGCTTCTACGGCGGCCTGTGAGTGTGGCGTAAAACAGCATACAGCTGAGCACGTATAAACATTTTTCCCCATCTATCACCATCCAAATGGAGCTCGTCCTGTCGGTAATAATATTGAGATGAGAGATGAGTCAAGCAAAATGTCGGCAAGAACCTGATGATCTAGCTGATGTAAACATGTCCGGCCATTTAGTGTACCATCCAGCTCCCGTCCATCTTCCCCTAATGAAGAAGAAGAAGACAAGAACCACCTGTAGTAATTGTGTTTTTGCAAACCCTCTTTCCCCCCTCGACAAATTTCTTCTTACGCCACTCTACTATATGTCTAAAGAGAATTGTCTGATAAACGTACTACACAAAATTCTATTGCGCATCGCACTATTTAATTTAAGCTTCAGTAAACTGTTTTATGGTGAGCTGACAATAAAAACTGAGTGATACTTACAAACAATAAAAATTAATCATGCATTAAAAATTTATTTAAAAAGTCTTAATAAAAAGCTTTAAAAATTTGCACCATAAAGCTTTCAAAAATCTCTTTAAAGCTACCTACATGATATTTGTTTTAAATATGCTAATATAGTCTATATTTATCATATACAGTACATTACAATCACGATATTATAATGTAATTGTTTTAACGTTTAAAAATAACTGGAAAAACCTGTAAACTTGTCCCTAACAAGCTAACACATTTAATAGCAGTACGTTTGTGAACTAAACTGCATTGCTTTCCAGCTGTTTATATTGAACAGGAATGTTGATTGATCAGAGAGTTTGCGAAGACGTTGATTTTGTTTTACAACGCACATACACAATGAGACTAGCTTTTTTTATCTCTTAGCGATTTTATTGGGCGTTTAGAAATAGCTGTTAAAATGTGATTAATTCGGCCGTATTTTTCGCGTAGACATCGATTACCCAAAGCCAGCGAACTGCGTGCCATAAGTGGCCCGCCAAAGCCTTGAAAGTGGCTGGTTTGTATTCATGCATTGATGCAATAACAAGTTCAGTTACAGCTTAAAAATTCTGAAGTAAACTAAGCTATACCGAATCTCTGTTCAGTTACAGCTTTTTGTAGAATATTGTTACCAGGCCGCTTAAAAAGTTTAGTTTAAATTAGCTTTAGATGTAATTCGGACTAGAAATTTGTAAAAGATTGCTTCGCGTTGCAGATGTCATGTGTCCCGAAAAGAAAGAAGTATCTAATCATTGCACGTCGTACTGAAGAGTTAGCAGTTTCCGTATCAAAGAGTCTGGGATTAAAAACTAACGATTTTACGTCTTACTGATTAGCCTTTGACAAAAACACAGAGATTAAAGTCACTGCTTAGGTGGCCATTTTTCGGCGAGGTGTAATAAAAGTTTCGGTGTTACTGAAAAACTAGCTGCGCTAGTCTTTAAATGCACACTTTAAAGGCACAACCAAAGGTAGTGATATATTGAAAATTATAATGACAACGCTAAACTGTCTGAAATTAAGTTTGAACAACATGCAGGTGTAACCATAGATGGAGCTCCTTCTGTGTAAAGGAGTCAACAAGGGTTAGTCAAGTTATTGCAAAATAGGTAAGCAAAGCAGGAAATAATTCTGAGATTCAGTTTCACTGTGTAATTCATTAAGAAGATCTCTGTCAAAAGTCATTTAAGATGGATAATGTAATGTCTGTTATTACGAAAACTGTCAATTTCATCCTTTCTAAAGTTTTGCATCATTAATAATTTCAAGATTTACTACGCAGTTCAGAAGCAGATTTTGAAGATGTGCCATACCAATGCGAAGTACGTTGACTTAGCCTTGGCAAAAGGTTAGAGTAGTGCGCCCCCAACCTTTTTAGACTTAAGGCACCCTACCAAAGAAATAAATAGTTTGTGGCACTATTGATGAATTCAGGCATTCGCTAAGAAGTTTAATGTTACAATAAGAAATGTATTTTTAAAAACACATTTTAGTACATTATTCAAAAGTGTTTTTGATTGAATTGCTGGTTCCAGTGATTCAATCAAAAACACAAAAGGTTGAATCAAAGACATAAAAACACAAAACTCAAATGTGCTTTTGATTAAATTTAATTTTCGGGCTTTTTCGGGCGTGAATTGTCCGCCCGTTTACAACTCTGAGCCATCTTGCTTCATTATGAAGCAGAAGGTTGAAATAGTATGCTCCCGTATCTCTGCAAAGTTTTGCAATTAGACGAGATTTAAGCGGTTCATTTTTGATGTAATTGATCATTTTACAACTTCGTCGAACACCTTTTTTAACTCTGATCCTAGGTCTCAATAAGCACTTCACGATGAAGAAAACAGTACATTTTAATGACATCAGGATTTTCTTTTCTTGAAAACGATACAAATTCTTTTATTGAGCCGATTATAAACAGGGCTCCGTATGTGCAAATTTCTACGCCTTCCTTCCAAGATAACCCGTTTTTTCCCAAATAATTAGTTAAAGTATCAAAAATATTTTGACCTGTGGCTCTTTCTTTAAGCTCTTCATAGCAAAAAAACTGTTCTGCTGTCTTTTTTTCTATTAACATAACTGAAAAATGCCAATAGCTGAGCTTCACCACTAATGTCAGTTGATTCATCAACTTGCATTGCAAATATCTTGCTTTCTTTCAAATTGCTAACCACTGTACCTTCTGTATCTGCAGACATGTCACAAATTCGTCTGCTAATGGCATCATTAGATAAAGGTATATTTTTTATTTCTTTCTCATATTCACTCCGAAACATTGCTTTCACAACTGCACAACAGGCAGGAAGAATAAGACTCTCTGCTTCTGCGTGTTGCTTTGAATTTTTAGCTATTAATTCTGCAACGAGATAGGTTTCGTAGAAACTGTGAGTTTTTTGTCAATGCCTGACTTTTCTATTTCCTCTCATTCAAAATTCTCTCAAAATAACTTCGAGGTTTGCAAGAGAAGTGACTATGTTTTTTCATAAAGTGTCTTTTCATTTTACTGGGTACCATGACGTCATTACATAATTGTGCATTGCATATAAGACAATTTGGTATAGGTTCTGTTTCATTGCCGTACCAGGTAAAGTATTTTAAATAACTCTCGCATTAAAAGCAAATTTTCCTCGTCTTAATTCTCTTCTTTTCACTTGTACCATCAGTGTCATTACTATCAGTATTATCAAAAAGGTTGAACGCTATGCCCTAAGCTTAACGCCCCTAAATCAATCTGCTAGACAGAAATACAATTGGTTAACATGATATGATCAATGAGATTAGTTATGAATTGCGGTTAAGGGAACCCATATTGTTAATTAAAGAAGTATCAGTTCTGAACAAACATAACTAAATGTTAAAATTGACCGATATTTTTTGCCGCTTGTTGATCTTGAATAATGGTTTTCACAAGTTTTTGTTAAATGATTATCCGAGAAATTGCCATCACTAATACCTTTATTTGTTATTTGACTAAATTACTTTTAGCACTAGAATGATAGCACATTGAACCCGAGGAGCAATGTGACTTGTTCGATTTTTCACAAAACTCGCGTGCATTTCGTTATAAATGCAATGACAAACCAGACCAAACTTTACCGTATTGTTTAATTGTAAATAGTTTTTCTGTATTCGCTGTCTGCAGCTGGTTAAAATTATAGAAAATTTAAGAACAAAATAGCTACAAGAATTCTATTTAGTAGTTTTAGTTTATAAAAGTTAACAAATAAAAAAGTAAGAGTTTTTTTAATTGGTTTTGTGTTTCATTTGTCATTTAGCATTAAGAGACAAAATGTTTCGTTTTAAAGTTTTAATCTATTTTTTGTTCGTTTTGGTTTCAAGTAATTTTATCATTAACTGCTGTTGCACATCAACAAATGAGCAAAAACGACGATCTTTTCTTCCTTTGACCGAATATCTCGACCAGATCAAGAAGAAATCTGACGTAACTCAAAAATCAAATTGGGAGCAAGGCAATCAACACTACAGCAGTAAAGTCACCCAGCCAAAAAACAACAAATTTTCTTCGATGATTCTTTGTTCAAATGGTTTGTGCGGTCAAAATACACCGTCAAAGCAAGGAATTCGATCGGCTATTTCCCCTGAAAATAGCTTAATGATGACCAATAAGCAAATAAGAAGAGAAACAAGCGGGGTTAATTCTTGCAACCAACATGACTGGCTGGTGTATTTGCAAAATGAAGCAGCTTGCGGTATGAACATTGAAATTCGATGCTTAAAAGAACTCTAGATAAAACCTTTTTAAAATAAACGGTTTTAAATTTCAATAACGTAACTCTTTTTTCAAATTCAGTAATTTAACAGCAATCAAACTCTTTTATAAAACTGCTTTATAAAAACTATTATTTTTAAATTCAACATTAAAAAAGTAGTTTCTTGTTGTTGTTGACGAAAATCGTTAGTAAACAAAAGTTCAACAAAAAATGATTATATTTCAATGGAAAACAGATTTCTTCACAAGAATTTTTCGTTTCAGTTGATCCTCTGTGGGAAGAAGGATACGATCCAGACTTTTGTGAAAAACTCTCTAATCATATGGTCTTTTGCTACTGCGAGAAAAATCAAGTTTCATCATTGCAGAACAGAATTCGCACTTGCATTGATGAAGGTTTTTTTTATTTATTTTTTATACTTTTTAAAAGTGATTTATTAGTTTTCCAATCCCTTAAGTTTTGGTAATGTACAATAAAATACTCTTGTGCTATTTTTACCAGTGATAAAGGTGTCGAGACCAATTTTCAGGGTCTCGGTCTCGGTCTCGGTCTTGGTCTGGTAACGACCTAGTCTCGGTCTCGTAGTTTTTAAATTGGTCTCGAGACCGGACATTTTTTGATATTTTTGTTATTTGATGTGGTTATGATGATTTACTGCTTTCTTCACCACAAACAATTCCCCTTGCGAAATGAAATTGAAAGCCTTTTATTGTCTCGTAAAATTTTTGAGTAAACATAGTCAATAAATGGTTTAGTTCAGTGGTTCTTAAGCGAAGAGGCACGCCTCCCCTGGGGGGCGTCGTAAATTTTCAAGGGGACACGATTGTTAACATGTTTTACAACACATTCTTTATTAATTTTGATAGTCAAAATGACAGGGAACTTGACCTCAGCAAGAATCGAATTGAACAACGGAATCCAGCAAGCTTGTTTTAATTGGATTTTGCTCTCATAAACGGTAACTGTGAGTCCCAATTAAAGCACAAATAAAAACTCATTTATCTGATTTTTAAAAAAATTTAATCAAATAAAATTCTCCTATAGATGAGAAGCAAGAAACATATTACAGTGTGAAATAGGCGACATTTTTAATGAAGCACAAGAACAGTTTCTTGAGTTAAAATTTAACTCAGCAGCCAAGGACAAATTCAAAGTGCTGGACCTTGAGGCGTTTTGGGCCGAATATCTTCCCGTTTACCATCTTATTACTACGGCACACTAATAGACTCTGAGTTTACGTGCGGCACACTTACTTCATAAAGGCGAAAGCCTACTTAATACACTCTTTAAGTTTACATACAAAAATGATTTGATCTCATATTTCGCTATTTTTCTCCCAAAATCATTGTGATCTCTAAAAAAACAAAAAAAAGGTCTTCATGTCGATTTGATCTCATATATCGCTATTTTTCTCCCAAAATCATGGTGATCTCTAGAAAAACATATACAGCAAAATGAAACTATATGTGGTATTTTCAAAAGGGGCCCGAAGTAACTGCCTCATTCGCCTCACCCAATATCTGCTATTGACCCTATGGCTTTCTGTCAGGAACACGAAAATTTCGCGGCACGCTTTAATCCCTTTCACGGCACACAGTTTGGGAAACCCTGCTCTATAGTATAAAATTTTTTTCATAATTGTGACCTGATTAGCAAAAATATAATTTATTACATCGAACAAATTATCTCTATTCCGTTCGTTACGGGACTTTAGATGTTTTTTGCTGATTAAAAATTCTGACTTCAAAGAAACCAATATCTCTATTATACACTTGCTTTATTTAATTTGATATTTTTTTGCGCTTAGCTTGAATAGCTCCTATGGTAGTAAGTTTCGAAGTAAGAAGTTTTAACAATGACTGTGTTGTCTTCAAATATTTTTGATTTTTGGAAAGAAAAATCTGAAGAATATTCTGCTCTTTACAAAGTCGCAAACCGCGCCTTGTGCGTTCCCGCTTCGTCTGCTCCAGTTGAGCAGATTTTTAGCGCCGGCGGTTTGATCATGTGACCACATAGAGCAAGGCTTTCTTGTAATATGCTGGAGATGCTAGTTTATTTGAAATGTAACTTTGGATTTTTGGAAAAATAAAAATTAATGTCATTAATAAAATTAAATTTTTTTACGAAAAATATTTTGGTCTCGATTTCGGTCTCGATCTCGACAGTTTCTCGTCTCGGTCTCGAACCTTAGGTCTCGAAATTTTCCGGTCTCAATCTCGGTCTTGGTCTCGAAAAAATTTTACGGTCTCGGTCTCGGTCTCGGTCTCGGTCTCGGTCTCGAATCATGTGGTCTCGACTACATCACTGATTTTTACCAATTCAATTTGAAAACCGTGGAGATGTTGTAACTTTTCGACCGAGATTGTGCTAAGGAGACTTTTTTGATTTTCACATATTGTTAACCAAAAAATAAAAATTGATTTTGTTCACATAAAATAACAACGAAATTTTATAAATAAAAAGGTACGAGTACGTTTTTGATATTATTATAATAAATTCAGCCTATATAACAAAATCTCAGCTCCAACTTACATTGCACAACTAAATTAAAACAAATGAATTTGTCGGCAGAGTGGTTGAGTGCTTAAAAACGCCGCGTTTGTGATCGACATGGTCTCGGTTCAAAACTTACTCGCGCAATTCTCTTACGTCCTTGGAAAAGATTCTTTACAGCATTTTCCCCTGCTTGGTGGTCTTAGCAAGCACTTCTAAATTTCAATCATATCTCTATAAAATTAAAAATAAATAATTTCAACCGGACAGTAATATTTGAAAAATTTAATCGGCCAACAAAAGAAGGCATTTTAGCATCCCCGGAAACAGGTTGCAGTAATTGCTTACCTTATGTATAGCGCCTCCGTCACTTTCTTGCAAGTCAGAAAGATAAATATAGAGATGAAATGAAATTTTTTTAAACACCAAGTTATAACAGACTACATTAAAAAGGCACGCAGTAAACGTTAAGAGAAATACAAAAAAAAGCCATTCATAAAAGCAATTCGGTAATTCTGGTGATTCGGTATTCGAGGTAATTCGGGTATGATTCATTACACAAATCTTTTTAATTATTAAAATACAATTTTATCCTGTATTTAGTTTTGGTTTGAATTTAACTTTCTAATTATTTTACCTAATGTATATTATTTGGCAAAGGTTGGGGTTTTGGGCCTTTTATATAATATAATTTCCCTAAATTGTGCCCTCGGTCAAGTAGGAAATAATTACCACAAACTCTAAACTTGGAAATGCACTACATTGAATAATTAAATTTTGACATAAAAAAAACTTTGTTAAAATAATGTTTCTAATCCTTTAATTTAGATTTTAATTCAAGTTAAATTGTTTATTTTTTTGAAAGGTACAGGGTGATTCACCGAAGTGTTGACAAATACTTTATTCCATTATTAACTTCGCATTACCTCTTCAGATTGTTATTATATATTCTAGAGTAAGTTTTCAATATCAATAAGAATATTTAATCTAGAAAAGTAAGATGGCAAAGACAGTAAATGACATCGTTGAAGGGTATTGCAAGAAAGGACTTCCACCTGCGAAAACTTTCCGGTTGATGAAGCGATTTGTGAGTCGTGGAGGTGTTTACAAGGCTGTGAAGAGGTTCAGGAAGACTGGAAGTTGTGCTCCAAGAATCAGAAGTACTCCTGAAAAACCCATCAGGACAAAGGAATTGATTAAGAAGGTCAGGGAGAGGTTGAGGCGGAACCCTTCAAGGAGCGCAAGAAAACTGGCTAAGGACACCTCTGTAAGCGTGAGCACCATGCAAAGGCTTCTCAAGGATGATCTCCACGTCTACCCGTACAAATTTACCAAGAGGCAGCTCCTGTCAAACGCCACTAAGAAGAAAAGGCTTGATAGAACTAAGGTTTTGATCAAGAGACTTGTTGTTGGCACGCGGCCTCAAGTGCTTTGGACAGATGAGAAGCTTTTCACTGTCCAAGCTATCCACAACCACCAAAATGACAGGATTTGGATTCCAAACAAGGACATGGTGCCAGTTGAACGTTGCAGTTCATTTAGGAGGCAGAAACCTTCTTCCGTGATGGTTTGGGCAGGAGTCACTTCAACAGGCCTGAAAACACCTCTAATCTTTATCGACGAAGGCGTGAAAATTAACCAAACTATCTATCGTCGGATGTTGGAAGAAAAAGTCATTCCCTGGGTTCAAGAAACAGTGGGAAAGGAAGGAATTACGCTTCAACAAGATGGGGCAACCTCCCACACAGCCAAAGCAGTCCAGCATTGGTGCAAGACCAATTTTAAAGGGTTTTGGGAGAAGGAAGTATGGCCCTTTTCTTCACCCGATTTGAACCCAATGGACTTTGGGATTTGGTCCATTCTGGAGCAAAAAGCCTGCTCAACATCCCATCCAAATATCGAAACCCTTAAACGAAAACTGAAGGCGTCATGGGAAGAAATTGACCCAGAAGTGGTGCGTGCCACGTGCGCCCAAGTACTTCCACGTCTTAGGCGCCTTGTGAAAAACAAAGGGGGCTACATTGAATAATTTGAATTTTATGTGAAAGCCCATTAAATTTCCATTCTATCTATTAAAAACTTGTTTCTTTTGCCCTTATAGTAAGTTGGATAATTCAGTTTTAATTTGTCAACACTTCGGTGAATCACCCTGTAATATGTATGGGTTAAATATGGCTTATTATCAGTGTTGCGACTCAAAATCTTAAGAACAGGTTTGCCTTTGCATAGAACTTACTAACAACAGATTCCCTCATAATACAGAGATATAGAGATGTATACATTACGGTAAATTAAGAGCGAGTTTGATGAACGTGCTGAAATTGCAAGAACCGGTTTGCGCACACCCGTAAGAAACCCCCAAACCCCATCACCGCTTGTTTTTGTTTTTACAAGAAATGTTCAAAATTGTTATAAGCTGCCGCCAATATTGGTCTATTTTTCCAATTAATAATCTTAAATAAACTGTATAAATGCAATTTTAGTTTCTAGTGCTTTTTGTTTTTACATCAATGAAAATGCTTTTTCATCAGTTATCGTTAAGTACATAAAATAATTAATTATTTTTGTTTTGTACGATTATTTTCAACAAAAGCAACAAATCAAGGTGCGGTCAAATAAATTTGAATAAATAGTACAGGTTTTTAAACAATTGAATGTGAGGATATGTGTAAAAATTTAAAGTCTAAAGCAAAGCATTTGAAAGAATTTCTATGACTTTATGACTTGGGTTTAAAACGGGGTGAACGTACATTTTAGGCCACCAATAATCATCTAATAGGTTATGCGAGTCAATTTCCAAATGAAAGAAAACTCCAAAAAGTGAATTTAGAAAGCATCGCAGTTAAAAGAAGTTTTGAATATAGCCTAAACCTGTTTAGTGCATGATTTTAGAGGATGAATTTCTTTTACAGTTTGTATAACCGTGTTTTAAATTGTTTGTAAATATTATAATTATTTTTAGTTTTTTTAATTTTGAGAAGATGCTTTATTCGAAAATTTAATTAAAAATCTTTTGTCATAGGTCTACATTAAATTGTTTCTACAAGTTTCAAACAAACAATCAATAAAAAATTATTATGATAAAAAACAAGTTATTTTCCAGCAAAAACCATATCTGGAATGTGTCAATTAAATCCTTGTCCGGAAAAGTTTCAATGTCGTGACATAATCTCACAAAGAAGATTCGATTGCATCAAAGGTGATCTTGTGGTTCCGAAAGTGGTAAGGAGAAATATTTTAAAATATTTCATAATTGATTTTATTTTGCTGTCTTGTACTTCTTCAAAAACTAATTAAAAAAAAAATTCTTTTACAAAAATCAGATTGAGTATAGACTTTTCTCAAAATAAAAATAATATTCTTTCATCTTGCTCAAGATTTTACAGCAAGATGTTTGGTCAACGTTGGAGTTATAGCAGCGGTAAAAAACAGGCCAGCAATTGGATTAATATAGGTCACGTGATGGGACATCAATCTCTTTTTTACAAAATCTGGCCAAGAATTTTTCTATCAGGGCAACGACATAAAACCAAAAAATGCAGTGGCTTGATTTTTTTTATTTAATTGCAATTTACTTTTAATTCTTTTATTTCATTTAGTTTTGCTTTATTAAGTTATATTTATTTCAAAGTAGAACTTGTAGTTTAGCAAAAAACATGGAACCTTTTTAGACCTCAAATTTTTTTCAAATTTTATTTGATTTGTTTAATTTTTTTAAACAACTGCAAATTAAACTAAATTTCATAAAAGCTGCTTTGATTCAAAATTAAAGGATAGAACTTTGAGAAAACGCTACATTATCAGTAAAATTTCTAGAAACGGTTCCAAGCGAAGATTAAAATTTCACAAGATACTTCTCTGATTTTAAGTGAAGATGTTTTTTCAAGTCCAGTTGTATTGACAGCAAACGTGATGAATACGATCGCGATTCAAAACCTATTTTTGTCATTCTGTTGAGTCTGTGGAAAAAAAAAACATTTTCTTCTGCTTCGCAGTCTAGCAAGCTGCTCGAAAATTTTTTGCCATGTTACTAACAAAAAACTAAAAAAAAATTAAAATTTTCAACCGGACAACAATGTGCAGGTCCAGATAATTGCTTGACGGTTGCCCGATGCATAACATTTCCGACTCTTTTCTGCGATTCAGGAGCATAAATAAAGGTGGAAAAATTAGATCTACAAAACTCATTAAATGCGCTCAGAAATCTTAATAGAGTGGTTCTCAAATTTTTCAACAAGTTGACTCTCAATTTCAGTTTAAAATATTCTATCGACCCCTCATTTAGGATTTTTCAATGTATTATTAAAGTAATAATTTTTTTTTGTCTTTCCTTTTCTTGCATTGATGTACACTTCTATTGCGTTACGATTGTACAAATAAAGAGAAAAGAGCCTTTACTTTAATTATAGCTTACAATTTTTAGTTTAGTACCGACAGCTGCAAAAAAAGTGAAAATCACTTCTTTATTGCTCCAGTAGACCTCAACAGTCATTCATCGACTCCCTCGCCATTTATTGACCTCATTCGATCCCCTGCTATTTATCAATCCTTGGATTTTTCAATTGACCCCTGGAAGTAAATATCGACCACTTTTTGAATCACTCTTTTAAAGATAAAGCGAAAACTAACTTCAAAACTTTTAGTAACAGCACACAACAAAAAGATATTTTTTTAAAAGTTGTCTCAAAAGCTTTTATTGCGAGAAGTGATCAGAGGGGAAACACTTTATAGAATATAATTTCATAAGAAACAATTCGAAAGTTTAAACACTAATTTAAGTGATAAAACTCTCAACTCTTGCAATTTTTTTTCAATTGAGTCTTATTGTAAAAAGCGAGTATAAAAGTGAAGTAATTCACATCAAATGCCAAACCATGTTAAAACTTTCATTGCAATTCACGTTAAAATCGATTTACCAAAACTGGATTGCAAAGACATTTGACACAAATGGAAGAACGTTGGCAAAACTTGAAATAAGCCAGTTGCAAATTAATATAAAATAAGTAGGTTTATCGACGTTTTAATTGCTGCCTTAAAAGTGCCTTTTTAAAATCAGTGCAAGCCTTGTGCAAAAATTATAGAAGGCCATTGTAAATTAATTCTAATATTTGTAATTTTGATTGTTGTCGATAATACTTAGGAATGAACTGGTAACATTAAGAAAATTGGGCTAAGTATTGCGATTAAAATCTTTATCCTAAAAACTAATCTTATTGTATATGTTTCAGTATTAAAAACTTCTATGTGGAAGAGAAAAAAGAAAAACCAAAAGCTGAAATTTTGAATATCTTCATTCAGATTACAATATTTGATGTTGTTTTGTTCGAGTACTGATAGTGTGTATATATAGCAAACGTTATTTCAACTAATGTAAACCATGTGCAATTACGTAAATTTCAATAAACTTAAATTGAGAGCGGTATTAATCTTTCAGAAAAAAATCATTTGTTTCTATTTTTACTAAATTTCTGCATTTGTGAAAACCTTTTAACATTCCAATGTTATGTTATGAATCATTGTAGAAAGAAATTCATTTTCTTTTTGTCTTTACTTTCAAAAAAATTGGTATTTACTTTCAATAATTTTTTTCCTTAAATTGTCCTTAAAGTTGAAAAGACAAAAAAAGATTTTTTAATTTTAAACGAACAAGAACTTACTTTTTCAACCAAAGAAGACTTTTTTTGGCATTTTTACCAGTGGCGTACGGTCAGGGCATGCAAGTCACGCGTAGCATGACCAAATATTTAGGGATTGCATGACGAACTTTTGCGCGAAGAGGTATAGATTTTTTAATTTAATGAGATATGGTACTGGTTTGGGATGAAATTAGAAAAATTTGAGGTCGGTCCGAGACGAAAACTTTTTTTTTTAGAGAACACCTCGGTTTTAGTGTGTAAAGAAAAATTAGAGTGATTTGAAGTGATGACCTTTTTGTTTTAGAGATCACTACAAAATTAGGATAAAAATTGCAAAATTTGGCAATGCTTTGAGGTGATGACCTTTTTTTTGTTTTTTTAGAGAACGCTACAATTTTGGGACGAAAAGTATAAAATTTGGGAATGATTTCAAGCGATAACCTTTTTTTAAAAAAACAATACAATTTTGGGACGAAAAGTATAAAATTTGCAATTGATTGGAAGTGATGACCTTTTTTTTAGAGAACGCCACAATTTTAGGACGAAAAGCATAAAATCTGCTAATGATTTTAGGCGATGACTTTCTTTTTTGTTTTTGAGAACACCATGGTTCAGGGACAAACAATCGATCTATGTGTTAGAATCTCCCACAGAATTCTTACTGCTACCCAGAAAATATTGGATGTCCTACCCATTAACTACCCAGAAAATACCTAATTGCATGACCAGTCTCAGAGGTCACCCCACGCCACTGATCTTTACCAATTTTTTGCACATTCTACGCCAGAGAAAAAGCCCATCGATCTTAAGT
The DNA here is from genome assembly GCA_963680785.1 of Diplosoma virens. NCBI lineage: Eukaryota > Metazoa > Chordata > Ascidiacea > Aplousobranchia > Didemnidae > Diplosoma > Diplosoma virens. The sequence continues at coordinate 28,273,729 of OY796886.1, forward strand.
AAAAGCCAAAATAATAAAAAAACTTTTCACTTGTCCAGAAGGTAAAAAACAAATGATTCTAGATCTTTTTCTGATACTTATTTTAATCAATGCCCCGCTTAATTATATTCTGCATTAAGCTGTCGTTTTTTGATTCATCCTATGAGTTAGGGTCTTATGAAAAAGATTGGCATCCCTGCTCTTCAGTTTATCATTATTATCATCATTTTAACTGTTTATCCTACAGCCTTATCGGGCAACTTTGGAACCTTTAGGTCAAAATCAAGCAATTACCTCGACCTTCTTTGTGGGCATCGAATGACGAGAGTAACATAGAAGTGCAGACTTACAAAAAACAAAACTAGCTGCCAATCTACTGCATAAATAGCAGATGTAAAAAACACACTGCGCTTTTGTGCGTTGAAGCATTAATGACTTTAAGCATCAAAACAAACATCGAGTGCCCCTTGCAGTATTTACACTTTTGTATTTTTGCGTCTTGGCCTGTTAGTATATTATATATTTATTTCGTTAACAATAATTTTTGATTACTTGCCATCTAGGGTTATTAGATTTCAAAAGTCGGTCACGAGACAAATAAGTAAACCACTTTTTTTATAATAAAACGATACTTTGTCTATTTTTATAAATAGTAAATCTACAGGCTAAGCCTAAAAGGATTTAATTTAGTAATCAATAATGAGTTGGCCGAGCTATAATCATGTCATTATTCTCAATGGCAAGGGAGGTACGCTTTGATAAGTTTATCTCGGGTTAAGAAAGTGGTATGAACTGTTTAGTTATAGCTGTAAAACGTAGGCCTAATGACTTATGGAATGAAACCAAAAACTTATAGTTTATGGATTGCAATTTAACCAATGTTATAAGAAACGTCAAACCTTTTAACATTTTATGGTTGTTTAATTGAAAAATCAAATTAGAAATTTTGAACGCCAAGCAACTCTATAAAACAAGTTAAAGGTGATCGCTCAACAGTTGTTTTAAAAAAGGTGTATGACACCTACGTTGTTGGCATACGTTAGCAGCAGAATAAATTGCAATCTTCATGTGAAGTTGTTTCAGCAATCGTTAAACATTATTTATACTCTGCACCATGGGTGGCCACACTGCATGCCAACAGAGCCAAGTTTGGTATTTTGCATTTTATCAAGATTCGAGCGCACATAATTTCAAAGTTTTTTTAAGCAAAGTCATGTTAAAATGCTTGCCCTGTATCTTTTTGCTGCACATTTTATTAAAAAATACTTTACTATCAAAAGTATCTTTTCACTTTTTATGTTCTGAAAATGGTCAACTGAATATTAAAAATTGGGTTTTCGGAGACAGGCAACGAAATTTTGAAGAACGTTATACTGTACCGCTACTCTGGGACAGTGACGTGCTTATATTATAATTAATAAATTTTATTTGAACTAAGTTTTGTTTGTCATATTGTGTTAGGGTTAGTTTCAAAACCAAACCTTCTAATCCTAACAACTTTATGAATACATTTTTTCTGTGAAATTCGATAAGAGAAACATTATATAAAAATGTATTACTACAACCTTAAATAAAAAAAATTACAAATAAAATTTTTAGAGACAAACTTGATCAAAATGCCGCTGCAATAATTCTGGCTGCTCATTTTCAACTTGTTAACCTTTTTCTTGGCATACTAGATTTTCAATAAAGTCTTTTCGAACTTTTACAGTAGTTCAAACAAATTTTTTTAAACTTCAAATATTTTTCTTTTAAATTTTCTAACGTTTCGCTTTTCTCAGAATGAAGTACTGTCACCTAAACACAAATTGGTTTGAATACAAGAAAATCAAATTTCAGCACAGAGGTGGGACTTCTTTTAAAAATATACAAGGACTGCTGCTCTCTTTTGCTTCATGCGTCACACGCCTGCTGTACACAATGTGTTAAGCGAGAAAAGTTCTTGGGGAGTCGAAATTATTGTACGTTATTCGTAACACGTATATTACGCGTCAATCCATTTTAACTTTGCTACACATTTGTAATCGCTTCAAAATCTGAACAGAGTACAGCGTTGGGAAAATTAAAGAAGGTTGCAATTTCCGGAAAATATAAAAAATTGTATAAAAAATGTACAAAGAGTTTTTACTTTGAATGTATAAAAAATGTGTTTGTTCAAAGATTAAAAACAATATCACGTTTGCAGAAACCTTATTGCTTGCCCTAAATACCAAATAGCATAGGTAATCGAAACAAACCTCGGATTAAATTCATTGAAAAATAATTTGTCGCTAAAGTTGCTGAAACCCTAGAATTCTCGATTTTTTCTACAACCAAAATATAATCGTATGAGACGTTTACTGAACGCAATTACGAGGAATGTAACATTTGTACCATTGCACATAAAACTATTCAAATTGATCTAATAGCACAGCAACTAGATAAGGAGATTTCAGATAGGAATTTGCTAAAAGTAAAAATAGGAAACATAAACAAGACGAAAACATCATCGCCGGTTCTTGATATCTTCGATCAGCGACAACATCCGCTGCTTCGTGTTTCGATTCGAACCGGAGCTGCCGGGGTAAGTGGCTGCAGAGCAGTTGAGAGCGGAGAGATGCTTGGAGTCGTACTCGTCGTGCTCTTTGATCCATCGCTCCAGATCGCTCTCGGTAAGGTAATAGGCTTTAATATACGATTCGACGTATTCTCGATGTGGGATCGGCCTGTATATAATGCAGCGCATGAGTAGGAGAGTGGGTAACTGCAGGCCGGTGCAGATTTGTACCTTATATTGGCCAGTTTTTCGAGCTTCGTTAAAAACTGCTGATAATCGAGCTGCATCAAAGCGCGACCTTCGTTCGAGCATTTCTTAACGTTCGAAAACCTGTCAGATTACGGATCATTAGATCATTTCGTGATCACGATTAAGCGTAAGCCTTACCCTTCGACAAAAGCATAGTTGCTGAGTACAATACAATGATCCCAGATGACTCGGAGAACCGGATCGGGAAAGTTGACAACGCTGTAAGAAAATGCTCTCGATCACAAACACGAGATCCCTTACATATGACGTCGTAAAACCCACTTGACGCATCGAGTGACTCGCGCTTTGAAGTTGGCGAGGTCGTTGAGCAGTCGATCGACGTAGGAGTTATGCTGGGACATGATTTCATGGATGTCCCAATTCACCGCCGACATCCGCTCCACGACGCTGGAGCTGTCGAACGCGTGCGTCGCCACGCTGAAGTAGACCGGAAATCGCACATCCGGTGACGAGTGGACAGTCTGAAAAGCGAAAATCGAACGTAATCTTAGTTTTACTGACGTAAAACGACGAACATAAATTACACGTTTTTGACAGTACAAAGCGCGATCGTGGTTTCCTGACTAACGTCACAATGAGCGACACTCTCCTTGGCCTACCGTTGATCTCTGGGCCTTGATCATATCTTGTATGGTCTTTTAAGTGGGTCCTCAGATGCTAGCCAAGAGAGATTATGATTTAGACGCCCATTTGTGCCAGCTGCGGGGAATCTTTTAAACAACTTTGCCGGACTTGGCATCCGCGCTTCTGAATGGACAAATTATAAATAGAACGCGGAGTATTGTGAGAATCCTTCCCGGCTCCGTGTTTTTGTACCCAGGACCAGTGCCAGGCATATTGGGATGAGCTTGCCCCGAGCAGCTCGGGTTAAGCTCAACCGCCTGATGACTGGTGTTGGGCGATTCCATTCGTCCATGCACAAATGGGGTCTCGCTCCTTCACCGAATTGCGAGCGCGGCGCCTCTGAACAAACCGCAGACCATGTTCTAACAGCGTGACCTATACATCGGGCACCACATGGAGCACGAGGTCTGACGGTCTTGGGTGACAAAACAAGATGTTGGTTTAATAACATCATTGCCAGCATCTGATCCGGGCAGTACAGCAGCCTGGGGTAGTAAAAGGATAAACTCTAGGCCCTATTGCTGTTTGTGTCTGACCTGGAGTGGATGCCCTTCAAACGACGACGAGTTTAGCGCAATCATACTTGCGAAAAAAATTGATCGAGGAACGCTTTCTTTGTTGACGGAATCATTTGCTCGAGCTGCTTGTGGAGATACTCAAATTGTTCCGCCAGGCAGATTCTGAAAAGAAAAAGGTTTACGTCACTTCTCAAATAGACCAATCACAGGAGAAAGTGCGGACGAGATTTTTACGATCAACTACATTCAATCGCGCGAACTAAAAATTTCAATTGTATGTAATTTTGAGAGAGAAAAACTTAAATAATTTAATTTTATTTTTTTCAGATTCTATTCAAGTTAGATAAAAACTTTCCCAGTATTAACGCATAACGTAAGCCGAAAAAAAGTTTTACAAATGCAGAACTACGGATTAAGAATTACGATAAACAAATTACGTAAAAATTTATGACGTCGGACAAACGAATAAAATCAAATTTTTCTCGTCAAAGTAACACGAGCTTACAGAGACTCGGTTGCCACGATTCGTTCATTAATTCCGAAAAAGTTCTCTTCATCTGTAAGGATCACAAGCGGAGAAGCTACTGGCCTCCGAATCCTCCCAAGATCCTATTAAGCACTGAAATGTTTTTTGCAGTCCAGATCAAAAAAAATTCTATTAAAAACTTTTACCTTTCGTGAAACAGAATTTTGTGCTTGGTCGTCCTTGAAGTTGTTTTTTTCGGATTGAAATAAAGTTTCTTGAATGTGGTTGATGGTCTGTTTCAAGCGCTGAGTCTTTTGCTTTAACTTCTCCTGATGAAGTTTAAATCTTTTAAAATCTATTTTCGCCACAATTTCATCAAAGTTCTCGCTTTGTAAGCGTGAAATCGACTTGCGCTTTGAGCTTGAAACTGTCTCGGTATTTCTCCGAAACAAAACGGGCAGTATTGATCGCAAAAAAATATCTGATATATCGTCATCTATATATTCTGTTGACTCGCAAAATAACGTCGGAGACATAAAAATTTGGATAACCGTCTAGTAATTACTCCGACCTGCTCCGATTACTTCGGAGGTGCCAAAGATATTGCTGTCCCGTTAAAATTTTCACTTATACAGGCAAAATAATATGCCAGTAATTTAAAGCAGCTGGCCAAGCACACGTAGAGGAAGTGACGTAAAGTGCTTTCTAAAGGACACCACAAAATAACCAAAGTAAGATTTAAACCAAAGTCGATCGCAGAAGTCATTGTAAAGTGCTTCTACCCCCGCCAACAAATAAGAAAAGGGTAAAAGAAAAAAGTGACATGTTTTAAGTTCCAAAATTCTTCACTCAACCATGCACAAACAGGTCTGTCTAAACTTAGACCAGAATATTAAGATGCAAATGAAACTTCCACCTGCAAATCGTTGAAAAACAATCAAAATGAAGCAAAAACTGACCTCGTTCGTTGAAAAAAATTGATAAACGGAATAGTAATAAAGATCGAAAAGCTGGCACATGCAGACCAGGACGTCGGTAGAGATCGGCTTCAACACGTCACACATCTTCATGTAACTGTCAACAACAACTAGTCATCAATATCACGGGCCTAACTTCTCCCTCTTGATCATGTTCTTCTAATCCGCATCACATCAACGATTAGTATTACTGCGAATCAAGATCGGGTGAAAAACCTGATGCAATGTTGTAATGCTTCAGTAAAATTCGCCTGATCTAATGCAAGGTACAAAGGATATTTCGTAGTACGTCGTCAAAGAGCGATTAAGTAGCGTATTAAAAACAAAACGCACATTTGCAATAGCATAAAAATTTAGCTCAATTTGATGCACAATGCTAACAAAATAGCTGGCGTACTAAGTTTCGCAAAACAAGACACAGGTTAATGTTGAAGAACATATTGACTTTGTAATTTTGCGGCTAAAAAAATTCTTTATCACAATAAAACCTCCTTTGTCGAGTTGCGTTCGAGTTTTAACAGGGAGGCACTTCAAAGTCTTTCAAAAATAGTTTCAAGTTTGTCATATTTATCTTCCAAAAATAGGTAACTCAGGGTTGATATGTAGTCCTCATTTTTAAGATTTGTATTTAGTTTGAAAAAGTATAGTTTGAAAAAGTTTGGTATGGACATGTAAAAAGGAGAGAAGAAGACTACGTGGGGAAAAGGATGATGGAGATGGCAGTGCCAGGCAGAAGGAAAAGAGGAAGGCCAAGGAGAAGGTGGATGGATTTGGTGAGAGAAGACATGGAAAGGGTTGGAGCTAGGGAAGGAGATGAAGTAGACCGAGTGAAATGGAGATTACTATCGCGCTGTGGCGACCCCGAGTAGGGAGAAGCCGAAAGAAGAAGTATTTAGTTTGAAAAAGTATATCTTATTGTCTGTACTTCTAAAAAACGTGTTTATTTCATCTTTATTTGTCTAAATAAGTGGGTTTTCATTGTTAAAATTAAAAAGGATCAAAACAATGACCATTCTTTTTGTCATCAACTAAATTAGTGATTAGAATTACAATTAACAAAGAGGCTACTTTAAAATTACGTTAAGCTAAAATCAAGTAAAAAGTCATTGGTTTGATGTCAAATGTATTTTCAGCCACAATTGATAGTGTAATCAAGTAACGACCTTTTTTTGGTCTACAGTTAATTTTAACAGGTAATTTTTGAAATAACTTCCTTAATAACTCAATTTATCACTATATAGTTAACAATGAGAACAATGCACTAACAGCGTAACTGCATAGTTTTGGAAGAACAAAAAATTGTGCTAGCTGTTTTAAGTTTTCAACTTATTAAACTGGAGTCAACAACAAACTGTAGTGCGCTGATGAGTCCTAACAAGGACAAAACAAGCCTGTAGGCATTTGCTTGTTTATTGACTTCACCATTCTTACTTCACCAATTATTTAGTTGATGAAAAAAAAGTCATTTTTATACCAAAAGCCTGGTTAGAGCAAATTGGTTCTAGTAAGAAATATGGTTGATGCATGACGCATGAATAAATGTTATTCAAGGACTTCTGGCCCTACAAGTCTTGTTTGAATTTCTCGCTGTCCTTCTTTTTGAGTTAAGATAATTGGAAACCCTGGCTATAAGTCGCCCTGACACATTACACCCGGAAAAGATCGTCCCCTCACTAGCTGCACCGCCGATAATCGAGTTAATGCGCGCGACAGCGTAAAACAGTCGTAATAAAGTACACAAGCCAGGCTCCCAACCTGCCACACAGACGAAGCACGTGAAGAGCGGTGTTGGTCATGATGGGGCCGTCGTTGAACGACATCGCGCTGCGGCTTTTGCTTGGGCTGCTGAAAAAGAAAGGGTCAACTCGACTGATTAAACCGAACATACTTCCGCCAATAACACAGCGCAATCGTGCGAGTTCGACTGAAATCCACAATCGGTAGCTGCTTAAACACAGAGCAAGACAGAACGAAGTTAAAAACACTGTCATGACTTCTTTTCTTTTACCTTGCAACGGGTGATTCCCCTGTTCTCTCGTCAACGTAATCTCGATGTAGTTCGTCGTCTTCGTCTTCGCTCGCTTCGTAATTGTCGTAAGGAATCTAATTTGAAAACCGAATTACCAAAAAAATTTTTCCCGTCTAACTGTGTAGACAATGCGAGTAAAAGGACTCGACTTGACAACGATTCACGTCGAATAGGAACGCACCGAAAAAGCGGAGTTGCTTTCTTTAATCAATCCTTCCTGCACGAGATCCTCAAACGGATGCTTTTCCTGGCTGCACGGATAGGAGTCGAAATACTTGGACGCGACAAGATTTGCTTCGGTTGTTTCTGGCTGGTCGTTGGTCACGTGCAAAACGTCATCAAGTCGGTTGAGAAACTTAAATTCCTGCACGAACCAAAGAAGTGTTGTTATTCGAGCGAGAATTTTCAATCGGAGCGAGAGAAAGCGAATTACACCTGCATTTCCATGACGTTGAACGAGCTGCGAACCGGACAGGGTTGCCACGCTTCGTTTTCTAAAAACATTAGAAGTTCTTCCATCCTCGTGGCGTGGTGCGCACGGAAATATGAGAGGGTTTGCTTTCGGAGCGGCTCATTTAAATTGTCTCCGACTTTCTGCGTTTCGGAATCGTTCGAATCAACGCGACAAAAATCGTCGCCAATGGCAATGAATCTGAAATCGAAGTCGACCGATAAAAATCACAAACTCCGAATCGGGTGCATTGAAGTGAAAAGCAAACAGCAATTCATTGTTGTGGATACAACTAATACAACATGCTATGTGGTCGATCGGCATCGGGATACTTGTACTTTATGAAAAGTATTTCAAACTTGATCTGAAATCTTGGTAATCGGCAATTTGTGTTGCATATAATGAAAACTTTATTAAGAAAAGGTGAGTCGGAAATACCAATGTGATTTTGGTGGAAATCGAATGAATCAATTCGATTATTCACAGCAATGAGTCATTTGCCAGAATGGTTAAAGGCCAACTTTGCCTTCTGTACGTGCATTTTCTTAAATGCTTAAATATCAAGCCTAGGAGCGATTTTTTTTTAACGCAACAGGCGTGTGTGTGGTTTCTATTTATTTTTACTTTTTGTATTAATTATTTTCTTGCTACAGAAAATGACACCATTACATTTGCAATCGCAGATTTTTTATGAATTCGTGAATTACTGCTTTCCTATATCGTCTATTATAAGTATAATATTCTCAACATGGCAGCTATCAGTGTGTCTAACTCACAGCAACGGTGCGTTGGTTTAATGCGTCATAGTCACAACTGTGGCCAACTTTCAATTTCTTTAAAACGTAATCGCAGGTTGCATTAAAAGAAACAGGATGAAGAATTTGAAGGGTAGAAACTTACTGTTAAGAGTCTAAAGTGAAACAGTCTCATAGTGGTACGCGAACCGCATCATAAAAATTTCAACCTAAAAAGTTTTCCCGGGTCGCAATCCACTTACCAAACAAGTTCAAAACCTTTTTTTTTTGGTCCTCACTTTGTAAATAACACAAGATTTACAGAAAAATCATTCCGCCTTGTTTGCCGGTTGATTAAAACGAAGACTTTTTTTTGGTCTTTACTTGGGTTACTTTTAAACTTCACGTTTAAATCAAAGTAAGAACCAAAAAGTGTTCGCTTTGTTTTTCATCTGGATTATGGCTGGGGTTTTCCGAAACATCTTGCGATTTTTAATGTAGTTTCGTAGATGGAACCTATTTTTCAATTATTTAATATTTTGATTTTGTATTGAGCATCTCACAAAAAAAGGTTCTTCAAAAGATTTTACGGGGCACGAGTTTGACATGACTGATTTAGAGAACATAAAAGTACGAGCTAAGTTCTATTTAATAAAGCTAATTCCACAGACTGCTGCACAATGAATGGCTCCAGTGTTTGCTTGACCTCTCTCAAAGAGGAGCCATTAGCGAGGTCATCAACAGGAAGTAAATGAAAGAAATGAGTGAGGAAATGACATTAAAAGAAAAAAAAGATCGAAACTGAATCCTGTGAAACTCCTCGTCGTTGACGAAAAAAGTAAAACAGAAAACTACAGGAATCGAAGATAAACGAGCGAACTTATTCAATGAAACAGAGACGAAAGTTATTGTTTGTAAAATATTTAGTTAATGATGGAAATAATTTCTTAAAAACTTTTTTGTTTAAAATATCAAGAATAGCAATTAAAGGTACTATCAATACTTCATAAATGAGGATAACAGTAAGAGGAAAGAAGACCGAAGAAACAGTGGTTGGAGGCGATACAATACGACACGAGAAGGAAGTGCAACTAAAGAAAAAGTGCAGTGACCTTGCCAGCAGGGGAAAAATCTCGTATACACCAAATATGGGTATACACAATTACAAGACATTTAAGCTTCTAAATAACTATATCAAGGATTTTGAAATAAGAGATAATTTTGGTTGGATGCTGTATCGTAATAATCCCACACATTCATATCATATTTGCAATTTTAAATCTGCACTTTAGTTATCTGATTAACTACCGGTTGTCATTTGTGAACACCTTTCAGTCACACATAGGGTATATTTTTTGCTTCTGCTCATAAGTTTGGCATTTTTTTAATGTACCAATTTGTAAAGTTAAAAAACATTTCCTAAAATTTTTCAGGAAAAAGAAAAAATCAAATTACGTAAAATCAACTTCCAAATTTAATTTTAAACTAAACGCCAACAAATTGCAAACGTTTTTCTCTTTAATGAAGAAAAAACTCGATCAATTTGAATCAGCATTAAAACTCGATCAATTAGATGCGTAAAAGATATATTAAACTGTGCCGTGGAAATAAGGCTTTACAAAAAAGTTCATACCTTTTAACAATATCAAGTACAGTAATAAAATCGTCGTATTTAAAGTTGCTTAAATCCGAGGACAAAATAAATGTGCGAACACGTGACTGAACGTCCGCCCACACACGCTGGCGCCCGTGAGCTAGCTTTCGGTTTACGTACTCGATCAATTCGCTGTCAGTCACTACAAGATAAAAAAAAGCTTTATTAAAAAAAAATACAAAATTATCAAATTTACTATACATCTGACATCAAGACTTATTTACGTGGAAAACTTTTTAAAGAAAATAGGACAAACTATTTAGATGCTGAGTGTGAGGGATAGTGGAGATGCCTGTTTTCGACACGAAAGTGTATACCGATTAAAGAGCTTAAATTAGAAAACTTCAATTTTTTTATTACCTTCGCGAAATTTTGCAGAGATAAACAAACAAACAATCACCGTAACATCGACTTGAAAACTGCTGCGCGTGCCACTTCGACGTCTTGTGATAGCAATTCATAATCACCCACAATGCCTTGCAAAGGTCCATCAAGCATGGAATGTAGATCTCTTCGGTGGTGGTCTATGTTGAAAAACTTATCAAACCTCAAAACTTAGTCACCACGGTAAGGGCGGGTACAATCAAATATAACAAAAAAAGCTCTCTAATAGGAACACAATGTCTTTTCTTTACAAGAAAATTCTACTTAGTTAGTTCGATTAAAACATGTTTTTTTTAAGAGTAAGCGATATATTAATCATTGCAATTACGCACTGACAAAATACTAAACCTTTACAAGCATTTTGATTTCCTTTTAAATCAAAAAATAATTTTTTCACCAAAGAAGTCATCGCATGCTTTATTTGTTAAAAACTCAAAACAAGAAAAACTTAATCCTTATAAGAATTTGATAAAAGTCACGAAGTGCTCAACAAACCATATAAAACAAGCATAGCAAGGGTATCATGATCAACAATAACTAAGAGATTTTATATATACAGCTTTACCTCACAAAGATCTTTGTACTGTTTCTTTTGCATGGGTGTGTTCGAATTTTGAAGTTCAGCATACCCGAGAACGATATGAAAGGCGGTGTTGTGGATACAAGTGGTGTAATGCATCAATAATTGATCGATCGCAGACTAAAACAAATCGATAAAACTAAGCGAGCAACCGGAGGAAAACTTGTTTTTATTAGCTTTTGAGAGAAATTACGATTAAGATTTCCAATTAAGTTTGGTGGATGCGAGTGTTTTCTGTTTATTATTTTGTTAATTTTTTTTGTTATTTCATTTCACTTCTTCATGATATTAGCGTGGTAAGAAACAAAAGATTAAAAAAGTAACTTCACGCTCGCATAACTCCACGAGGAGTGAAAACGAGCCCTTAGTTTGATTGACATAGCAGGGCGACTAGAAAAAAAAAATTTTAAATGAATTTAAAATTTGTTTTATTGTGAAGAGCGAAAAATTTCCATAAACAAAATGATAACAATACGGTTTTTGAAAATAAAGCGGCATCTCTCCTATCAAGGTCTAACTTGTGTATATTTTAAACCAAAAAAATCATAAAAGCAGTATTAAAACTAACTTGGGTTTTTCCCAGCATTTGATAAGCTAGCTGTAATTTAGTGTATAAGTTTTCATCGAACGAAGAACAAGTTTTTGACAATGCAACGTCAATTTGCTCTTCCATCAGGTCAAGTGTATCCTGCAAGAAAAAAGTTCGACCCACGTTTGGTAAATTAAGATCACAGAGAATCAAATCAGGGAAAACAAAAGTTTTATAGAAGCAATACATGTGCGCTTGCGATATGATAATTAGCCACTTCGTGTCACTCGCTCGACTAAATTTTTATTTTTATTTTGAGCAGTTGGAATGAATTATTTCAATTCATATAATACGTAATTGTATAAAATACAAATGCAATACAAAATTTAGTTTAAATAATATCGACAAATCAAAAACGAACGATCCAACTCACTTGTAGTTTTGAGCTGAGGTCTTTGATGCAGTTGTAGTGTTTGTAAGTTGAGGCTGCTTTCAAGCATTCCAAGCAAAGTTGTGTGGCTCCGTCATAATCATCTTCCTAAAAGACAAAAAAATGCTATTTCTTTTTCGAAACATAAAGCATAACAAGAAATTCATTAAAAATAGGCATGCCAATAAAATTCTTCCAGTTTTTTTTGTAATAACTTTTGTGTTTTTAAGTAGTCAACAAAATAGTCTTGTCAACAATCGAAATCATGCAGTAATGCAAACAAAGCAAAACTAAATGAAAACCACTAAGACCATGTTTTTTATGATTTAATGATAAAAAATCAATTGCAAAAATGGGGCAATAAGATGATATTATGTAAAAAGACGTACAGGTAACTTCTTTTTTATGTATAAGCAATCTATATACAAGGCATTAAAAAATGGATCTATAAAAAGCGAGACTAAAATAATGATACATAGCTGATAAATATTATAGATGATTCTGCCATTAAATAACCATACGCTTGCTCTTTGCAAGCGAAAGAAACAAATTAAATAAATGTGTTAAAGCAGGTTGATTTAGCTCTGATACATAAGCTAATTTATTAGAAGTTAAATACTGTACCAGTTTTGTCCAGCGATAATTTGTTGGAATTTCGTAAAAATTTTTATTCAAAATTGCATTGAATTGCAAAAAAACCCTCTCTTTTATTCAAAATTCGCTTTTTTATATTTCTTTCAAAACTATCGTAAAAATGGTGAAATAATCAAAAAAAGTTTAAAATGAAAAAACTACGTTTCTATTTAGCACACATTACCCAAGTTCAAAATATAGCAAGTACTTTAAATAGGACAATTTTCTGTTACTAAGCAATCAAAAAAGTTATAGATACCGTCTTGGGCGCATGCTTTCTACTATTTTAGTATAAATCAAAATACAAAATGCGTCCGCACGGTTTTTGCTTTCGCATTTTAAACACGAAAATAAAAGACAAGTTAAATTCATGAAAATTTAATCTAATTTAAAATACACCAATTTCAATTCTACAAAACCATCAGTGAATAATTAAGAGTTTAAATTTGAACCGATTTACGGGCTAATTCAATTTTAATTAAAAGTATGTAGCATTGGTTTCCAAAATGGGCGCCGGCGCCCCCTGCGAGCGATTGCGAAAATAAAAGGGGAAGTAACTAAAAACTGTGTGATAAGAGGATGCTAAGAATAAGTCGGGACAGTTACAAGAACAATGCATAATAATAACAAGATTTTCGCTAATAATCATAGGAGGAACTTACAACATTGCAAAGGCATTTTGAACTCACATCCGAAATTTAATGTCTCGCATCAATCGTTCTGGCTACAGAACCAAATCAAAGTGAAATACCCTCGGGTGTGGGATAGGGTCAAAAAAATTTTAATTTTTTTTCCAAGCTCATACTTGTTAGAGCGTACGTTCCGTGCCGCGACCACGTTTCTCGATAACAGAACCCGCCTCGACAGAGTCAGACGGGAAGACTTACGACTGTTTCTATACAAAATGAAATCGGATATAAACAGGGTGATGATATTGGACCAAGCTTATCCGTCTCATCAGAGTTAAACATTGAGTTGTGATGAATAGGAAATAAATTTGTTTTACTTTTTTGTTGAAGAGGCGTTTGAAGTAGCTACCGGTATGCATTCGTAGCGGGCGCTATTGATAAACAGTTTCGGGAAACACTGGTTCATGCAAAGCGCTTCTATGCTAGTGATAATAACTTGAAAAATAATGAAACTTTTTTTTAAAGTCAAGCAACTTCAGTTTGATTGCGTTACCTCGAGCATTTCGCGCAGTCGGACGTCGGTATGTTGCAGAGTTTTGATGGTTTGAAGAGCGGCGCAGAGTGACTGCAGTTTCTGTCTGCTCTGATGCTGGTTCAGCAGACCGAGGCTGGCGGTGGTCGATCTCACTTTGACAGACAAAAGGAACCTAAAAAGTTTTCATTTGACGAAAGGAAACAAAAAACGAACAAAAGCACAATAACTTGCTGTGGATTCAGTTGACTTCATTAAAAGACATCACGAACCACTTAATCACAACTTTGGTAATGCGTTATTTTTGCGATTCTTTTCTTGGTAACAAAACATTTTAAACAAACAGTACGGACATGTAACTTAAGAAAAAAGTTTTGTTATTGAAATCCACAAATTCATTGTATTGTCATAAAACAATACAAGTTAACATTATTTGCTAATAAAAAGTACAGTTTGAATTCATGCGAATGCAATGCTAACAAGAAATTAATTTAAATTTACCTTCTGCCATTACTACAAATGACATAAGCTTTATGCAAACTTCTTTGCAACTCTTGAACTTCTTTTAATTCCTAAATGTAAAACTTCATAAAAATTTATACATTTTTTTAAGCAATCTAAAAAAACCTAAATTTCAGATGTATAGAAAGTGGAAAATCTACTGTAAATTACCGAATTTATCCGATTGTAAACCGCCCCTAAAAGTAAGCCGTCCTTGAAAGTACACAGCACAAAATGGCAATAGGAATTTTTTTTACAAATCGCCCTTGAAAGTAAGCCGTACCTACGACTGTAAAACTAAAGTTCTTTAACTTATTCTTGTAAATCACGTGGTACTGTTTGTCCAGTGGTCGTTGTCTTCTAAAGGACAAACTAAATCGGCTCATGAAATTCTGCAAGCGGCCACGAGATGTTACGAAATCGGTCAAACCATTTTTATCGGCAATTTGTTTAGCTTAAACAATAAAAACTACCGGTAATTAATCTAGTTTTTCGATGGTAGTTACGCTTCAATAGTTCTCAATTCGTAGCAAGTGTTTAGAATGTTCACTTCTGAGGTCGTTACACTTTGTGTGATTCTTATTTTCACTGAAAGGCTGTGATAAAATCGCTCTTGATTGTAAACCTCCCTTGAAAGTAAGCCGCACAAAATAAAAGCAGAAAATAATGTAAGCCCCGGCTTACAATCGGATAAATACGGTAATCAATATTTAAAAAATATAAAAGGAGTATATATTATCACATCATTCAAACTACTGCATAATCAAAACAAAAACTGAACAATATCTTGGAAAGAATTTATAACAAAATAACAATAATACTTTATAACAAAGCATTTGAACCAGCAACAAAACCTTTAAGCAAAGAGCAAATTCTAAGTCCAATATTGCAATATAGATATTGATATAGTAAAGAATGTAGAGCTTAAAAAATAAGAACTTTTATTTGCAGTAACAGCACCTTAGTGTAAGACGGCTGATTCTTAAGAATAACATCGGATAATTTTTTTGAAACTGCATTTAATTGGCTCCTCAACTTTTTCTGACGACTTTCAACATCCTTCAGTTTACAATCTTCTGCAAGTAGCTGCAAAAAATTTTTTCTCTGTGATAGTTGAATTGTCATTGCCCAGCAGTTAGTGCAAATACATACTTGAGAACTAAAATACTAAAACTATTAATAGTTAGATTTTTTTATTTGTAATTAAATATAAAGTCCTGTTGATTAAAAGAAAAAATTTTTACTTTCAATATTCTAACAAGAAAAAAAACTATATATATATATATAGCAATCAATTGAGATACAATATCTATTTAAATATTTGTATATAGTTGATTGAAAAATTGAAGCAATGTGGCAAACAACAAAATCAATATGTGCAGTATTGTTGTAGGTGGAACAGCTCAATGCAATTTTCAACACAGAATCCATAAATTATAATTTTTAACAATATTTATTTTTCTTTATCAAGCTGACTTAGAAAAAACATTACAGTCTTTTGTTATTTTAAAATATAAAAACAAGCAGAACTTTATAATAGGTTGCAGCTGGATGCTAGGGCTATAATTTTTTACACAAGATGAAAATTTTTAATGAATTTTTTAATATATAAATAAATGTTTGCATTATTTTGTCTATGTAAGAAATAGCAAACTCTATGCTTCTTTGTGTAATCTCTATTTTAACTCTGATCCACACACGAAAAAACTGTGTAACCATTAGAATTAGTAGAATACATAAAACTTCTGTTAACATTATTTGCATATTTTCTACTAACCATTAAATAGGCTTTGCACTACTACATTAACCTATGTTTTGTATGGCAAATTCAAAATGCAAAAAAAAAGGCATTTGATATCAAATTTGCACTAGTATGTCAAAAAAGTTTGTCAAATTATACCTTTAGTTCATGAATATTGACATCAGCAACACACTCAAAATACAAAGGATCAATACTTTCAATGGTTTCCAAATCTGCTTGTGGGTTTCTCAAGCTTTGTCTAGAACCATCAGATACTTGATACAAACTGGAAGCATCTAAATTTACTTCTTCATGGCTATTGCTTTTACTTACCTAGAAAATAAAAGTATCAAAGAATATTCATCTTATAAAATACATTTATAAATTCATTCTCTTCTGTCTGATAATGATTTAAGGATTAAAAACAATTGCAAATAATAAGTTAGACTAATTCAGTTTAGCTTTTCTGTGCAGCTCAAAATATGCAAAAAAAAACCTTTTTAACATCTGTAATGATTCTACGAATCTAATACTTATTCTTGGTTTGAACAAAAAATTATAAGCATATTATAAAAGATTAATTATAGTAATATATATAGTAAATTACAATGCTGAGCTTGTGAAAAATTAAACATATGTATGATATTCAAATATTAGTTTTGTTATATTTTTACTTATGGAAACATCAACTCAGTTTTGACTAAAAAATATCAATAAAAACATGCTAGTTATTGTAAGTTTTTTTTTTTAAACAAGATTATTTTCTGCAATCATTTTAAAAATTAATTTAAGTACTTATTAATTTTCTTAAATAGCAACGTACATTTTTCACAGAACTTACAAAAAATAGTATTAAAATTTAATTAACTAAATAACACTGCTAGTACTGTAATGTAAACAATAATAATAAGAGAATAAAACTATCTTGAAAGCAATTTAATAGCTTGGTTATATTATATAATCTCACAATAAAACAATCATTAAAAAAAATCACAAATTAGTATGAGCATTTTATTTGACTAAACTGTTTAAGATGGTAAAAATAATAGAATTACTTGAAAGGTTGATATTTACAAACAGAAAGAGGCACAAAAAGTAAGACTACATTTGAATAAAGTTAATAAGGTAAAACACTATTAATACTCATAAAATAAAAAGTGGCAACATTGATTTATTTTGTAATAACTGAAAATGGCATTTGCAAAGTTTGTCCAAAGATCTATAAAAATTTTGACAAAGCTACTAAACATGACAAATGCCTTTAATGCTTGCATGGTCCATGGACAAGAAGCATAGAGAAAATTTAAACAAAATTAACTTTTTTTTAGTCATTGTATTAAAGTTCAACCATATGTCTGTACAGGGTGTGCAAAAAGTTCCTGGACAAGTTTAAAATAAAATATATATGATATTAAATGCAATTTTTGAATGATTTTTTGTGTGAGCAAAAATACGATATAAGTTTAATCAGGGAATCTATTTTTACTCCATTTGGCCACAATTTGCATCAATTACTTTCTCCAGTCTTGATCTGAATGCTTCTATGGCAGAACATACCTTTTTCTGGGGAATATCAGCCCATGCCTTTTGTAAGAATTTCTTTAAGTGGTTGACAGAAAGTTTTTCTGAGCGGCATGCGTCTTTTTTGAGCATTGACCAGATGCTAAAGTCGAGTCGGTTTAGGTCAGGAGAGAAAGGAGGCCACATTTCTTTGTCCCAAAATGAGGGAAAGTTTTATCTGCACCATGATTGAGTTTTTTTCAAGGTGTGCAATGGTGCATCATCGTGTTGAATGATAAACACTTTGTTTTTTCATTTCGATTTCATTTTGATCAGTGCCAGAGACAGAATTTCCAAGATATTTATAAGGTCTTTTTTGACTATGGAAAGCATAGAATATGGAAATATTCCTAGGCTTTCTGCCATCCCCTTTATTGTTCTTCGTGGGTTTCTGCTGATCCTCTCCCATACAGCTTTAATTTTCTTTGGAGTATGCACCATTCTTGGTCAACCAGTTCTAAGATGGTCTTGGGTTATTTCCCAGTTCTTTATATCTTTTAATTGTATCATAGACTGCCGATTTAGCAACTTTAAGTTGTCTTATACAGCAATAAGAGGGGCTGATATTCCCGCGAGGTGTAATTCAATGATTGCATTTCTTTTCTCCATTTTTAATGATTAATTTTTAAAAATTTGTGAATTTTAATGCATAACATACAAACAATTGTCTAAAACATTAATTTCATGATTTAATAAAAAAAAATATTATTTTTATTTAGTTATTAAATCAATAAAAAGTAGTCTGGTAATTTTTGCACACTCTGTATATTGAAAGTCACATTAGAGACTTTGATGTGCTTGAGACCTTAACATTGATAACTGTTGCATTTCACTTAACCAAATAAATAACTTTTGAATTAGAAAAAGCATTAACTCTTTAAATGAACTGAACAATTTTTTTCATTTTATAAGAATATCTTGTAATCCTTTACTGTCATAGTTAATTTTGAACAGTTAAAAACTAATAAATTTCTTACTAGATTATCACCAATAATGAAATGTCTTATTCTTTTCCAAAGCAACTTGTGTATATATAATAAATAAGTGAAAAATAAAAATAGTTAACAATATTTAACTGTTCAACCTTTCTAAATCAAATAAAAACCAATCCAACGATTGGTTAAAAAAAAACTGCATTTATTTCAAAAATCTCAAAAAATAATTAAGTGGAATTTGGAACCTCAAAATATAAGAAATATTTTTTGTTTAAAAAAGAAGGCAAAAGATAAAGCTAAAACTTTAAAAATCAAAACAAAAAAATATATTAAGGAGAATTATTAAGGTCTCAAAATTTTTTCTTTTTCAAAGAAAATGAAAGATTTTTTATTCTTGCTATCCCATATTGATATACTGTATATATTGTATAATGTGATATTTGATTACATATTGATGATATAACTAAATATGAATATTAGCAAAACATATTTGTATGCTGATGATACCAAATTATTTAGTGGCCATAATGATGACTTGCAATATACTCTTAATTATATATTCCATCAGGTGTATAAACATCAGCTATGTCAGTAAAACATTTTTTGATTCAGGCAGTGAAGTAGTCAGGGGTAGTAAAAGGATAAACCCTCGGCCCCAGTCCTGTTTGTGTCTGACCTGAAGTGGATACCCTTCAAATGACGAGCTATGTTTTACCATTTCTAATTGGAAACGTCACATTATTTTTAACTTATCTAATGTATCTTTTGCAATACTGAATACATATTATAATTTTAAATGATCAAATCATATAGCTTTATTCCAATTTAATGCTTTTTTGATTGTGTCTATCAGTTGCTTAAAAACTTTTCATATCATGTTATCTTCTTGCCCACATTTTTTAACACAACTCATGTTGTAACAAAATTACAAAAACAAGTAAGTTCCAATTCACTTTTTCTACCAAAACATTTGGTTTATATTAAAAGATACTAAGTATGTGTTAGACCCAAAATAAAACTTTTCTGGTTTTCTGGTACGCTTATTTCTTAAAAATATCATGACCATTGAACATATTCAAAAATGCTATATTTGCAAAAATACATGACAGTATTCCCATTTTCCAAAATAAATGAGCTGCTATTTTAATAAATGAGTTACTATATTATGAAAGTGAATATGAAATCACTTTTTCTACCAAAACTTTACAAAATCCACAGCTGGCAGATATTCACTTACTTGTTCATATACCAAATTTATCACAATATCTAGGATACTAACTTTAACAGTACTTTTTATGCTCTGTAATTTACAATATAATTTGTATTGTAGCAGAAACTCTATTGACTTAAGCTTTAAATATAAAGATAAACATTAAAACTTTCATTCTTAATCTATTTTAACATTACTTTAGTTTAAACTGGTTTAGATCTTTAAAAACTTTTTTAAAAGTATGATTTTGAAAAGTTTTTAGTGGGTCTATTTTAGCAAAAACATTTAGTTACTTTTTCTGCAGCTTGAGTATAAATACAAAAAAAAGGTTGATTTTTTATTAATTGAGTAAAATTTTATTAACTGATTAATCACAAAGCTTTATATTAAAGACATCAAGTATTTATATTAAAGTAATATACTGTATTTAAATGAAAGTATTTATATATTTTAAATGAACAATATTTGTGGAATTATTAAGTCTCTTTTGCTTTCAAAACTAAGGGTCTATGCTTTTAGCACTCTGAAAGCATCCTAAATTCATTATTATTTGCCTGTTCATTGCCAGTTAACAGGAATTGCCACATGGAGGCTGATGATATAACTTAAATCAATTTGTTCCTGCTGCACTAAAACTGCTGAACAATCCCAGCCAGTCAGGAACCAGTGTAGCACAATGGGTGGAATACAGATGGAGCATGGAGTGGCAAGAAAATGTCTCTTGACTCCATATATTTATTAAGGATGATACCCCAATGCCACTGAGAATTAGCTTTTCCAGACCTGCATGGGTCAACCTTAACTTCTTTCAAACTGGTATTTATCTATTCTGCTAAGAAACACACAAATGGGGTATGGCTTCTATAGTGGCCTGTGAGTGTGGCGCAAAGGAACAGATAGCAGAGGCATTAAGGGCATCTTGCCCCATCTATCACCATCCAAATAGAACCGGAGCTCTCTCAGATTTTGACAAGAGCCTGGTGACCTGGCTGATAGAAACATGTCTGGCCATTTAGTGAACCATCCAGCTCCTGTCCATCTCCCCCCAAACAAAGAAGATTCAACAATATATTATTTACAAACTTTATAAGATTCTCTGTACTGTATAAACCAGAATCCCATGTGATTACTATCACTTCTTAAAAAAATTCTTTTCCTCTTGTTTTCTTTTTAATTCATTCCTGATGCTGTAGGAAGGAATTCTACAAAAATCATTTACAATATCTTCTTAAAGACTAGGGATGCATTAATATTATTGACAAGGTATCAGCATTGGCTATATTGGCCACTTTAGCAATACATCAGTATCAGCTATATTTTGCTAACATGGCCAATACTCTTTTTGCTGATATGGCATGCTCTTTTGGTCGATATCAATGAAGAGATCATTACTTTTTTGACACAAAAACTGAAAAATCAAAGACAGATTCAAGGTGAAAACTTTTTTTTTTAAATGTATCAATATGGCAATTGGCTGATAATTGATAATTAATATATCAACAAAAAAATATTGGCTGACACCAATGTATTAGTACCTTAAAATTGTTTCTGATTTTTTAGTTTTTGTCTTAAAAAGTAATGATCTTTAAAAACGGTCTTCACTTTAAATGCATCTCTGATTTTATGTTTTTTTTTCCAAAAAAGTAGTGATCCTTATATTGACATCAGTAAAAAAAGCATGCTATATCAACAAAATATGGCTGATATTGATATATCAGCAAAGTGGCCAATATGACTGATACCAATACCTGCAAATAATATTCGTGCATCCCTACTTTTTTTTAGAGATCATCACTCTTTTAGGACAAAAACCAAGAAATTAAACAGGTTGAAAGCGTCAATGTATCAGTATTAGCCAATAACCAGCAGGTTATCAGCCAATTTCCATTTAGAAAAGACTTAGTGAATATACAACATTAAGATAATATCCAAGAAAAATATGTTCACAAATTAAGTATAAGTTAGATTTATAAAAACATAGAGACCAAAGATCAAAAAAATCAGTTTGAATACTCACAACAGATGGCTTTCCAACTTGAATAAGCTCTTTAATTTTCTTCATAATTTAAAATTAAAATTCTCTGCCTGCTTGATACAATTACTGCAATATTATATTATCACAATATTCTGTAATTTATTTCATTTTAATAGATTAAATCAGCAGTACATCTGAAAAAATTTTAAAAATTAAGTAACAATGTAATGTTTCTTTATTTTCTATTAATAATTTATCAGGTTGATTTGACAAGCTATGAAGAAAGCTCAGCAAATATTGAACAAGAATTATAAATTTCAGTAAGAAAAACATTTCTACTTTAATTAGTGTCTACATATTATATCTAAACCCACCAAGCAAACATGTTTTGCAGTATATATGTATAATTGCTTGATGTTAGCATTAGATTCAATTTCTATGATTAATGAAGGTCATAAGCAATCGCAATATATACATCGTGAGTGTAAATTACATTTTTATTGCACGACAAGGCCCTGTTTCGCCCTATGGGGCTCATCAGGTGCAAGCAAAGATGCAAATCACAATACAAATACGTCAACAAAGGCGAATAATAGCAAACAATAATGAATTTGAAAGTTCATATGTACATAAGGCGCTAGTTTATTGTTCATCTTACCCCACGGAGGTGAATCTCACATTCATAAAAGATCATCATATTGGTGGAGAGCATCCGGACGAAGAATAAGTAGTTTGATTGATCGTAAGTAAACGAGGAACAGTAGACTTACGACGTCTTCGTTTCTTAGTCATAATAATGTGACCACACTATTATGACTAAGAAACGAAGACGTCGTAAGTCTACTGTTCCTCGTTTACTTACGATCAATCAAACTACTTATTCTTCGTCCGGATGCTCTCCACCAATATGATGATCTTTTATGAATGTGAGATTCACCTCCGTGGAGTAAGATGAACAATAAACTAGCGCCTTATGTACATATGAACTTTCAAATTCATTATTGTTTGCTATTATTCGCCTTTGTTGACGTATTTGTATTGTGATTTGCATCTTTGCTTGCACCTGATGAGCCCCATAGGGCGAAACAGGGCCTTGTCGTGCAATAAAAATGTAATTTACACTCACGATGTATATATTGCGATTGCTTATGATTTAGCCCAAATCCTTGTTTCTCACTGATTAATGAAGGCTATTTAATAATTTTTTGTTTCAAACTTAAGAAAGTTATTTTTTTATATTAGGCTAATGTGCTAAGTCATAATTGCTTTAAAAAAAAGTTTTTACCTAGCTTTTATCATCAGCTGAAAACCCATCTAAAAAAATTTCTGCCCACTTAGAAGTTTTGGGCGGTACCTTTAAAATGTACAGGTCGGCGTGGTCGGCGTGGTCGGCGAGGTTAGCATGGTCAGTGATCAGCGTGGTCGGCGTGGTTGGCGTGGTCGGCGTGGTTGGCGTGGTTGGCGTGGTCGGCGTGGTCGACGTGGTCGGCGTGGTTGGCGTGGTCGGCGTGGTCGGCGACGATCCGCCCAGTTAATTCATTTTATCTTATAAATTTTGGAAATTCCCTAAGTATGCTAAGTTAATAACAGCGAACAGTGAACGTGACCAAACAGTTTAACCCAATAGCACATAAACAGACATTTAAAATACAACTCAACAAAAATATACCTAACATTATTCTTAAATTCATGTCCACGCTTTCAACAGAATGATTATTCTTTTCATTAACCTAGCCGATAACTCCGACCACGCCGACCACGCCGACCACCGCCGACCACGCCAACCACGCCGACCACGCTGATCACTGACCACGCCAACCTCGCCAACCTCGCCAACCTCGCCGACCACGCCGACCTGTACATTTTAAAGGTACCGTGTTTATGTGCTATTGGGTTAAACTGTTTGGTCACGTTCACTGTTTGCCGTTATTAACTTAGCAGACTTAAGGAATTTCCAAAATATAACTTATAAGATAAAATGAATTAACTGGGCGGATCGTAAACAAGAACTAAATTGGTTGATATAACTGCCGGGTAATTAAACGTTTAGATGCTTTGACAAGGACTTATGTTGGTCAAAAAGTTCGGCTTTTACTAAAAAAAATTTGCAGTTATAAGTGATAAACGCCGACCACGCCGACCACGCCAACCACGCCAACCACGCCAACCACGCCAACCACGCCAACCACGCCAACCACGCCGACCACGCCGACCACGTCGACCACGCCGACCACGTCGACCACGCCGACCTGTGTATTTTAAAGGAACCCGTTTTGGGTCATTTTGAAAAGCCAACATGAGCAATTTTTCTTAATAAAACTAATTCAGAATACCCTGCTACTAGGTTACTACCACCTCTAGAAAGATGTTTTTTCTCTTGGTTTCTTTTGTATTCCTTCCTATTGCTGTCAAGGGGATTCCAGGCTAGTTTCACCCACAAAAAACAGTTACAGTTCTTTCTTTAAAAAAAAAAGTTTTTTAGCCTCCTCCAGTCCTCCTATAAAGTTACATTGCAATAATCAAGTTAAACAGTATGAATAACTGCTCCAATATTAATTAAAGACTTTTTCAGTCTTTACCCGACTTGAAAGAAAATACAAAAAAACAAAAGAAGAGCTTTCACTTTAAACATGTTCTTTTCCTTCAAATTGAATCATAATAAGCAACTTTTTGTGAATTAACCTATACACAAAAGAATTAAAATTTTTATTTGTGCAATTTGCAATTTTGGCTTTGCCTTAATATATTAAAGCATGTGTATCAAAGTCATACTTCTTGCTAGAAAGTATTTCCAACATCACCGGCCTAAATTAATATTGATTTTAATTTTGGATCAGTAAAACCATTTCTAAAAAAGTATTTAACAATATGAAGCTAAAAAATCTATTACATTAAAAGAACTGCAAGTTACAAACTTGAGTCATATGATCAATATTATACATCACCAAAGATGTAAAGGTTTTATACACAATTTTTCTAAAAAAAAGTTGGGTCTCTTCAAGAAGTCACTGTAAGCAATTTTTGTTTGTGAAACTAACCTGGTTCCCCCTGCAGTTACTATCACTTCTTGAGAGATCTTTTTTCTTCTGGTTTTTTTCTTTTGTCCATCTTGATGCTGAAAAGGGCATTCCGGGTTAATTTCACCACAAAAAAACCACTTATGGTGACTTTTTGAAGAGATCCAAAAGGTCTTCATTTAAAATCAATAGATAATCGTGTTTTTGGAAAACTAGATAAAGATCTTTTGGTTCTCATCCATTATGCAACAGACTTAATTGATTACCTTATAAATTTTGGAAAATCCATAAAAACTGCAAGGTTAGCAATGGCAAATATGGATAAGACCCAACCTTTTTTTTTAGTCTTGCATTTTTTTAAATGAAAGATTTTTTCAAAGAAAAAATTCAATGTTTGGGTTGCAAAAATGTGAGAAAAGTAAGCTTATTGCAGACTCCTAATGCAGCAACTGTTTCACTAAAAACTGTCTAGACAAGATTCAACCTCAGGATTTAAATCGAAAACAATTTATCTAATTATTTATTTGATTAAACTACAACACAAAGATGTTGAATTGGGTCTCTTCAAGAAGTCACCGTAAGCGATTTTTTTGGTAAAACTAACCTGGAATCCCCCTTTCAGCACCAGAATAGAATAAAGAAGAAACCAAGAGAATAAGGATCTTTCAAAAAGCAATAGTAACCACAAGGAGATTCGGGTTAGCTTCATGAACAAAAATCGCTTATGGTGACTTCTTGAAGAGACTTGTTGAATTTAAAATCAAATTTACAAGGATGGAACCAATAAATACCATAAATATTTACTACAACACCCACTATAGACTTTTTTTTTGTTTTGTTAAGTAACATAGATGGATTAAAAGTGAGGATGCCATAACTCTTAACTTGAACAGGATTGGAGGCATCCGAGACAGTTGAAGTAAATCCTTCTATAATAAC
Organism: Diplosoma virens; assembly: GCA_963680785.1. Taxonomy (NCBI): domain Eukaryota; kingdom Metazoa; phylum Chordata; class Ascidiacea; order Aplousobranchia; family Didemnidae; genus Diplosoma; species Diplosoma virens. The sequence continues at coordinate 28,299,562 of OY796886.1, forward strand.
TTCATCATTGTATTATTTACGTATAATGACCAGTTTGGGATAAATGTACTCTTTTATATAAACGATTGTGCGAACAGGAACATGACACATACCGGTAAGACAAGTATATGCTAAATTTTACCACACTCTTCAACATTTTAGCTTGAGCAACAGAAAGTAGTGGCAAAAAAATTTTTTTCTAAATAACTTTTTAAAAGTTGAAAACCAGTTTTTTACCTTAGGAAGACAAATGCGTTTTTATTTATTTATTTTGAGCCCCAAAAGTTACTTTTCTCAAAATTTTAATTATCAACTAGATGACTTTATTTAAGAAACCGCTTTAAATTGCTCTTAAAGATCGCAAAAATTAATTAGAAAGACTGAGCATTAAACTCGCGTCCCACTGTTTCAAAATTTTGACACACTGGGAGATATAGGACCCAACGACGTATCACTCGTCATTTTTATTTCATATCTATGCTACTCCTTTTAAAGTTCAAACTCGGAGGAAAACGTCGGAGGCGCTTTACATAGGACAAGCAATTACCCCGACCTGCTTCTGTGGATACTAAAATATTGCTGTCCGGTTAAAACTTTTGGCTTGTTTTTTAGCTTTATAGCGCTATGACTGAAATTTAGAATGTTTACTGAGGCCAGCAAGCAGGGAAAAGGGGTTTCTTTTAAAATGTACAGGTCGACGTGGTCGGCGTGGTCGACGCGGTCAACGTAGTAGACGTGGTCAACGTGGTCGGCGTGGTTGGCAAAGTCGGCAAGATTGGCCAGATTGGCGGGGTTCCTTTAAAATGTACAGGTCGGCGTGGTCGGCGTGGTCGGCGTGGTCGGCGTGGTCGGCGTGGTTGGCGTGGTCAGCGTGATCAACGTGGTCGGCGTGGGGGGCTAAGTTGGCATGGTTGACTGGGTTCGTCGAATAAAATATTTACTTATTGTTGAAACCGGTTGTATTTGTAATGTAAGTAGCTATACTAATCATTAAGTTTTGAGAAGTTGGCTAGTTTGGCTATAGCCTACTAGAAGATATTTAAATTTTGTTGAAACCGACTGTATTTATAATGTAAATAAAAGCATAATCATGTGGAAAGGTTTGCTTGGACGAAGTTGGTGAGGTTAACATGCTTTGATATCTAAGGACTGGGCTAGATTGGTTAGGTTAACTAGTTCGGCAAACCTTACTAAGTTGATAAGTTTTTTCAAAAGTGAAAAATTCATTATTTTTTGTTTGTACATTAATTTAGATTAGGCCTACAAATACAGTTGGGTCAACAGAATTTAAACACCCCAAATTAACCTCGCTAATCTAGTCGACCACGTCGACCACGCCAACCACGCCAACCATGTCGACTACGTTGACCAGTGACCTCGCCAACCACGTCGACCACGCCGACCACGGCAACGACGCTGACCACGCTGACTACGCCGACCTGTACATTTTAAAGAAACCGGGGAAAAGTGCAATGAAGTATCTTTCGCCAGGACACGCAGATTGGCACGAGCAGGTTTTAAACCAAGACCATGTTAAACACTATCACGGCGCTCGTAACTACTTGTTCACTTGTGTAGTGTAGATTTAATAACAAGAAATAATACTGGAACCTTATGCAACAAGGTTGTGTCTGATTCGAAGAAAAACAGATTGGAGTGAGAGTAAAAAGAAACAAAACCAATTGCTCTAAGAAATAAAAAGAGAAAAAAACGTTGCGCAAATTGTTCTTGCTGGCCCAAAGTGGGCCCAAAATTTTTGGAATTATTTTAATTTGTCAAGATGCTCAAGAAGAACTTATTTTCTTTTGAACCAATTATTTTCTCTCAAAAAAAACCCTGTATCTCTCTAAAACTAACTCTCACTCCAATCGGTTTTTCTTTGAATTAGACATGATCATGCAATAAGCTGTCCAAAAGGTTTTCCATAATAAAAATATTTCAAAATCAGTAACTGCTTTGGACCATCGATCACTCTGCTTCCTATCAACTTTGGCAAGTAAAGCTATAGCAGCCAAATTTGAGTTGTCTTCCTGAGGAGACTGCAGAAACGTTGTACAGAGGAATTCACACTCCGCATCCCAACACGAAATATAGTTGTTTGCACGACCCCGTGGAATAGTTTTTTTGACTGCTTTCTTGGTGATGTTACAAATGTCCTGGTAAGCCGCATCCGCATCAAGTGACTCAGGCGGCAACAAAGCCTTTGCGAATTTAATCGTCAAAGTAATGTAGTGACTCCCTGACTCCATTTAACCTTGCGGAAGTTTCATCGTTTAACAGGCATGCTTGGCATGAACAAAGCAAACCTTGGTGTTTTAATCAGCGAAGGTCGATGTTGTGACCTGAAACACTTTAGTAATTGGTCCAAAAGTGTATTAGTCGCTCTTGTATATACGTGGCAAGGCCATGCTTCCTGCTTAAAGAAAACCCAGTTTGTTGTAGTTTGGAAGTAACAGCTTCTCTGCATTAGTGCAGAGGCTCAAGCATTTTAGCAAGAGACTCGGATTCGACTCGAGTTACCGGCTCCATAAGGTCTCGGACCCGACTCCAATTCGAAAGATCTAAGATTTAGACGGACTTGAGTCTTTCAAATGCTCGTCCTTTTTTAGTAAATTCTAAGAGCGCCACTCTTTACCTTCTAAGATAAGTGACAGCTGTAGTTCCTTTTCGCTCAATTTTTCTGGTATTGAGAAGCCAATGAATGTTTTATAGGCTGCACATTTTGCAAGTTAATTAAGTATGGGTCTACCTCACAAACGGATTTTTTTGTTTAACTCTTTTTTATTGAAAAGTCAAATCAAACCCGTACGGCAACCGTAAACCGATATTAATAGCTTGTTCATTATGAACCCAACCGAACCGGAACTGAATTACAAAAAAAAATTTTTCTTTATCGGTTTGACCCTTTGATTTCGATGTCCCTCTTTTTATTTGGGAAAAACTTATATTGTTGGACACAACAGATGACAGAGAATAGAAAAAATTTGGACGAACAAAAATCGGTTTTCGCAGCTAAAGTATTCGGTTCTAATAGATAAAGAACAGAAGTGGTTTTTTTAAACGGTTTCTTTAAAGTATTAGGTTTTTGGTATTTGCAAATGTGACATAAATTAAAACAAAGTTGAATAAAAATGCTTCAGTGGTTTGATGTAGCACTAGTTTACCTGTCAATAATATGCTACTTTATATTTTTTTAAATAACCAGCCTGACTCACTACACCTGCAACTGTTTAGTGAAAAGTCGATTAAATTTAATCATAATAAAGTAAACAATTGTTTTAGTTTCATGATCATTATGTATTTAGAAACATAAAAGGCAGACAGATTAAGGAGGATGTGGCTAAGAAGCCTCATCAGTAATTTTGGCAAGATTTTTTGTAAAAGATATCAAAGCTAGAATGAGCACCAAGTATTTATCTGATTAGTACATACTGTACTTTTTTTGCATTATCATTATAATCAAATATATAAAAAAATGATCAATAATTTTTTTAAAGCTATTAATAAAAAAAAGTAAGTCAAAAATAAAGTTTTCCAATAAAACATTTTCCAGTTTATGTACATCAGCTGGTAACATCATGTCTGATGTAGAAAGTATTGATGTTGCTGATCCACGAATTCAGAGTAGGTTGGAAGAAGTCAAAGATGAAATTAAAAGAGAAATTCGAAAAGAACTCAGAGTAAAAGAAGGAATTGAAAATCTTTTAAAGGTATTTTTCATTATTTAAAATAGTTAAAATGTGAAACATTTTTGACATTATTAATATCAGGCAATATTTTGTATGTGTTGTGATTTTGGCTAATTAAATAGCCCAATCAGTAACTGGCTTTTTTTAAATATTATTCCTGCAATATGCTTTTTTATAATGATCTGACACATCTATTTTCGGTTTAATAGATATTTGGTTTGTCTAAACTAGGTTTAAATGAAATATTATAAATGTATTGGGGTGACATAAAAGATATCAAATATTACCCAGCTATTTACAGTTAAAGTATTGTTTAAACTTTTTTTTAACTGCAATAACACTTGGATGTGATCATTGTAACCTTATTCCACAATTATCACCATTGTAAGCTTATTCCATAACCTAATTACTCATACATATTGGCATTTTTTTTGAACTTTCTGTAACCTTAAAATAAAAGCATAGCTTGTTATAAGACTATTACAAATGTTTCAAACTAGAGCAGTTTTTAAAAAGGCAACAATAAAATAAAAACTGAATAGTTATATTTTAAATAAGGTAACATAACTGTGAAATAAACAATTTAGAACAAATTTTTGGGTCTTAAAAAAGTCACCATCAGCCTTTTTTTTTTTTTTCATGAAACTAACTTGGATCCTCTATGGTTACTATCACTTCTTGGAAAAATTATTTTGTTTTTAGTTTTTTTTATTCCATCCTGGTGTTGTAAGGCAGGATTCCGGGTTAGTTTCACCAAAAAATCATTTACAGTAACTTTTTAAAAAGACTCAAATTTTTGCCTAACCTTTAATTATTTATTCAGGCTTTTGATTATTTTCAAAATTGCAGCTACTTTGCTGTAGCTAACGTATCTTTACAATCTTTCAAAACCTTATCATTATTAAAACAAAATGATTAAATCAAAATAGAAAAAGCCAGCACAGGCACTTTTAACTAATAAATTGAAGCTTTATTTCAAAATGTTAGTTTATAAACTTTATTTTCTAATTTCATAAAAAATTATAAAAAAATCAAATCAAGAGATAATATAAACTCTTAATTAACAAGAAAAGAAATATTTAAACATTGTTATATTGTGTTTAAGAACAAAATCATCCTATTTTTTGTTGCTATGTGCCATGGTGGTATTGCTAATATATTGTTTACTTAAATTTGTTTTTTCACCAATTGATTTTCTTTTGGTTGGCTGTTGGCAAGCACACTAAACTTTTTCCATTATTTGAACATCTAACAATTTTGCAGGCTAGTTCAAAGCAATCAATCAAATTATCATTAATAGTCAAATGGTTAGCACAAAACTAGCTGTAAAATTTTGTGTTTTATTGAATTGTTGGTGCCAAATTTTTAGTGCAGGTTCTTAAGGAACCCATGTGTTAAGTTAAATCTGAGCTGTCTTTTTGCAATAAATATAACTCAACACAATAGAATCCATGTGTCAAACTAGATCTGAGCTCTCTTAAAGTATATAATAACACTGTAGCTTTTTTCTTTATATGTGTTTCATATATGTTACTTTCATAATGTTAAATAGCATAGATTAAGCCTTTTACATTGAAATAATTATTTAAATTTAAATACCAATATTTGGTTTAAAATTATGTTGTTTTGCATATTACAGTGTACTTAAAGAAATAAGTTTATAATTTCAATCGGTGCTCAGAGTTCAATGCCAAATGGCAAGTCACTTGTTTAACATGCAATGTTATTTCTTAGTTTTTTTGTCTTGCACTTTTTTCAAGTTTTGCCATTCTGTTGTTTAATTGTAGTAACATTTGCACAATTTTGTTGCTGTATTGTTGGTTATGATTTAACTTGTAGTAGCACAAGAATAAGACAATAGATTATTTAAAAATTTTTTCTAAAACTGATTGTTGCAAACTATTTAAAGGGTTTTTATTTCCATCTTTATACTTGTCCTTCTGGTTTGCAGAAAAGCATGAGAGGCATTATACATAGGACAACTATCAAGCAATTACACCAATCTGCTTTTGAACATACCAACACATTGGTGTCTGGTTAAAATTTCTAATTTTGCTTTCATTTTTAGAGATATCATTGAAAATGAGAACTGCTAGCCAAGACTGTTGAGCAGAGGAAAGTGTTGTGAAGTGCTTTCCTGGGGACATAGCAGAATGGTGCAAGTAGGTTTTGAATTGCAACCATGTTGATAAACATCAGAATGTTCTTAACCACACTCCCAACTTGGATAGATTATATAGCAAAGATGTGATATCAAAGATTTGAGTTTTTGAATGGCACAAACATGCTTATACTAATCATTGTGAAGTGGATGATATGTCAGAAAGACCTTTTTTGACAGATGAAAACATAGTCAGAAGAAGTAGTTGGTATGGAGTGATTGCACACTGACAGTATAAGTAGTAGCCAATGAACTCTATTTAAACATGGATTCAATAGAAATTTTTTTGATTCTGGAGATACAAAAAGTGTGTCTCAACCTGGCAACTATGATTTTATCAAAAGACCGGAAAAACCAAGTCAATGTTTAGAAAAGACATGCTAGAGAAGATAAAAAACAATTCAGATATTTTTGTTCTTGGGCATGTTGTTAGAGAAGATAAAAAGTAAGCTTTTTAATGACTTAATTCAATATGATACTAAAACAAAAAATAGTGAATGCTGTTGAAAACCACAGAATAACCAGACCAAGAAAGCACTCATGTCAAATTCAAAGTCATATTACAGGGTTATTCAGAAATAAAAAGACATTATTTCAAAATTAAGAGACATTATTTGGAAATAAAAAACATTATTTAGAATTAAGAATTTGTCATAAATAAACAAAAAATAAATGTAATTAAAAAATTTGTATATTTAAAATGTGTTTTTAGGTATAAAATGTGTTTTTTTTAATATAAATATTTTTTTTTCCCAATGTCTAACCAAAGTTAACTAATATGAACAATTCATTTTTTAGTGCTCTTTAATGCAAGAGTAAATCAAAAAAACAAGAGCCAGTAAAAGGGAAATTTTATCAAACTATGTTATTGAATCATTGGAAAGTTTTAAGTTGGTTGACCAAAAGTAAAATTTTTTTAATAAAAATGTGAAAAAAAATGTATGTGCTTATCAGTGGAGATAATTAAATAAATTTCTGAAAATTCCTCCTTTTAATATTAAAAACAATTTTTTAATTTAAAAATTTTGTCTTATGTCTCTTTATTTTTGAATAATGCCTCTTTACTTTTGAATAATGTCTTCTTTATTTCTGAATAATATCTTTTTATTTCTGAAAAAATTGTGATTACATTTTTTGATCAGAAAAAATTACAAAATCATGCCTGAGGGTAAAACAATGAACATCTTGTGTAAGTTGTCATTTGCCTCCATGACCAAGTTTGATGCAGGAGGCAGGCACCATGGAGTGACAATTGTGACTTCTTTATCATGACTATGTGAGGCATTTTTTAGTCAAAAAAAAATCACCTCTTCCATATTCTCTATATCTTAGCAGATTTAGTTTTAGTTTTTTCTGGAAATTATGATGAGTTGTTAGCAACTAATAATTTTTTGTCTTCAAAAAGGAAAAAAAAATCAAGGCGTTTGTGACAAGGTTGATAAAGAGTTTTTGGGGAAAGAGGCTTGTTAAATCCTTATGTAGATGGCAAAATTGAAATTAGAAATGTATTAACTGTGGTATATAATTATCTATAATATCCATTAAAAATTTTAGAGTTTGTGTCAGCTACAAGGTAATTATGTAGATGTGTAGTGCTATGCAAAATAATTCATCTTTTTAACTTTTGAAACTTGATAAAACTTGCATTGAAATATAAAAACAGATGCCATTTTGGTCTATTGGCTAACAAATTGTTCAGCTTTAATCAGATTTTGTGGTTTTCAGCTATATGCTTCATTTTAAAAATACAATTTTGATAGTAGGTGTTTATATGTATCAGAGCAGATCAAATGGGTACACATATTTGCCAATTATTTTATTAGATTGCCAAGTTAAAACTGCAAAAAGCTATTAAAAGACTGGTAACAACATTGTGAAGGGCACAATATGTTACCAATCACAGATGAATTAAAATCAAAGCAAGAATTATAAATTATTTTCATCTCTATATTTATTTTTCTAACTCACAAGAAGCATCAGAAACAATATAATTTAAGCAACCATCAAGCAATTACCTTATTCTGCTTCCAGAAATGCCAAACTATTTTTGTCCAGTGAACTTTTGCTTGCATCCCAAGGCTGTTGAACCAGCTCATTCTTAATAGAAGTTGCTTTATTTAAAAAAAAAAACACATTTTTTTTTGTAGAAAATGTTTAACAGGCAAAAAAAAGAAAAAATTTTTTGCATTGATATCATTCAAAAACTTAAAGGATTGAGGTTTACTCCATGGAAAGGCAAAGACAAATTTAGCTGTCTTGTTTTGGCATGCCAAATTTTAGCAATCGATCTTTAAAAAAACATTTTATGTGCAATATTTATGATCATTTTGACCATGACATTGATAATAATAACAATCTTGTCAACCAGCAACTGCAACAAACAAATATTATATTTTTTTGAAAAATAATGAAACGTCAATTGCTGAACCCTACACTGTACTATATAGATAAAGTAGAAAATTTGTAATGTCAGTAATTTTGCACAGCTTGTGACACAAGGCAATTGTGAAATTTCTTTTGTTGTCATGATAAAATTGATAAATGTTACAGCTAAGCTTTTTTTTGATTGATTTGTGTTGATAATTTTTCACAAAATCAGATTTTCTTTTCTACACAATTGTATTGTTATTAAATTAATATGGCAGTGAGTTTGTCAGGGTAAATAGCCTTGCTTATTATATGTATACATATGATACCATGATGCTGAAGTAGAGGCCTGGACTTATCCTTAATCTCAAACTTAAAAGTGTTTTGCTGTTAAGTGATGATGATTTATGTTTTGTTTGCAGAATGTATGTTAGCAGTGAAAGCTAACAATTGTTTGAGGTTTTTGAAGAACTTGCTTCTTGCTCAATGTATATAAATAGTTTATTTCCAAAATCAGGCTCAGATTTTTCAAATTTGCAACTTTGGCAAGATAATTACAAATTTGATTTGTTGGCAAATTGAAACTATTGGTCTTCCAATGCTTTGAGCAAATTGGTTTGGTCATTTTAATTTGAGAAAAGTTAATCATATGTTTTCAGTTACAAAAAGTTTCATCTTTAAGCTGAAGGATTCTACAAACTTCAAATTAAAAATTTGCTGATGAAGGGTATTTTGCTTGATTCAAATTATGATAAATAATCCAGAAATAAAAGTCTTACAAATTTTCTAAAAAATCATTGTTGCTAAGACACTTGTTTAAGTCAACAAAAAATGAAATTGCTTTTAGTGTTAAAGTGTAAGTTTTATGGCAGATTATTTTGATTTTACAAATTAGAAAACTCTGTTTATTTGTGCTCAGATAAACCAAATTGCACATTTGAGTGATTACTAGACAAAATGATAACAATTTGATTATGGATTTTAAAAGTTTTGGCTACTTCGCCATGGAAATGTCATCAAAATTTGGATGTATTTGCCATTCAAGTTGTTCAAGATAGCAAACATAAATAAATTTTAAGAACTCTGTTTTATGACTTTAACAAAGTTTCTCAGCAAATATAGTATTTTTAAAAAGCATTTTTAGGCTGGTTTATGAGATAAATTAATCAGTTGCAAATTAATTAGAGATGTGGATTATCAAATAGCAAATTTCTGAAATATGAATCCCAAATTTCATTCTTAAAATACTACGTCACATTACAGCGCTTGCAAAAAAATATATATATATATATTTAAAAGGTACAAACCTTGTTCAAATTGTTCAAACATAAAAACTATTAATTAATGTGTTTTAACTTCAAATTTTGCTTATCTCTATTTCACCTTAGAGCCAAAATGTACAGATAGATACATGCACACACACATACACACACACACACACCCACACACACACACCAGTCACAACTTGAAATGATGTGATGATTAATCAAAATAAAGAATCAAGAGATTTTTAACAAAAATTTCAATAAATACGAGGTAATTCCTAATTTATTCATATATTTGCCTTTTTTTGGAAATCTCACTGTGATTGTGCATGCACAAATACATGGAAAGAGACATTTTATTTTATATTACAATATGCAGTATACATATAATGATTATAGCCATTCTGAATTGATGTCATTGACCACTTTTCTGTTGAACACCAACAAAAAAAATTTTGAAAAAACTTCTTTACAGTATATATACTGTATAATCTTTATATCTTTACAGTATATATACAAATTTTATTCAATCACTATTTAAAAACCACAACTGTCTGTTTCATCCTATAGAATCATCAAGTGATTACTTTTTCCAATAGCATCTGATCTTTTCATTGAGCACTTTGCAAGAAGATCAATTCATTTTTGCAATATATATGTATTGTGTATATAGTTCAACATGTTGAACTAACTTGTTGAGCACTCTAATCGATTCACCAGCAAAAAAGTCACTAATAAAATGGAAATGGAAAAAATTAATTTTGTATTGTGTATATATATTTAATATTTGATAAAGTTACTTGACCTGGTCAGCAGAGCGCTTAATGATGTTGATCAGAAAAATTTATTACAGAATTATTTTTATTTAAACACTGCACTTGTCTGTTTCATCTTTTTGAATCATAAGGTGGTTACTTATTCAAATAGACTTTTTCTTTTTATAGCAATATACAGTATAGGTATAATAATTATAGTTTTATATATATAATAATTATACATATAATATATACATATAATAATTTCTGTTTGAATAAGTAACCGCCTGACCATTCAATAAGATGAAACATACTGTTGTGGTTTTAGCTAATAAAGTGTAGTGTTTAAATAGATTCATTCAATTTAAGAATTAAGGAATGAATAAAACAGGTTTAGGGGGTGTTTTTTTATCTTAGTAAAAAAAAATATATAAATACATTTTGTATTTTAATAAGCACTCTACAAAAACACAATGATTAATTTATTTAATCACTTTTTAAAGAACTTCAACAGTCAGCTTCATCAAATAAAAATAATCTATTTTATATTAAGGTGAGGACTCAGCTTCTCTAACCTTAATATGAATGCATATTTTTGTTAATTGCATTTATTGTATTTTGAATTTTTTTAATAACATGATAGGAATTGTATTATTTGCTTGATTAATTTAACGAACAACATATTTTGGAGAATAAAATTGAAACAGTTAAATAATATTTCTACTTCTTGGAATAGGTTAAAATTTTAAAATGGCTTCAAATAAACTATGTTTTGCATAACTATGTATTATTTATCAAAATATGATTACTATAAAAAGATGAGTATAAGGAATCACTCCTAACTCTGCCACTGCTTTAATTAATATAACTAAAAGCACTTTTAGCCTGCAATATATTCAATTGATCAAGAAAATGCATACACAGGGGTAATTTGACCTCTTACCATCGAGGCAAATGACACATTACTGTGCAAAAGTACAAAGACTCATTCGATTTCGACCAATATCACATTGGTACTTCGCTGTTTACGACCGCATTGCGCTAATTTTCAACAGCCAGGACAATTACTGGTGAAAATTAACTTGGTAAAGTGCAAACAATAATCAAGCTAGCTAATTTGAGGAAAAGAAAAATTTTTATCTAGACACAAATATTAGAAGATTAAAAGCATAGTTTGGGGACCTCAATTTGTAAAAAAAAAAGGTAATCTTGTCATAAAACAATAGAAAAAAAAAATTTTTTTTTTTTTTAAAGGTATAGCTTAGCTTAGTGCATATAGCCTAATTAAGAACAGAAGATACTATTGGGTAGCAAAATCCTCTGCCAGACAGCTGTTTCGACTATTGAAGTCTCGTCAGTAACAGTTTGATTTTTGCAAATGTTGAAAATTCGAAAGGCAAAATGACAGAAGTGACAATTTGATTTTTACAGAATGTCAAAATTCAAAAAAGATTAAAGCACCAAGAGAAGTCTATTGTAAATTGGAATCCTAACATCAAAGTCAAGAGCTAAAATTAAATAATTAAATGATTAAAGCACTAAGAGAACTCCTTTGCAACTCTTTTGGAAATTTGGAATTCTAACCATCAAGATCAAAAGCCAGAATTAATTAGAAGAATTATGCACAGTTTCCGAAATTGGTATCTGCAGAACTCTAAGGGTCTGTAATGACTGCTTAAGGGATCTGCAATGACATGACAAAATTTATCAAACATATACTTGGAAATTAATCCATACCATGAAATCTGAGACTGGTCCAAAGTGGAGACTTTTTTTTAGGAAACATCTTATTTTCAGAATGAAAATTACAAACTGATTTGAAGTGAAGACTTTTTTTTTTGAGGGAACAACTTGTTTTGGGTTTGTTTGGGCCATGAAAAAAAGATTTGCAAATAGGAGTCTGTGGCCCAAAAAATTTGGGAAAGTCTGATCTAATGTACTATGTTTTCACTTCTAATGCTTATTGTTTATTTTTCTAGTAACCACCTGACGATTCTATACGATAAAACATACTGTTGTGGTTTTTTAAAAAGTGATTAAATAAATTTTTTATTATATATTGAAATAAAATCTTTCTTTTTGAAAAAGAATAAGGATGAAACAGACTTATTGTAGTTTTTCAAACAGTCATTAAATAAATTTTGTAATTAAATACTGCCCTGACCCTTTCATTTGGAACTCTGCAAGAAAAATCTTGCAAATAATTTACAAAGGCTAGTTGTAAACAATTTAAGACAATTAAGGGAGAAACATAGTACATACTTCAATCATCCCACTCATTAAAAAAGATGCTTTAAAAAGAAATAACAATTTGTTAGTTTATTATAGCAAGCCAAATAAGGAAATTTTAAATGGCAAGAATTGGAATCAAAATCGAAAATTTTTGTCGGAATCAGCATTAAAATCAGAAAAAATTGGCATTGTCCCATCAGTATTTTTTAATACATGTTACCATTTAAAGCATGAGGCAGTGCAAAGTTCAATGACACATTTCATACATTTATATTGTATGACTCTTTATTTTTTTTGTTTGATTTCGATATATGTTAACACACATGACAATGACCAGAAAATTTTTGACTGTGTTTGAATTGACAAGAGTTGAAAAATGTCTTTCAATTGAAAGGGAATTTCATTGTAAGATTTGCAGCCATCAGTGTGCCTCTCACCTTTCTTGTGATATTTTTCCAGCAACTGCTAAATTACTTGAATTTGAAAATGCCACTGCCTGCTGAAATGTTTTCTTCTGAACTCACTTTCCATGCTGCATGTGAATTCAAGAGTGACAAGTCAATACAGTAGAAAAATAACTTGTACAATTTTGTAGTTTTCATAAACACTCAATGGAGCTGAAAAGCATGTCTGTCTTATCCACAAAACTCATTTTCTTGTAGTGATCTGCTACACACTCAGCTTCTCCATGCCCTTGATTTGTCCACCTTCTCTAATTGCATCATTTCCAAACCATGTTCTGTGGTAAGCATTGCAACTTTTTAATTACATGTCAAAAAGAATCATTAGCGACTGATACTTAAATTATATTTTGAGTACCCAATTATATAGAATAAAGCTTTTTGTCAACTTCAATCTCATAAGATCACAGCAGCAAAGGCTAATTGACATTTAATTCATTAATTTCTGGATGTAAATATACATTCATAGCAGGAAAAAAGAAAGACCATTGAAAGTATATATATATGTTCATTGCAGTCAACAGGTAAAGTATTATTGTTGTTTTATTAATGTTGTGATAACTAAAGTCAAAAATGTAAAAAGTTTTTATTAGATCAAGTAATTCCATCTGCAAGGTGAATACAGACGAAATCGGTTAATGGGGTCACCCATTTGCCAGACGTTTTGACCCTTTTAACCGATTGACCCCTTTAACCGTTATAGTCCAAAAATAGGTTTGTCAGGATCGTGCGTCATTCTAAGAGAACACCATTATATTACTTGGTAGCAATGGGCTCTAGAACTCAATACAGTACGTATTGACTGCCTTTTTTGCATTCTTAATGAATTCGTTTTCCTAACCTAAATTGATTTAATCAAAGAAACAACAACTCGGCGCGTTGGGAAATTAACTTTGCTTCATGCAGTGTTGTGTGTTTAATTCCTTTTGTCTAACGTTTTGCATTAACGAGACTCCAACCATGCAATGGTAGAAGTTTAAAGTGTGATGTGACTACAGTTTGTTGTTTTTGTTTCAACCACACTGCTGCGCGCACGCCTGTCGCTTTATCTTTTGTTTACTTAAAGACGCAGACAATTACAAATCTGCAAGAAACAGAGAGGAGTTCGCTTTGTGGCAGGCAGCAAGCCTGGTCTCACGATCGTTTCCCACGCATTTGGGCATCTGGCCAAAGAAAAAAGATTAATGACATGTTTTACTTTGTCTTGCGATTCATTTCTCTCGATTTCCGATGTCTGGCCAAAGAAACACATACCACGAGTTGAGCGAAAAATGACCCTATTATCCGATAAGCGTGAGTCTATTAACCGGTTGTTTTATTTAACATTAGATAGGATTTGGTTCGGGATTTCGGATTTTGAGTCTATAAACCGATTTACCCGTTTAAGCAGTACCCGATTAACTGATTTCGTCTGTATATAAATAGCAGGTGACCTTAAGTTCTGCATTGTCCAATTATTAGAGTTTTAGAAAGTAATGTCTTCACATAAATGATACTGATAGTCTGATTTTACAGTACAACTGGTGTGAATTTTATTGTACAAAAATCAGGGTTTTATTACATTTGCAATTTTTGATTTCTGTCTACAAATGAGCTTCAAAGATTTCAGAAAATAAACCAATTCTATATATTATTTTTAACTAATGCCTTGAACAAAATCCTTCACAGGAAATACTGAAAGTTATATACTTAGCCAAATTAAACCTGATAAAGCAATCTTGGTGTTTATAGCAAATATGAAATCATAACCACTTTAAACAGTTTCAAATTGCAATTTAATATTTGACAAAATAGCATATTTTTCAGAGCGTCAAAAGTTTCACAAAGCTAAACTGAGCAAGTTCTGCTAGTGTAATAAAATATACTGAATTTTAATATTTACCAAAATATGTGTGATAACTGCCTTATGTTGAAGGATGATTTATTTTAAGACAGAGGATTCTACGGTATCCAGTAATTTCATCGCCGTAAATTCATTGCGGTAATTTCATCATTTGGTAATTACATCTCATACATTTTCACCGCAATGTAACTACATCGCAACATATTACATCGTCAGTAATATCATCGTCGCGATTTTTCAAAAGGGACAGACAGACAGAAAGGCAGTGAGAGATTTGATGCTGCCAAATTTTGTGCTTCTAAGACAAACAATGCCTGTGAAGGTTGGCATCGTTCATTCAGCAAATTAATTGGGGCATCACATCCTACAAGCTGAAAATTTTTAGAAATTTTCAAAGGCGAACAAGTGAGAAACGAAGCAATAATGGAGCAATATACAGCAGGTGCAGAACCTCCACATAAAAAGAAGTATAAGGATAGAGCATTAAGAATTCAAACTATAGTCAACGATTTTGAAAATCATGAACTACTGGATTATCTAAGAGGAATCGCTCATAACTTGTTGTTTTAAAAAAAATGAATACCGTCTCTCAGGTTTTTTGTTTTTAAAATTGTGTTTATTTTATTTTGCTTTGTTTTTGGCATTGATTGAGTTAAAAAAAATAACTAGTTAAATGAATAAAATAGAACCCTGGCAATGATATTACTGACAATGTAATAAGTTGCGATGTAGTTACATTGTGGTGAAAATGTATGAGATGTAATTACCAAACGATAAAATTACCGCGATGGAATTATCGCAATGAATTTACGGTGATGAAATTACAGTGAACCGGATTCTACAGCATAAATATCTATTTCTAATTACATTACCACTAAAAAAAGTTTAGTTTAAAATTCATTAGTTTTTTTAGTACAATCAGAGCAAGTTAAACTTCAACAAATATAACAAAAGCCATAATATATTTTGTAAAGAAAAACTTGTAACACAACATTTCATCCATTACATCAGATGGATTTTTTCAGGTAAAAACAACACACACTGCACAACGTATTTAAAAGCAAAAAACAAAACTAATGAACACAATGGTGAGAGGCAAACTGTACACAACAATTTAACTACTTCGTGCAAAAGAAGTATAATTAACTGGTTGAAAACCCACATTCATCATGAGATTTTTATATTACTGTACATTTTTGGAAAAACATACCAATATTTATCATTTATTGAATTTTTTGTGGTATTGATATACAATAATTCTAGAAATTTTCTTTTATCATAACTTGTATAAAAATTCATATTTTGAAATTAACAAAATCGATTATATGTTTGCATTTAAAACAATGTTTAACCAATGCAGTTTTTTTTTGTTTAAATCATCTTTTAATTTAGCCAAATTAATAGGTTTCACATCATATTTATTCTCAGACAAGCAAGTGTTAAAGTACCTGCCCATTTCACCAGTATATACACCACTACAATCTTTACAAGGAATTTTATAAATTGCACCATGCTTATACCGGTATATGCATCCACAGAGTCTTTTAATTTAGGTAAAATATTTCTAATTGTTCTATAAGGGTAAGTATACACGCCAATATTAA
The DNA here is from genome assembly GCA_963680785.1 of Diplosoma virens. NCBI lineage: Eukaryota > Metazoa > Chordata > Ascidiacea > Aplousobranchia > Didemnidae > Diplosoma > Diplosoma virens. The sequence continues at coordinate 28,315,918 of OY796886.1, forward strand.
ATTTTCTCAAAATTCTTGACATCTCATTAGTAAGACCCTCAGTAATGGTAAACCAACACAGTTATATTTCTCTTATATGATCGCTTTTATTTACTTTTTTATGCTTAATTTCTTTTTTAATTTTATTTAGTAACCAATCTGGATAATCATTATGTTCATTAGTTTTGTTTTGTGCTTTTAAATATGTTGTGCATTGTGTGTTCTTTTTACCTGAAGAAATCCACCCGAGTAATGGACAAAACGTCGTGTTACAAGTTTTTCTTCAAAAAATATGTTATGCCTTTTGCTATATTTGTTAAAGTTTAACCTGTCTCTGATTGTACCAGAAGAACTAATGAATTTTAAACTAAGTAATATCCCTGGTAACAGTGTTTACAAGTTTATAAAAACTTATATTTTTTTCCTACCTTGCTTCTCCTACACTCAGATTATGTGAATCCAATACTTTATATTGTATTTAACCTTTTGAACCCTGATTTTTCTGATCATTTCCGCCTTTAACATGAGCTTTCCCAGCAATTTTTATCTAAATTTTCAAAAGCTATGTTTTTATCCTCAAAAGTAAAATTATTAAGCAAGCAGACATTTTTATTAATAACGAAACACAATCTATTGCCAGTACTGAACTTTTGAATGGTAGGTTTCAAAACAATTTTTGTTACCAGAGCCAATACACAAAAATACCTCACATGATTTGCACCAGTACACAGTTTTGCAGCACTTTGGTAAGTCTGAGTCTCTAGCCTCTGGCTGTGCTCTTTCTGCTTTATGATACTTTTCAGAACAGATGACACATCTGTTGTTTGAAGTCGCTCCTTGCAGTCACTCAGGTAAATGTAGCAGTACCATGGCTTCATTCTGCAACTGTGTTTTATTTAAACCAGATTTGCAAGTTGACTTCGGTGTGGGCATGCAATGTTGTGCCACCACCAAGTCATGATAAAGTTCATTGATAAACATACTGAAGGTGAATTTTATCATGAGACGTCTTGGCCATTTGTAGTGATGCCTAGATTGCTGCAGCTTTGTCATTTGGTCATTTCTGTCTGTGCCGCCCATGCAGAAATTGCAAGCCTTCACTAAAGCTGGACATGTAACAGGCATGCACTTATGTCCTTTGGCATCATTGTGCATAACCGTAACTATTGGCTTACTAATATATTTAGTTGTAAGAAAATAAATTGGTTTTTTGTCACACCAAGCAACTGCAGCAGTCTTAATATCAAATAGCAGTGAATGAGAACCATGTTCCATTTTTTTATAATTTCCTTGTGAAATTTTTCTATTAGGCAATGTTGTACCACATAGTTGAGTACCTTGTTTGTCCAGCAAGTATTCTGCAACCATTACAGATGTGTAAAAGCGATCAGAAAATATACAGTGGTTTCATTGTTCAAATGGCTTGCTCAGTTGAGCTACCAAAGATCCAGTCACTCCCTGTTCAGTCAATAGATCTGAGTTGTCAACTTTTCCTGTGTATACTTCCACATTCATAATGTAGCTGGTTTTGCTCTCACACAAAAGAAATGTCTTCAATCCCCACTTAATCAGTTTATCCTTTATATATTGCTTTATACTCAGTGAATTTTTTGTTGGGATCATACCCTCATCAACTGATAGTTCACAGGTTGGCACGTAGTGTTGTTGAAAATTAGCTACAATAATGTCAAAAATTGATCAGCTTTTGTATATCTTATCCATCTTATTCACAGCTGGATTTCACTCATCAACAAAGTGCAACATTGACCAAATAGCCAAAAATCTTTCATGAGTTAGGACCTTTGCAAAACCAATCATACTATTTATCCAGCTGTCGTTATTTCTCCAATATTGTTTGTATCAATCCTTATAAATTAATAACTCCATTGCAATTCGGCAGCCAAAAAATGCTTTTAGTTCTGGTATGGTTACAGGTTCAAAATTTTTAGCACAGTAATTATTAGGTTTATTTTCATTTATATAAATTGCCTGTCGATTTGTCTCATGTGCAATGATATCCCATAAAGAATCATCCCAAAATAATGACAAATATTCCAATGGCACATGATATACTATTATGAATGTTTTTTTGGACCAACATTTTTCGACAGTTTAAATGTGGCATCTGCATTAGAGAAAGAATTGGTGTCTGTCCAATTTATATGACCAGGAACTTGACGCCCACAAATAAGTCAGTCTCTGAGTTTTCAACATCACTGCTTTCACTTTTGAAGTCATAAGTGTCGTAGTTGCCATCCAAAACATCTTCAGAGTCAGAATTCAACAACAGCTGACACGCTTGTTCTACTGTAAATCTCTGCCATTTATTAGATGGGTTTGCACCACAACTTGGTTTTTGATTTGATGACTGTTCCGATTGATTATTATCACTTGTTTGTTTTGACATGGTCAAATAATCGCTAAATATTTAACAAAAAACTTTTACTTTCACACAGTTCTAAACATGCCGGCGATAAATAAAACTATTCTATTATTAGATTAAATAACCCAGAAGTGCTAGTGATATGAGCCCAATTTTAATAAGTCGCTGACCAGTAAACCAGCTTACAGGGTAATGACAGTAAACCCAATGGCCAGTTTTCTGCCTGCCAGGTTCTAAGGATTAAACAACATATTAACATTACATTTGTTGTGTATAAATTAACTTGCTTATTTGTAAATAAATATCTTCATGTTATACCTTAAATTTTAAGTGTGCTTTTAAAGATCTGTTTTTTACCATGCTTCTGTTTACTTATATCAACTTTTGTTTGTTTATTTGTTTTCAATTAGTTTTCTTGATCTGATTTATAAATTTTTTTCTATTGATCTTACATATTTTTATTATTAGCATCAAAAAGTGAGATATGGATTTTTAAAAAATAGGAGTAATTTTGTTTTACTTGATTTTTGTGTCAAGCATTAAGAAATCTTTATATTTAATTCAACTTTTTAAACCAATTAACAGGATCTTATTGTATTGTTTTTTTATCAATCATTTTTTCTGTTAGATAGTCGCTATCTCATGTATAAAATCTAATAATTCTAAACTGTTGTATGATAAAAAAAAACCATTGTCATGTTTTGTAGAGTCAATTTTCATAACATTTTCTAACTTTAATGAAATTGGAATTCCGCAATACAATTTTATACCATTAGTTGTTAGATTTTTTTCACTCCCTATCTAATTTTTTTAGCTAGTATTTGTAACATTTTTAGCAGTTTTTGAAAGAAGTTTCATTATTTTTGATAAAATGTACAGTATATATTTTCAATAAGTGGACTTGAGCTTTTCTAAATATTTAAACGATAAGTAAATTTAGCTAATTTTAGCTATTTTTTATAATGTTCTGCAGGACTGCACCATGTGTTTCAATATACAAAATTAATTACCATCTGTCTTTTTGATCTAGAAAATAAGCCATTTTTTTTAAGTAATTAAAATACTTTTACTTGCTATAAATAAAAATGTGTGTTACAAATTAAGGCTTTTGCCTACCTGATACTAGAGTACTTTATAATATTTATATTGTTTTGCAATTCAATTTAAATATGAGATAAAAATAAACGTCCTAATACATTATTAATAAAAAAATTATTTCTGAATTAAAACGACATCATGAATTAAAAAAAAGCTGATATAAATTAATGTAAGAGGTATTTGTTTTTAGTGTGATTTTGTAAAGTAAGTCCTACAAATGATTATTCATAACTGGGTTTGCAGCTTCCAAAGAAGTTCATTCAGTTACAAACTACATAACAGTTTTTTTTTTTTTTTTTTTCAGGATCTAATTGTGCCTCTCCGTTATAATATTAAATTTTTGTTTGTTTAAGGCAACTACAGACAAAAAACAACTTGCATCAATCGAAAATCAACTACGGCTTTCAAAGCGACAGCTGGACGATTTACATCAAGAACTTAGAGAGCTGGACGCTGCTCAAATTACCAGATATACCATCGATAATGCTGATGAGCGATTAAAAGGATCTGGCGGTGTGTATAACGATGTGGTGTATTACTTTTTAACATTTGCTTTTTTCTTGTCATTAAATGAGAATCCGTATTGTCATGTATTTAATGACTAAGTTTACTGAAGGGTTATGTGACTCATTTCAAGCAAGCCTACTGAAACAGAAACCAACTGCGAGTTTTTTTAAATTAACTTTATAACAACTGTACTTGTCAGCTTTTCTCTTCAAAAGTGACGTTGCAATCAATAAATATTAGACCTATCAGTCTTACAAAGTTCATCTTGAATTTTTACTTACGGTAACAACTTTTCACGGATATTTAAATTCCATTTAATACATAATGAAATGTGAATGAGCGACATTCGGTTTTATAGTGTTTCCGCTTTTGAGATTTTAAAAACTTTTTTTTTCGTATCTCGTTATTGAAGTCATCTGTTTAATTTACATAATGTTAAATATTACATTGTCTGGAAAACATGTCTTGAAGTGTGTTTTTTGTTTTGTTTGATTATCACGCTTTGTCTCAAAAATACGTATTTCCGTCTTACACCGAAACATTACGATAAAGTTTAACAAATTAACATTGCACTATGAAGTTGACGAATGGAAATCAAAGTTTTCTTATAATGTAGTTGGAATTTTTAGGCACTATAAAGATGTGTGAAAATCAGTGCTATTTTTAAAAGCTCCTCGGCAAATAGTACTTAAAAACGAAAAGACGATAGTGTTATTTGCTTTTCCGTTTTGTTTGTCTAAATTTGCAATACAAAAGGCTATGGTTGGGCTTTTAATTTTAATATTATTTTTTCAATATGCTTGTGACAAAAAGTTTACCTGAAATGTATTCAATATTTTAAAGTTACCCGAAATCACTATGTATTTCTTGCGGTTTTATGATAACAAAATTTATAACTTAGGACAAGAAATTTTTTGAAATCTAAAACAACCTTTTTAATGAAGTTTGGTTGCGATGTAATTATGTTTTAATGGTTTAATTTTTTTCAATTAGATTTAATTCATTTTAAAGTTTTTGTGATTGCTATACTTTCTATTTCTCCATGTATTGTAATTCTTCACAGTTTCTTGCTTCAAATATACTATTTTTACTAATCTTGCCTTTTTTTTTTGTCGCAAGGCTAGCCATTCTAGCCAAGAAAAGTTTCGCTTTGTGACCTAACAACTGCTTCCTACTGTAGACTCTGCGTCGTGTGTCGATGATGTGGATGGCAGCAGTGCTCCCGCCGACATGAGAATAGCTGGTTTAGAAAAGCAGCTCGTGATTGAAATGAAGGTGAAACAAGGAGCCGAGAACATGATGAAGTCTTATACGTCCGGTCACAGCAAGGTTTCTGCCAGAATAATGTCCTATCTTCACTGTTTCACGTTTGATTTTGCATCAGGATCGAAAGTTGATTGCCACAGCCGAGCAATTGCTGAGTGAAAGCAAAACAAAGATCGAAGTAATTCGCATGCAGATCCTACAGCTGAAAAATCAAAACCAGTCCCGATCCTGCGACACGTCATCAGTTTCAGGTGACGTTTTTTGAGTATTATCAACTTGTTGGTACAATTGCGGTTTCATGTTTCTACAGATTGATTTTGGATCGTTTAGTTTTACTCTTTACTGACCGTTTTTAGCAAGTATCTCTGATTCGAATAATTTTTAAGTGTTTGATAAGACTTACTTGAACTAGTGCTTGAGATAATTGTAGGCTTTGTGATTAAGTGCTAATCGTTGATGTTTGTCTTTATCAGGAGCCAAGCCGTCTCTCGGCAGTGACGAGTTGGCTTTGCGCATCGCGAACATACGTCATCACTTGAAAATTGAATCGCGGATCGTCGAAGGATCGAACAACGTCGTGAAGATGCTAGAAGCTGCGGGAAAGCAGGCTGATAAAAAAGCACTTTCTGAGGTACGCGATTTGCCGAATAATCATCTGATAAGCATTCAGAAACGAGCGCTTCTGTTTGACTACTCAAAATTACATATTTTGCAATAGTGACTTTTTCTTAGGTTCAAGGCAAGCTGCAAGAGTCGTCACAGAAACTCGATCTTCTTAAACTTGCGCTGGAACTTCGATCGTCTGAGCTTCCTCGCGAATCCACCGAACGCTACGAGCTCGAACGCGAGTTGAGCATGCTGTCTCCTGTGCGCTACCGGAAAGCTAGCGACGACCGGAAAGAAAAAATGATTAAAAAACAATCGTCGCTTGATCAATACGCTATCATTTCGAAACCTGCTGAACTCACCGGTACTTTGCATGTTTTATCACGAGTTTATTTAAAGATTGTGATTTCATTTGACTGTATTAGTCACTGCAAGTTGTAACTAGTTGATCTTTCCTTTTCACTGTTTAATCGTTTTTTCAGGAAAACTGGAAATTCGGTTAGTCGGCTGCCAAGATCTCATTGACACTGTTCCCGGCCGCTCACGTGGTGTCGTTGTTCAGCTTCCTGCTGGCAGCCCCGACGCTCGGAGCGGTGGCTGGATCAAGGGACCGAGCAAGAGTTTTCACGGTCGATCAAGCAGCAATAGATACACCGTCAAGCCTGACGACCTCTCAAGTATGCCGGTTGCCACTAAATTTTTTGATTTACTTTTTTTACCTGCCTCTTTCCTTAGGTGAGGTGAGTGCTGTCCTTCGTTTAGACAACGTTGAAATTGGACAGACGCAATGGAAAGTCTGCGGACCACAATGTTGGGGCCAGCTTTTTAACTTTGATGTCGAAAGGGTAAATCAAATGCAGTAGTTATATTACTCTAATCCGTGCATTCGCTTGATCTTACACTTCACTGATTTTACTTCGAAAGTGAAACGACGCATTGACCGCAACTTTCATTGAACAATAGTCGTTGTTTGCGATTCAGTAAGATGCTTGTAATATGTCGCTTGTGTGATTCAGTAAGAGCAAAGTGAGCGCTGCTAGTGGTTTGCTGGTAGCCATGAGCGCTGGAATCACTGTCTTGAACCTTCGTCGTTCCGTTTGCATGTTCAGTCCAGCATTCAGCGTTCAGTTGCCATGGCGTAAACTTTTAAAGACAACCATCAAAAAGGAGCCGGACTTTATATGCAATGTTTGAAACCGCGGCTCGTATTGTGTTAACGTTCATCATTAAACGACGCTTAGTAGAATTGAAGTTTTAAGATTTTTGTTTGACCCTTTAACGTTTCGATATTTTTTTTAATAAAAGTGATCAAAATCCTCGTTTTAGTACTTTCCCTTTGGGAGCAAAAAATGTGATTACGTTTAAAGCTTTTTAAACTCTATTTGAGTGTGTATGTCAGTCTCCTTTGATTACACCACCAGAATTTTTTCGAATTCGCGACATCACACGCTTATAATATTCCCGTTTGTTTTTGTATTCCTGCCGTTTTCTAAACGTCAAACATTTCAAACCAGTGCCGTGAACTTGAAATATCCGTGTATTGGAAAGACTGGCGTGCCATGTCCGCTGTCAAGTTTTTACGACTCGAAGAGTTTCTCGACAACAAGAGACACGGGATGGCGTTGCAGTTGGAGCCCAAGGGCGTGCTTTTTGCCGAGGTCAGCTGTCTGAGTTTTCATAAGGCTGATCGACTGGACGGTAAGTTCTCGCTTATTTTTAGGTGACCTTTAGTAACCCGAAAATCGAACGTCGACCGCGGCTCCAGCGACAAAAGATTTTTCGAAACAAAGGTAACTCTCGCTTTGAAGGTCAATGCCAAATTTTGTCGAAGTTTGCAGTTATATATGATTTGTATGACCCTTCATTTATACATTTTATCTTCAACCACTTATCAATCACGTGTCATAGTCGATTTTACTGCAAATGCTCTTAACGAATTTCCTAGTCTGGTTGCGACTTTGATTTTCCAATCTTTCTGGATTTACATCTCCATTGTTAGTTTTTGCGAGCAAACATTAATTGATTTCAATTGAACCGTTGCCATCGATTTTTCGAGAGCGCGTCCAAGCCCTCAAACCACCGTTTGATTTTGCTTAAGGTAAAAGCTTTTTACGCGCGAAGCAAATGAATATTAACGTGGCCACCTGGGGGCGTCTGATGAAGCGGGCTATTCGTCCCGGAAGTCGGGATCACGCACCCGAGGCGTCACCGGAAGTGCGCGGGTCACCACCCTGCAACCAACGTCTCTCGTCACAAGAACAAAAACCGTCACTACCGAAACCGTGAGTTTTATCTGATGTGGCTGTGACCAATGCTGTTACTGTTATTCAAATGCGTTGACGCGATTTTGTAACGTTGTTAAATAAATTTGTTGAAGACCATATGAAACGACGGAGAAAGGTAGCCCCGAACTACTACGTCAGCATGCATTCGAGGAAAGCGCAGATCGAAGCAAACCGGTTAAAACCAGCGAAGTTCTTCCTTCCATTACTTCCAATGAAGAGATTACCGACGACTCAATCGAAACAAATTTGAATGAAGAAAAGAACGAAGAAATCGGGTAATGATCTCATTGCTGCTTGGATAGATTTGCTGATAAAGAAAATAGCGTTCCACTGCTTAAAAACGATCAATACGGATGATTATTTGATTTTTTCAGGTCGATGGCGGCTGCGCGCCTTTCCTACAAAAAAGCTGTTTCTAATCCAAGTATCGACGTGAGTATAAAAGTTGCTGCTTGTTTTAAACTTCAACTCGCATCTTACTTAAACAGGAATTGCAAACTGAGATCGAAAGCATGAACGTCGACAATCGACCTGTTCCTGCCCCCCGACTCCACAAAGCCCCCCAAACGCAATGGAAAGAAGAGAAGGCTTCGCCCCCAAAAGCTGCCCGCCGAATGGCGTCTCAGCCCAAAGAAAAGTTTGTTGCATTCTGTTTTAGAAATGCTTTGTTTCAAGTTTTGTTTTGCTGAAACTGGTTTATCTTACAAGCTGGAGATTAATCAGGATATAACGTGCAAGAATACAATGAAGAGAACCAAAAAATAATGTGCGCTAAAATTGACCGAGTTTTATAATCACACCAGCCTTCGTGTACTACTGCTCACTTGTTCTTGTTGTTCTACTTACCCGGCTTACACCTAGGGTTTGGAGCCTCTTGCATTCCTCAACAAAATGCAAGAAAAGCATTCTTGGTACCTGAGCATTAAGCAAGACCTCGCTGTAACACCTAAGAATAGACACAAACATCTCCGATTTCTTGAACGAAGTGCCAATGTCCGGATACACCCAGAAGTGAAGCAAGAATCATGCTCGGAAAAGTACCACTGACATAGAATGATTCGGGAAGTTATGATCATTCTGATTCCTGTAAAAATACAGGGCCCACTCACCACCACGGGCGGCGATCCATCAGATGCATAAGCCAGTGATAAAACAAAAGTAACATTGTTTCTCTTATTTATTTATTTTATGCTGATGATTTAGCATTGTTGCACTCTTCTGGAAACTGGAAGGACTTGGAGGGGACATTAAGCCAAGACATGTCCACACTGTCAGCGTATCTCCAGACTTGGAGGTTGAAGCTCAGTCACACTAAGACGGTGACGACAGCCTTTCACTTAAACAACCGAGAGGCCAAACGTGAGCTAAAGGTCTACAACAATAGTAGACTTTTACCGTTCTGTCCAACCCCTACATACCTTGGGGTAAAACTGGACAGATCGCTCACGTTTCGTCACCATTTAGTGGCATTGCGCAAAAAACTATCATCGCGCGTCACACTGTTGAGGCGACTCGTGGGCTCGGGATGGGGTGCTGGTGCTAAAACACTACGCATAGCCACCTTGTCTCTAGTCTACTCAACAGCTGAGTACTGTGCGCCAGTCTGGTGTCGCAGTGCTCACACTCGCCTCATTGACAGTGTCTTGAATGACGCCTTGCGCATAGTTACTGGATGCCTGCGTCCCACTCTAACGGACCACCTACCTGTACTTTCAGGCATCCAGCCAGCTGAGCTTCGCCGAATGGGAGCGACACTCTCCTTGGCTTACCGTGGATCTCTGGACCCCGATCATATTTTGCATGGTCTTTTAAGTGGGTCCTCAGATACTGGCCAAGTGAGACTAAGATCCAGACGCCCGTTTGTGCCAGGTGCGCGGAATCTCTTGGACAATCTTGCCAGACTTGGCATCCGCGCCTCTGAATGGACAAATCATAAATGGAACGCGGAGTACTGTGAAAGTGCTTCCAGGCTCCGTGCTTTTGTGCCCGGGACCAGTGTCAGGCCTGTTGGGATGGGCTTACCCCGAGCAGCTTGGGTTAAGCTCAACCGCCTGCGGACTGGTGTTGGGCGATTCCATTCGTCCATGCACAAATGGGGTCTCGCTCCTTCACCGAATTGCGAGTGTGGCGCCTCTGAGCAAACCGCAGACCATGTACTAACAATGTGCCCCATACATCGGGCACCACATGGAGCACGCGGTCTGACGGTTTTGGATGACGAAACTCGATGCTGGCTTAATAACATCACTGCCAGCATCTGATCCAGGCAGTGCAGCAGTCTGGGGTAGTAAAAGGATAAACCCTCGGCCCCAGTTCTGTTTGTGTCTGGCCTGGAGTGGATGCCCTTCAAACGATGACGACGACGATTTATTTTATCTCTGTATTTATCCTCCTGACTCGCAGAAAAGCGGCGGAGGCGCTAATGCATAGCATTACCCCGACCTGCTTCCGGAAATGTCAAGATATTGCTGTCCGGTTGTAATTTAACAGAGATATGACTGAAATTTATTTAGAATTGCTTGCCAAGAGCGCCAAGCTGGAGAAAATGCCGTAAAGGTTCTTTTGCAAGGACACAACGGGTAGGTTTCGAACCGAGACCATATGATCACAATCCCAGCGCTCTAGCCACTCGACCACGCTGCCGACTAATTACAACTTAATTACAAACATTAATAGCCAAAAACCGGCGCAACATCAAATTAGTATAGCCTGGTGAGACATGTTCAGGTGTACGTAATACAATAAGAAAAATAACCCAAAAGGCAGAAACTGCTCACTTTGTCAAGTGTGACCTTAGCCGTACCTGCCGGGGGGCAACTGTTCCCCCACGTTTTCAAATTTTGGGAAAAATCAGGAATCTTAAGCCAGCGACAATGATCAATTGCAGAAAATAGTTTACTAAATTTTTTAGAGAACACAATGATTTTGGGACAAAAATCGAGAAATCTGTGACTGATTGAAAGTGTAAACCTTTATTAGTTTTTTTTTTTGGTCTTCGTCCGAGAATCTCACAGTTTTTAGTCATATTCGTAAATTACTAAAAATTATGATTCGGGCAAAGGTGACAAAATTTGGGTAAAACTTCATCGCCCCCCCCCCACTTTTAATTTTTTTGGCTGGTACGGCTATGGGTGACTGAACAGAGATAAAATGGTAATCCAAAGAAAAGGTTACACCAACGGCATTAAACGTAAAAAAGAGACAAATAGTGACGTAGTAAAATACAAAAATATGTTATGTTATTATAAGAATGCGGCAATACGTTAAATTACAATAATTAAAAAAAATTAATGTGTGAGAAAATCACATGCGAACATATTAATAAAACCGTTCAAAATAAACAGAGAAAACTGGAAATTGACTAAAATGCAATATGATGATAAATGGAATAAACCGACAAAAATGAAATACATTGATACAACTTAAAAAATTGCACTGTTTTATGTTCGCATGCCATTTCTCTTTTATTATGTCACTATTTGTCTCTACAAGTATATTACGTTTAATGCTGTTGGTGCAAATTTCGTTTTGGTGTGCAAATTTTATCTTTACTCTGTTGCATACTTGACGAAGTGAGCAGTGGTTCACGAAAGCTTGTGTGATTACAAAAAAACTCTAGTTCACATTTTATTTTTTGGTTCTTTTCTGATTGATTTTAATTATTGACATGGCTTTTCTTTTTTTATTCTTTAGCTGGAGATGATGTCACTACGCTTCAATTAACACAAGTTCTATTTATTTGTCTTAAAACTTTTATCGAATGTTTTGTCTGCGGTAAATTGTAGAAAATACTTCAATTAGCCAGGTTTCCACAGTTGCATAGATTGACAGGGCTTTTTAATTTTACGTTCAAAACCTACTCGCGCCATTCTGTTGTGTTCTTGGCCAAAACATTTAACGGCACTTTTCACTGCTTGGCTATCTTGGCAAACAGTCTTAAATTTCAGTCACATCGCTATAAAACTAAAAGAACAAAATAAAACATTTAACCGAACAGTAATGTCTTGGCATCTTTGGAAACAGGCTGGGGTAGTTGCTTACCTTATTGGCGCTTTTCTGCTAGTAAGAAGGATAAATATGGAGATGAAATGAAAATAATTTATTCTGACCTTTGCAATTCTTTAAACAGTTTAACATTCTTGTATAAACAGATCTGGACTGTTGAATAGCATTATTTTTCGTATTGTACTTCGTATTTAACAGGTCTCAATTCTTCTCCAGAGAGTAATATCCTAATTTAAATAATTATCTATGCAATGGTTTTCAACGCAAGTTGTACATCAATAAAAATAGAAGTTTTTTGTTCATTGACGATGCTGTTTCAATTCTAAGTTTTTTCCGAGTCCTCGCCTTGTCATGTAAACATCTTAGAAAAATCAATATGATTTTCGCGTTTACATGCGATTGAGTGTTTCGTTCAATTTTGATTTGATCAGTTTTTATATTCCTAGGTTGGGTCACGTCATTATCGTTTTCAGTTGTTTCTTTTATGCTTGCTTTTCAATGACATGCTTTCGTCACCAGTTTTTTGCCCTTAAAATCTTTCTAAAATCTGTCGTTCTTCAGTAGGTGCACAACAACAAGATCTCATAAATGATAAAATCGCAAGCTAAATAATTTCCCGTTACTATGGCAACAGCCAATTGTAGTGAAGAGCCATTTTAAAACCTTCATGCTGGTCGGATTGTCAGTTGTTTCTACAGCAACAACGGTTTTGTAGACTCGAAATCACGATAAAGGACTTCCAACCAATCGCTGTGCTCGGGCGTGGTCACTTCGGCAAAGTTTTATTAGTCGAACACAAGAAGTCGAGAAACATGTACGCCGTCAAAGCTTTAAAAAAAGGAGACATTGTTGCCAGGGAGGAAATCGACAGGTACGTTTACATCTGCCTTCATGTTCTACAAATTACGACAATGAGTAGAAAACAATAGAACTTAAATAATACTCAAAAACCTGATAAATTTCTGCCCGATCTGGGTTTTGAACCGTTGCTCTTATCGAGCTCTTGTTGTCATCTTCAATTTTCATTCGACGGCAATAACGAATCGTTTTGTACCAGCTTGATGGTGGAAAGACGCGTATTCGAGTGCGCGACCAACGCCCGTCACCCGTTCCTGGTCAACTTGTATGCCTGCTTCCAAACACCCGAGCACGTGTGTTTCGTCACCGAGTACGCGAGTGGTGGCGATCTCATGCTGCACATTCACACTGACATCTTCAGCGAGCCCCGCACTGTGTAAGTAGAGTTCGTTGCTCGACGATGGTAGTCGCCGTTTCGTTCAAATCGCTTTTCGCCGCTCAGTTTTTACTGCGGCTGCGTCGTCCTCGGTCTTCAGTACTTGCACAACAACAAGATCGTTTATCGCGATCTCAAACTCGACAACTTGCTACTGGATAAAGATGGATTTTTGAAGATCGCTGATTTTGGTCTTTGCAAAGAAGGTCAGGACGTTGATTTTTGCCGCAGCTGCTGTGTTTTGTTATTCATATATCTGTTTTAGGAATGGGTTTTGGTGATAGGACTGGAACCTTTTGTGGAACTCCGGAATTTCTGGCTCCGGAAGTCCTCACTGATATCTCGTACACGAGAGCCGTAGATTGGTGGGGGTTGGGCGTGCTTATTTTTGAAATGCTGGTTGGAGAGGTGAGAACTTTAAAACATTGTTAACTAATAGTTTAATAAAATACAATGCAGTTTGCTTTTCCTGCTTCCTTTTTTCGCTACTAAATTATTTACAAAGAGCAGGTGTAGCATAATTTTGCTACAACTATACACAAAAACGAAAATTGTTCAAAATACGAACTTAGTTGGATGTCGTATTTGTATTTACTCGGTACAAAACTGTGGATGAAAATCGGATACAAATATATACGACGATACGTATAGGTATGTTTTTTCTCAGCCGCAACAGCACAAAAATACATTAAAGGAAGCAATAAAAACCATATGTGTCAAGACATGCAAATAAAACCTTGTAAAAACATAACAAATATCATTATAATCTACATGCCTAGCGCACCTTAAATTTATCCTTGATATATGGTAGGCTCTCATACAGGGTGTCCATAAAGTCTTGTTACAATTTAAAAAATTCTTTCAAAGGCAGTTGATGAGATATCTTATATAGATTTGTTTTATATTAATCAGTGTTTATTAAAGTTTTTATTCAAACTAAAATTTTTTGTTTCAGATTAAATTTTATGTGTTTAATAAATGTGTTAATAAACCTTTGCAAAATGGCTACTCCTCAAGAGAAGGCACGATATGTATCCTGGTTTATTGAGACAAAATCGGATGTTCAGGCTCAGCGAAAATACAGAATTAAGTATGGAAGAGATCCACCATCAGGTCCTTCAATTCATCGATGGCACAAGAAATTTATAGAGACAGGGTCAGTGTTGGATACAGTTAGAAATCGGCGACCAAGAACATCTGGAGAAATTGTGCTTTCTCTTGAGGAGTAGCCATTTTGCAAAGGTTTATTAACACATTTATTAAACACATAAAAATTTAATCTGAAACAAAAATTTTTAGTTTGAATAAAAACTTTAATAAACTTTAATTAATATAAAACAAATCTATATATAAGATATCTCATCAACTGCCTTTCTAATAAATTTTTTAAATTGTAACAAGACTTTATGGACACCCTGTATAATACGAGGGCTGTTTGAAAAGTAACGGGACTGTGTAAATAATTATTTTATTTGAAATGCCACGTAAAAATTACAACTTGTCCCCTTCAAAGTAATCTCCTTGAGCTCGAATGCACTTTTCTAATCTCTGTTGCCATGCTTCTATGCACTTCTGGAAAGATTCCATTGGGATCGCTCGTAGTTCCTTCGTTACGGCTGTTGTTATGGCTTTTGAGTCTTGAAAACGGGTTCCTTTAATGACTCCCTTGAGCTTAGGAAACAAGAAAAAATCACAGGGAGCCAGATTTGGCAAGTAGGGTGGTTGCTCCAGCACGGCAATGTTATTTTCTGCAAGAAATTGTCGTATGCTTAAGGCATTGTGAGCAGGAGCATTGTCATGATGAAGCAGCCATGCTTTGTCTCCCACAATTCTCTTCTTTTCTCCCTTACCGAACGCATCAAACGTCGCAAGATGTCTTTGTAAACATTCTGGTTAATGGTTTGGCCCTGTGGCAAGAATTCTAGATGAACAATTCCATGAACATCAAAGAAAACAATCAGCATCACCTTAATTTTGGACTTGAACAGCCTTGCTTTCTTGGGTCTTGGTGAGGATGCACTCTTCCATTCAAGGCTCTGCCGTTTGGTGAGTGGATCGTACTTGAAGATCCACAACTCATCACCGGTAACAACTCTACTCAGCAGATCTGGTGTAATTTCAAGTTGTTTCAGGATGTCTTGACACACTTGCACACGATTTTCCTTTTGCCCATCATTCAGCAACCTTAGTACCATTTTCGCACAAACCTTCCTCATCCCCAGATCTTCTGTAATGATCCTCCACACCCTCTCACTATTCATGCTCAACTCATCTGCTATCATTCTAACAGTAAGGCGGCGGTCACTGCACACTTTTTCTCTCACATGCTCAACATTTTGGTTTGTTCTGCTTGTTGTTGGCCTTCCACTCTTAGGATCATCTTCCACATCCTCTCTTCCCTCTCTGAACCTCTTGTGCCACTCAAAAATTCGAGTTCTTGACATCGTAGCATCTCCGTAAACTTCTTGGAGCAAATTGAATGTTTCAGTTGGAGTTTTTCCAAGTCGAACGAGAAACTTCAAGTTGATTCTTTGTTCAATGCTCATTTTTGTTAACAAAAGAAGAAAAAAAAAGAAAAAAATATTTACTAAATAAATTATCCCAAAACGAACTACAGTAAAGCGCCTTTCAAGAAAAGCCTGTAAAAAAGCATATGGTTGTCACAGAATGCTGAAACTACATTTTTACAACCACAAGACATTGCGCCATCTTAAAAAACAAAGCTTTTATCACTGTTGCAAGTGTTGTTTGTGCAAAGCATACAGTCCCGATACTTTTCAAACACACCTCGTACATCAAAGATTAGCCCAGTCACAAGCTTTTTTTAAAATTCTTGAACGAGGTGTCAGGGCCCAGTGGTGAGGTAAGAATTGCGCTCAACAACATATCACTGACATAAATGATCCAGAAAGTTGAATATTGCTGCAAAACGACAGGGCCCAACTATCCACTGGATACCTGGTCGCTCTTCTGTTCTGGGCAACGACTTAGCGGATACTCTTGCTAAAGTTAATGCCACTCTTGACCCCTCCACCATAACACTCTTCCTTTCACCTCTTATTTCCTCCTAACGTCTATCCCTCTCCACCAGTTGGAGACGCTGTATCTAATCTGGTTTCTTTCAACATCAAATCCCTACCGTATGTTCTGAGGAGCTTACTCTCCATCGCTCCGCTCGCTGTGCCCTCTTTCGTTTACGCTGCTTCGGACACAGCACTCTTCTTGCTACATACCTCCACAGGATTGGTCGAGCCCAGACTTCTTCGTGCAGCAACTATGGTTCCGAATCATAGGACATCTTCCATCTTGTCCTAGACTCCCCTTTTATTTTTCCCTCCCCACTTCTGGCCATCTTCGGCCACTCCCTCTTTATTCTAGACCTTTGGTTTCGTCCCTGGGGATTGCCCAGTTATTGGGACTCCGCGGAGTTAATCCGCGCCCTCATCCTTAGGAATGGGTCGAGTAAGCCCACCACCACCACCGCCAACGATGAACTTTATTTTCTCGAACTACAAGACATTCTCTCACCCGTGCAAGCTGGTTTTAGACCTGGTAGATCGACTGTAGACCAGGTTCTCCTTCTCTCACAGTCAATGGCAGATTCCTTCTACCAATCTAACCCAGGCGCACGAACAGTCCTTGCCACTGTGGATTTTGCGAAAGCTTTTGACTCAGTTTGGCACTCTGCCCTTCTCTCTAAACTCCTCTCATTAGATCTTCCTCTTTTCTTTGTCGAACGGATACGATCCTACCTCTCAGATCGCCGTTCGAAAGTCCGTATCTGTAATTCATACAGTCGTCCTTTCCGTCTCCGAAGAGGAGTTCCCCAAGGTTCGGGTCTAGGACCAGTTCTCTTTTTATACATCAATGACCTTCCCACTTTCCTTCCCGCATCTGTTAAGACCTCTCTCTATGCAGATGACCTAGCCATCTGGTCCTCCTCCCTGAGTGTTGAGTGTGCAACCGCTGTAGTACAGGCTGCCCTCAACAGACTGGTGGAATGGTCCTCAAAATGGCTCCTTCCTCTCAACCCCCTCAAAAATGTGAAACATCCTTCTTCAGCTTAGACCCCTACCAATCACGTATACAACCCTCTCTGCACATTCTTAACACCCCTCTCAAATTCAACCCTCGTCCAACCTTTCTCGGTGTAACCTTCGACCGCACTCTCTCTTTCAAATATCATGTCTTATCCTTACGGAAAAAGTTTCACAGCCGATTCCGTGCTTTCCGCTCCATTGCCTCTGCCTCCTGGGGTCCATCAACAGAATCTTTATGTACCCTATACAAAGTCTTTATTCGCCCCATCCTCACCTATGCTTCCCCAGGCTGGTTTCCCTTCTCATCTCCTACTCACATCACCTCCGTGGAGAGGATGCATAGATCTTCCTGTCGAGTAATCACAGGTTGTCTATCGTCCACTCCCATTCCTCTACTTCATATAGAAGCACTTCTACCTCCACTACGAGTCAACCTCACCCACCAATCTCTCTCCTTCTTTGAACGAGCCCTCCGTCTACCTCCCACCTTTCCCATAGCCTCTCTTGCGAACTCAAATCCCCGTACACGTCTCAAGAAGAGCTCATGGAGATCCTTCTCCAGATCACATAACCTTACCCCTAACCTACAACTTACCCGTGAACCACGAATCCTCTGCCCTCCTAAACCCCCCCTGGTCTGCCCCATCTAATTACACAATTTCACTCCACCTCTCATCCCCATGCTCTCGCAAAGACCCCCCTCCCTTCGCAACACTGCAGCTACCTCCCATCTTTCCACTCTATCTCACAGCGATATCTCTGCCTGGACTGACGGTTCGATACCTGGCGGGCTGGGACAGGGTGGTGCAGGGATACACATCGAATGTACAAAGTGTGTCACTGCTACCTCGCTTTCCTTCTCGACTGGTCTCTGGGCTACCAGTTATAGTGCTGAAACCTTCGCTCTCCTACATGCTCTTGAGTGGTGTATCTCTCACTCCAAGACATGTAATTTCAAATCTATCACCTTCTTTTCCGACTCTTTATCTGTCCTATCAACTCTCTCTACCCCTTTACCATATTTAACCCCCAAATCCCTATCCAATACTCAATCTCTTCTTAACTCTCTATCTCAATCCAAGGTTGTCCATCTACAATGGATACCTGGTCACTCCTCCCTCCCAGGTAACGACTTAGCTGACTCTCTAGCTAAAGCCGGTGCCTCTCTCGATCCCTCCAGTATATCAGTGTCCCTCGCACCCCTTATTTCCTCCCAACGACTATCCCTCTACACCAGTTGGAGACGCAGTGTCCAATCTGGTTTCTTTCAACACCAAATCCCTTCAGTATCTCCCGAGGAGCTTACTCTCCCTCGCTCCGCTCGCTGTGCTCTCTCCCATTTACGCTGCAACGAGCACAGCACTCTCCTCAACTCTTATCTCCACAGGGTTAGTCGAGCCGAGACTCCTTCTTGCAGCAACTGTGGTTCTGAACCACAGGATCTCTCACATCTCGTGCTCGACTGCCCTGTACTAGACCTCTGCGTCGGGCCATTTTCGGCCACACCCCTTCTCTTCTGGACCTCTGGTCCCGTCCACGGGGAGTCGCCCGATTATTGGGATTCCGCGGAATTGATCCGCGCCCCCATCCCTAGGAATGGTTTGGGTAAAACCACTACCACCACCATGACCTTTATTGAACTTATAAGCTGGTCACGAATCAAAAGTAACGTTGCTTGTCTTCATTAAAAACACCAACCAAGATCCAGCACAACATTAATTTAATAGAACCTGACGAGAAATCTTCATGTACACTGTACAATAGGGTGTTTCATTTTTCACCACGTTTGAATTTCAAAATACCTGGGGTCCCTACCGGTGCTATTTTGGGTAAAGTGTTTACACCCAAAGTTTTTTTCAATTATGACGTCATATTGAGTGGTCCACGGCATTTGAAATTTCGAGGGTCCGATTTTTCGCGATTTGGCCGTATCTCCTCAACCGCTTATTGTAGATCGACAAAATTGATGTCAAAATGCGCAGAATAGTCGGTTTCCTATACCTGATCTAGAGAAAACTTTTGTCTATCTTTTTCAGAAAAACAGTTATTTAAAAAAAACTAAATTTTGTCATCCTGTAGCAAAATTTTGAATGGTACATGTGCTGCTCTGCGTTATGTTTAAGCTCATCGTTAAAAAAAGCATATTTTTCTATTGCCTATCAAAGCATATTGTCTACTACATCTTATAACTTGCTTGAATAGCATAAATTTACAATTTACACACACAAAACAACCAGCACAACTTGCAAGCTTCTATTGTTACTGGAAATTCACTAATTTCCATATTACACAAATGAGCATGCAAACGCAAATCAAAATGGGTTAGTTGAGTTGGCTCATCTCGGATTTTTTGTTGATCAGTTCTTTCAATCTTCCAATTCTTTGTTTGATCGAGCGATTGTGGTTATCAAAATGATGGTTGAACACGAGTCATTGATATACATGGGGCTTCTTTATTCCTGTTTGTAAAGAAACGCATTAAACGATTTCTTCGGTCTTAAAAGAGTAATCGCACATCTATTTCTTCAGTCAAAGACTGAACTTTTAACTGCTTCAGCAATGTATGGTGCAACTTTGGCATGCACATTTAAAGCAACATTGCGACGCATGAGCCAAGCAATATTTTATAACAACATCAGTGATATTTTGGTCCATTTTAACAAAACAGCTAAGCAGATCGCGGTGAAATATAAAAGAAAAGCACCCTCTGGAGCTTTGGAGTTTAAATATATTATCAGAAACGATGGTACATAGACACCAACGATGTATGAAACTATCTTCTGAAGCTTATTTTTCTGAGTATCAGTGAAATTTTTCGAGTTAAAAATAAGCATTTTTATGTATAACCATAGTATGTATAACCATATGCTGTATATCCAATCATTTGCAATAGTAATCCATCGAGAAGGGCAAATTTGTTCTTGCTTATAAAAAAGCAGGTTCTTTAAATTTTGTGGAATATCAGTGATGATATAGCATGCCAGGGCCAGAATGCATAGCTGATCATTCCTAAAACTGTGGTCTTCTACTTTATTGCTCTTTTGTTGAGAAAACCACTCGAGCTTGGCTTTCAAGAGCAAGGCAGCAATCCTGGTTACCGGAACGTCCAACTAATCCCTTGGTATTAACGTTTCATTATTTGGCTTGTCTAACGCTGATATTCTGTTCAACAAAGAACCATCTTAGATCGCTCCAGGACCTTTTCTTTCGTCATCAACATAGCAGATTACATAGGCAAGATAAATTTCATTTCTGTGGAACAAGCATTCCAGAGTATGGACATCATGACTAATTAGCTACCTCGCAGCTGCACACTAACCTTTTGTTAATCAACGGTTTTTTGGGAATTGAGCACTTGAATATATCAAACAACCTATGTAACCACTCCTCATCCACTTTATTACCTCCATGCTTCATTTCTTTCTTTTTTAAAGCGTTATATCTATCTATTAAATTTTTCAACTTTTCTTCTTTCCTCTGTTTACTAAGTACAGGAAGGCTAGCTTTTGTCCATATATTTAACATGTTTAACAACGGTTAATCTTCACATCTTTGTAATAGGGTAGTTTGTTAAAATACTTAGGAGTAGTTACAGTTAACTGATATCTCAAGTAAAAGTAATGTCCATCTACATTGGAATAACTGGAATTAAGAGGGAGCATATTTTTTTCAAGCTCTTAAAGGTTTCATCGACTTGGTAATAGGCCTAAAATTTTGCCAAAGCCATGGCTAAACAACTAAAATCTGTTCTTTTTTTGGACAAATTTATAAAATGACCTCAATTTAAGACAGCTTGTAGGCTTTGACGCAATAAAAGTGGAAAAAACGGAAAATTTTTCTACTGGAACGCTCCAGCACAATGAAAATAGATGCAAATGTAGTTTTTTCGGAATAACTTTTTTTCTGAAAGAGATAGACAAAAGTTTTCTCTGGATTAGATATAGGAAACCGACTATTCTGCGCATTTTGATACCAATTTTATCAATCTACAATTAGCGGTCGGGGAGATAAAGCCAAATCGCAAAAAATCGGATCCTCGAAATTTCAAACGCCGTGATCACCTTAATATGACGTCATAATTGAAAAATTTTGGGTGTAAACTTTTTACCCAAAATAGCACCGGTAGGGACTCCAGGAATTTTGAAATTCAAAAGTGGTGAAAAAATGAAACACCCTACTGTACAAGCGTAATAAAGAAAAATAGACGGAAATTGTCATCGCATTTACTGAACCGTGACGTCCGCTTTCGCAGTCTCCTTTTCCCGGCGACGACGAAGAAGAAGTTTTCGATTCGATCGTCAACGACGAGGTTCGCTATCCTCGTTTCCTCTCGACCGACGCGATCTCGATCATGAGGAGGTTGCTTCGACGGAATCCAGAGCGTCGGCTGGGAGCGAGCGAGCGTGACGCCGAGGACGTGAAGCGACAGCCGTTCTTTAAGGTGCGTCGAATCGCTTTTCACGTGCTTGTTGGCGCGTTTTGACGTTTTTTGTTGCAGAACTTGAACTGGGACGATCTGCTGGCGAAGAAGATCCAACCCGAGTTTGTTCCGACCATCGTAAGTTTTTGATCGATTTTTTTTATCGGACGCGAAACTCTTGTGTTTTTCCGAATCAGCATCCTGCTGTCGGCTTTTCTGATCGTTTAACTTGACTCTTGGGTCGTAAACTGCTTTTAATAATTTTTATTGTAATGCTTATTGAACTGAGGCTTGTAAGTTAATAAATTTTGGGTCGATTACTGTTGAATTTTTATTTGAAATTAAGCAATTGAATGATACGCTACATAACAAAAGACACTCCTTCGTAGCTGGAAGCTTTTTTTAATTTCTTGTTGAAAAGCTTGACTTTCTTATTTTGCGCCGCATCACGGTTAAAACGGTAATTCACAAATATGATGAAATAAGAAAACCAGAAGTTGTCTAAGAGATGAATCAGAGTGATTCAAACCCTTGATTTTATTATTTCAGTTAGTTAGGGAATTCTTTTAGCCATCGCTGACATAATTGGACAGTTTTATATTGCTTATTTCAGACGTATCTGACCGTAAATTTTTGGCTTTTTTGAAATAAACTCCGCTCGCCAAAAAAACTTCACCCTTCTGATAAAAGTTGCAGCCCCTTTCAAAAGACAAAAAATCCAAGAAAGTGACAATAAAAAATTTTTATAGAAATTATTCTTTTTACTTTATTATCTTGGTAGTGTAATAATTTGTGTCTTTGATTTTGTTTGAAAAATTAGGTGGCTAAAACTTTGCATCGATTTATGCTTTTAGTAATTCTTTGTTTCAAAAACAGCTGAGCTCACTGGTTTGCTTCGTAATCACATGATTTGTGAAACGACGTTTTTTGCACAGCGATCTTCTCATGACGTGAGCAACTTCGACCGGGAATTCACCGACGAACTTCCGGTTCTCACGCCCCCCCACGAGAACAACCAGCCGCTTGCTCCCGAGGAACAGCAGCAGTTCGCTGGCTTTGACTTCTACGCGGATCTGAATTGACGCACGACAGACGCTCGCGTCACGCACGCCTCTTCTACGTCGCAACGTCACAAGGTGTTCCGCTCTTCCGTTGATTTAGTCTACATCGCTCGCTTCTTGTTTATTTAACCGCGTGTAGACAGATTTTAGCGTATTCAGAAAAGACGAGAAGCAATCTGTTAGTTTTCATTGCACCCGTCGCAAGCGCTTTTCTCTTGGCTCTTCAACCGTCCTTCGATGTCGCGACACCTCATTGTGTTGATTGCATGCAGTAGTCTGCACATCGCCGTCACTGTCTTCCGCGCCGCAACGCTATAGTCGCTTGTCGATTGTTTTTCAGCGCGCACTTGTATCTCGCTTTGCAACTGCCTTTTTACTATCAGTTTATATCGCCCATTTCCAAACTCACCGTTGTTTCCTACATTTCGCTGTGGTCAAGGGTATTTCGTAATTTTAACGTATTTGATTTTTTATTAAATGACGCGGTTGGATTTACGTGAAAAGAGTTTGAAAGTTGTGACCTTTAGCACAAAGGCTCTATAACCATGAGATTAAGAGTTGACATAATAATAAGTTATTAATATGTCGATTAAGACTCGCATTTTCTCGTGTTGAAGCAGTCCTTTTGATTGTCGCTCGAAGAGATGATTGTCGACGTCATTCGTTTATATGATGTCATTTCCGCTTGTGTATGCAAACCGATTGCAATTGTGCAGCCATCGATTTGAGCAATTTCATTATTATTTTCTCTTCGTAAATTGTATTGTAGCAGTGAATTTAACGTATTGATGAAACATTTGCTATCACCGACCGTAAACTCGCATTCAATTAAATGAAAGTTTGTCGACTTTTCACATCAAAACTTTTGACGCCGACCACGTGACGCCGCGTCAGTCTGCAGCTTGTAAAGATTTTTTTTGTTTTTCTCATTTCGTATTTACTCAGAGTTCGCCAATGAGAAAAGTGATTCTGCCCGCCTCCGCTATTATTTTATTTGTCTAATCTCCGCAGTTTTTTTTCAACGAACCAATGTATAACGTCCTATATGCTCGACGCTGCCTTGCTAGCAGCGGTTTTAATTTTAAACACTTTCCGCCGCCTGTAGCGCAATATGTAAGAACAAAAAGCATTTAAACAAACTTATTTAATTATGTTACGAAGCCTCTGTTTTCTGTCTTGGTGTGTAATCTCTGTTTCTATCGTTCCTGCTGTGGGTGTTCATCAATTTAGTCTTTTCTATTAACAAGATACCCAAAGAAAACTGTCCATGTTAATCAACGCAAGTTTCACACTTTTTTTTTGCGCAATTGCTCGAACGACAAATTAATTCGCCGCAACTGATTTCTTTCGTTGAATCTGTGACCTGTGCGTAAATTGATATGTTTCAAATGACATCTACAAGCAAAGAGCGCATTTCAAAAAAGTTCGTAAAAAAATTTTTTTTTAGTTTTGTTAAATGTTGTTTGTACTGTATTTTTACTCGCCTAATATAAAATGAATTAATGGGTATCAATTTTGATTGGTCACCTTCTGGCGGCTACATCGGCCAACAAGAAAAAATACGTTACTACTTCAAATACGTCACTACTTGCAATCACACTGTCGCGTTGATGCAGTCAAATAATGAAGTGGCTTTCTTTCGAATGGTGTGGTTTTAAAGCCAAATAGATGATGGTGGTTTAGTGAAGCGCTGTATCGTCGGCGGTTGCTGTATTTTTTTTGATTAGCTATTCGATGAAAAGTTTAAATCGATAATAATTATTGTATATGAAAGCTCTAATATTGCTTACTTTAATAGCACTTTCGTGTTTTAACAATCTTCAATATGATTTTTAAAGTTACTAGTTTAGGTACGCTGCATTGGTTTTATTTATAAAGCTTAAATTTCATCAACTGCCAATAAAGCTTAAATTTCATCGATTACATCGTTCCTTAGCATACCACAAGGACACTTTCGGGATGTAAAAAAAAGATGGATATCTTTGCTCAAACTGAAGTGCAGTGGACAAATTAAGTTGTAATTAATAAATCAACTTGAAGAAAATTTCGCTTGGTGAATTAATTACTTAACTATGTTTTTTGGTTTCTGTTGATCACAAGCGTTACTTTGGTCATCAAGCTTAATTTATTTGACAAAAAACGAAGTTTCGACAGCTAAAAAGAAATTTCACTCAAAACGTCACTTCATTATTTGACTGTATTTGTACGTGATAACTTGATTTGTAAGTTCACATAAATTTACGGCCACCTGCTTTTGTATTGCTTTACTGTGCACATAAAGGAGTTTTTGAGATGTAACAGTATCCCTGTTCCAAAGTCCCTATAGTATGTTGCTATCTGCTTTGTAACTTCACGGACATATTTTGGTTTACAGTGTTTTGATATCACTCCAGTATCTAGCTATGAATTGTTCAATATTTTTTGTATTGATGATGCTTGCTGTATGACATATTCCGAAACGCCCACGAAGTATTAGAATAAGTTTAGGTTGTAAATTACACCAACTATTAACATTAGACTAATATTGACAAATTAGAAGTTTTTAATATACTGAAGATAGCGCTTAATCTATATACGAAAGCGCGCATTTTTCATAAAGCTCTTTTGCTTTTAACTTTTTTCAGAGTACTTTAAAACAACTTTTTTTAAAGAAGATAGGAAAATGCACTTCTGTATCTTTTGAGCCAAAACCCAGCTTTCTTGCTCAACCGGTTTTTCAATACGGCAAATTAACAGTTTTTATGTTTGGTCGATGTGCCCAGCAGTGATGTAAATTGGTTTTTATTAGAGAATGCACCGATTTAAAACTGTTTTTCATGTTATACGGGACGAATATAAGACTTTAAAATTCAAACATGCACGCATTCATTTTAATTCCATGCTTTTTTGAGTTTTCTGTTAAATTTAAAGTGTTGCCCGCGGTGTTTTTAAAATTTCATCACCAATCACTTGCCATTGTTGCAAGGCCGCCAGACACAGCATTCAAGGTGGCCTTGAATGTAATCTCTATTGTCTATTAAATGTTGATTTCACTGCTTTTACGCAGTTTTTAGCCATTTTTGGAAATCAAACCAATATCTAAAACTTTGATTTTCAGCATTTTGTAGTTTAATCACTCGTTGTGTGTGAAGTTTTATCATTTATAAACATCCTCTAGTAAAGTTTTGTGGTTATTGACGATGATATATCACTAGTTATCGCGTTTAATAAAACTCGACGAACTTACCTTTGTTGTGATTTGTCACTAAAGCGAGACTTTAAATTTGACATATTTTGTGTACATCTTATCCGAGTACTTTTCGTTTGTGTTTAAGCTAGAAGGGAAGTGTTGATTACGTTTAGTGGTAGCTGACAAATTGTTTATGCGCCACTTCCTGATTCTGGAGGATAATTAGGTGATGTGTTAGAATATGAAGCATTGAAGCACTTGTAGACTTTATAATAGTTTTTTTTACGAAGCGGTAACTTCCAACAAAATGAAATATAAAATACAGGGTGTCCCAAAATAAATGAAACTCATTAATTCGATTACGATTTATTACTAAAACAAAATACGTTAAAAATTTTAAAATTTACTGTGAGCTTGTAGAATAACAAATGAGTCCTGAAAGCTTTGGGCCTTTAGCTACACTTTAAAATTTATTTAAATACATGCTACAAATGACCACCTTTACGTCTCAGACATTCTTGAAGGCGACGAGCAAAGTTATCAATCATTCTGTCACATTCTCGTTTTATTGCACAAATGTTCTGCGTAATGGCCAATTTCAATTCAGCAATAGTTTGGCGATTATTCTGATAAACTTTGTCTTTTAACAAACCCCACAGGTAGAAGTCTGGGGGATTCAAGATTTAGATTTATTTTTTTTTTTTTTGTCTACGACCAAGACACGAAAAGTCAAGTAAAACAAAATATATAAATGCATTACAAAAACATTTGGTCGCCATGACTAGATGCCAGCGAAAGACCAACAAGGTCACCAAAGTCAGCCAGCACCTCAAAATAATTAAAGTGATAACATGTACATGTTCAAATAGGCTACAATTCAGTAGAAACAAATAATAGTACACACCATTATGCAATGACATACAACAGATATCATAACAATTTACAGCTGGTACAAAACACACCGAGAAATTTACAAAGAGAAAAACAACAATAAACAAAAATACAACACATAAGTCTAAAAACAAGTAATATTATACATTAAAATAAACTGATTAAAGTTACAGTATTGGTAGCCTACATAAAGGTGAAAAATTCCACAAAAAATTAAAGGTTAAAAAAAATACACAATAAATATGATTTCAAGAAATTTATATATGAATACACAATAAAAGTTGTAGATATGAAATACACAATAAATATGATTTCAAGCACATAAAGGTGAAAAATTCCACAAAAAAGTAAAGGTTAAAAAAAATACATAATAAATATGATTTCAAGAAATTTATATATGAATACACAATAAAAGTTGTAGATATGAAATACACAATAAATATGATTTCAAGCACATAAAGGTGAAAATTCCACAAAAAATTAAAGGTTAAAAAAAATGCACAATAAATATGATTTCAAGAAATTTATATATGAATACACAATAAAAGTTGTAGATATGAAATACACAATAAATATGATTTCAAGCAAACGATGTAAAAAAAAAAAAGAAACATATATTTCCTTTTTTACATTATATCAAGTTAATCGAAAATAACAAAAACAACTATATTAATGATAAAGAGGGCATGCAATACAAGTAATTAATGCAATACAATTGATATAGGAAATATACAGTATACATAAGTTATTGAAATATATATAATTGGTGAAAGTTGAAGAAACAGCATAGCACAAATATGTCAAAGAAAAAAAACAATATATGACATTAAGAAAACTGATATATATGTATTATTCGTAATACTATTTTTTTTAAATAATTACTTTGCTTATTATTATTTTTCATAGGCTTTTGAAAGAATTACTTTGTAATTTTTAATGAAAGAAATAAGAGATAATTTTTTTATATCACTGGGTACAGTAGACCACAATTTTGCTCCAATGTATTGCAGTCTTTGTTTACCAGATTGTTTTGTAACAGAATGCAGAAAAAAATTTCCATCAGTGCTATATCTTGTTGAATGTTGATGCACACTGTTTATTTTATCATAATAGTTATAAAAACAATAAGGTAACATATGATTTTCAAATTTATACATAAATTTAACAACTTCTAGTTGAAAAAGATCAAATAGTTTTAGCACATTAAATTCTTTGTATAGCATGTTAATTGGGGTCCTAATGTTCTTAAATAAAGAAGCCCTTATAATTCTGTTTTGCAATGTTTCTATGGTCAACAAGAGTGCTTTGTTAGCCCGTCCCCAGTTTAAAATAGAATATTGTAAGTGCGATTGAATTAACGAAAAATATAATATTCTTAAAGTACTGAATGGCACATAATGCCTTAGTTTATAAAAAATGCCACTTGTTTTTGACAATTTGCTGCATATGTTAGATACATGATGTTCCCAATTTAATTTGTCATCCAAAAAAATACCTAAATATCTTACATGATCTGTTTGTTTAATTTCATTTTTTCCTATGGTTAATTTAAAAGAAGATGTAGTAATGCTTTTTTTACATATAACCATATATTTAGTTTTGTTAAAATTAAGAGATAGTTTGTTTGATTTAAACCATGAGTCAATTTTCTTCAGTTCTATATTCATATTTTGTTCAAGTATGAGTAAATTTGGATCAGCTAGATGTAGATTTGTATCATCTGCAAATATTGTAGTAATACATTTAGTTGCATTTGGCAAATCGTTAATATAGAGTAAAAATAATAATGGTCCCAATACAGACCCTTGTGGAACACCACAACACATGTTTTTAAATTCTGAAAAGTTATTTCCTATTTTGGTACACTGTTTTCTATCTTTTAAGTATGACATCAATAATTTCCAAATTTTACCTCGAAAACCATATATATTTAATTTTTTTAAAAGGATGTCATGATTTATTGTATCAAAGGCTTTACTAATATCAAGGAAAACTGAACATGTAATTTTATTACTTTCTAAGTTAAGAAGAAGGTCATCATACATTGATGTAATTGCAAGACTAGTTGAATCATTTGTTCTAAATCCATGTTGTTGGTTTGTTAATATTTTGTTTTTGTCAAGAAATTTGATCATTTTTTTATATAAAATTTTTTCCAAAATTTTAGCTAAAGCAGGAAGAAGAGAAATTGGTCTGAAGTCAGCTAGTTCTTGCGGATTAGATACTTTTGGTATTGGAATTACTTGGGATTGTTTAAAGATTTTTGGAAATGTTTCTTGTTCAATACATTTAGTAAAAATTTGGGCAAGAAGCAAACTTATAACGTTTTTACTCATTTTTATAAATTTAGTGCTGATTTGCAACAAGCCACAAGCTGATTTCATTTTTAAATTGTTTATTTCTTCAGCTACTTCATCTTCATTAATTTCTCTTAAAACCATTGATGAGACACACGAATTTTTAATATAGCTTGTGTAAGAAATATCAGAGGGTGGTATCTGGTTGGCCATTTTGGACCCTATACTTGAAAAATGATTGTTTAATAGATTAGCAAAGTCTTCTGAGTAAGCATTATATTCTTTGCCATTTATTTTAAAGGAGTTGGATAATATATTGCCTTTACAAGGTGTTTTTTTTAAATTGACAAGATCATTAATTGTTTTCCACGTTTTTGCACTGTTATTATGATACTTTTTAAATAAATTACTATAATATTCTTGTTTTGCTAATTTCATTAAATGAGTTAACATGTTTCTGTATTTTTTATAGAATTCTATCTTTGGTTTATCATTGCATTTGTAACATGCTTTGAACAGTCTGTTTTTCTTTTTTATTGAAATAAGTAAGCCTTTACTAATCCATGGTTTTTGTGATAATTTGTTTTTTTTTCTGGATAATTTTATAAAAGGAGCATGTTTATTTAGTATAGATTGAAAAGTAGTGACAAACTCAACTATATTATCATCAACTTTAGTATTACTTAGGCTTGTCTTAAGACAGGCGATTGTGGCGACCATTTTGGATCACGTCGCCTGCTAATCAAACGATCAGGATATCGTTGGTCCAGCCACTCTAATGTGATATTGGCTGTATGTGGAGTAGCTCGATTCTGTTGGAACCACTACATATTTCAATTTACTCTCGGCTGTGATTCAAGGTCCATCAAGAACTTGTTAAGCACCTCAATATAGCGCTCTTTGGTGACAGCAAATGCTTTTTCACTTTCATCATCCTCAAATCAGTATGATCCGATAATGCTGTGTTTTAATATGGCTACCCATGCTGTGCACTTCAGAGAGTACAGTGGCCACTGAAGCACCTCTTCTGGTACTTGTGTACCCCAGAATACATTATTCTTGCTGTTGACACGCCCAGAAAGCATAAAGTGAGCCTCATCGGTGAAGCATACATGGTTAAGGAAATCAGGGTTATATTCAATCATGTTTTGAAACCAGTGGCATATTACATCTCAACACGTTTCTGCATGTCAATTGTTGTGAGTTTGTGTTTTATCTGTATTCTGCAAGAATACAAGTGAAGGTCCTGAGTAAGGATTCTATGCAACGATGACCGCGAAATGCCGAGCTCATTACTCCGTCTTCGAATTGCCTCTTTCGGGCTCCGGCCAACAGAAACTCTGGATGCTTGCACATTGTCTGCCGATCTTGCACTCAATTTCCTTCGCTGGATGGATTCTCTGTTTTCTTGCTGCGTTTATCTACAGTTCCATAGGTTTTAAAGTTGTGATACCACAGGAATATCTGGGATTTTCCAGGAAAAGTGTTGAAATTAAACTTTCTGCGGAAGCGTGTTTGAACAACCTTATAGGATTTTAGTCTCTATATAAGTCGTGACGTAAAAAAATTTTTCTTCTAACTTCCAAGCCATGGGGTTTTAAACTAACAACTGTTATTCGCAACTGCTTTCAAATCTGAAAAAATATAAACAACAGGGTTAAAATCAGCATATTTATTGGAAATGTGGGTTTCATTTATTTTGGGACACACTGTAATATAGGCTTACATTTATTCTTTCAGCTCATTGGCCTGAAAGAAACCAATCCTGCATTATTGTCGTGTTATTGTTTAAACTTTAGTAAAACTTTTGCAAAGTTTTTAATCAATAATTTTATTCGAACTAATACAGCAACTGAACAGATTTAAAATTATCTCAGTTTTCGACAAAAATTGGTAAAATATTTTTTCGTTTTTAAAAAAACGTTTTGTACATGTAAAAGGTTAAAAATTTGATTGATGTCTATTGTAATTTTTGGTTTTCAAAGTTATTTCACTGTTTTTTCCAAGATTTCACGTTAATTTCAATTATAATTTTTCCTTCATTCTTCTAAAGTCTGAGGGATTATGCTATTAAAAAATAAGATTGATAAACTTTCTATCGAATTCAAGACAAGAAAAAAAAAGATACAACTTCTTGGAATACTGATTAGATATTTTAATACAATGTGGTGCAGAATTATAAAGCCAGCTAGATTTCAGTTCTAAACTTTATATATTTTGTTTATATTTGGATATATTATGTCTTTATATATAAAAATCATATCCAAAAATTTCATCAATTAATATTCAGTATGAATTAAGATATGCAATAAAATGTCAAAAACTCGAATAACGATTGGTGCATAATTATAAGGCCAGTTTAATTTTTTTTAATGAAATCAACAAAGTCACTTCAAACATAATGTCAATATTTAATCAATTTTCCATAATTACTGATTACTTCATAAACTCTATTTTTCATGTGACAAATGAGCTTTTGAAGTTCAGATGATCCAATTTTATCCGAAGAGTTTAGGATGGCATCTTTGAGCTCTTTTTTGTTGTCAAATTGCCTCCCATTCGCATAAACCTTTCTGATCAGCATTTTCCAAAGATTCTCGACTGGATTGCGATCTAAGAACCTTGCTGGCCAGTGCATGACATTGATGTTATGTTCCTGAAAACACTCCATAGTGGTCTTGGCCTTGTGAATGAGAGCATTATTCTGTTTGGAACACTCAATTTGGACCAGCAATATCCTCCACATATGAAAGAAAACTAGTGGAGAGTATTTTCTGTAGCCAGAGACATTGAGCTTCGTGTCAATGAAGGCAATTGGAGTTTTGCCTTGAAACCCCAAGGCCGTCCAAATTATCATTCCTCCACCTCTTCACATCAGAGATGATCCGGATATGCAGTATTGCAAGCCTCGACCAGCTCCATCAATGGCTGAGCGAGCTGATTGGGGCAAGGATCATACGACTTGGGACAACCAATGAAAGGGGGTGATCTTTTCTGACAAAAAGAAATTCAATTTAGATGGTCCAGATGGGTTGTCCTGCTATTGGCATGATTTTAGAAAAATTGATATTTTCTAAGAGAGTGCAAGGAGGTGAAGGAGTGATGATTTGGACGGCCTTGGGGTTTCAAGGCAAAACTCCAATTGCCTTCATTGACACGAAGCTCAATGTCTCTGGCTACAGAAAATACTCTCCACTAGTTTTCTTTCATATGTGGAGGATATTGCTAGTCCAAATTGGGTGTTCCAACAGAATAATGCTCTCATTCACAAGGCCAAGACCACTATGGAGTGGTTTCAGGAACATAACATCAATGTCATGCACTGGCCAGCAAGGTTCTCAGATCGCAATCCAGTCGAGAATCTTTGGAAAATGCTGATCAGAAAGGTTTATGCGAATGGGAGGCAATTTGACAACAAAAAAGAGCTCAAAAATGGCATCCTAAAATCCTCGGATGAAATTGGATCATCTGAACTTCAAAAGCTTATTTTTCCATAAAAAATAGAGTTTATGAAGTGATCAGTAATTATGGAAAATTGATTAAATATTGACATTATGTTTGAAGTGACTTTGTTGATTTCATTAAAAAAAATTAAACTGGCCTTATAATTATGCACCAATCGTTATTCGAGTTTTTGACATTTTATTGCATATCTTAATTCATACTGAATATTAATTGATGAAATTT
The DNA here is from genome assembly GCA_963680785.1 of Diplosoma virens. NCBI lineage: Eukaryota > Metazoa > Chordata > Ascidiacea > Aplousobranchia > Didemnidae > Diplosoma > Diplosoma virens. Next base: position 28,348,846 of record OY796886.1, read on the forward strand.
TTAGGATATGATTTTTATATATGAAGACAATATATCCAAGTATGAACAAAATATATAAAGTTTAGAACTGAAATCTAGCTGGCTTTATAATTCTGCACCACGTAGTTCTCCCATTTCATGGTGTAACGTGTGTAACAGTTTACTTTTAAATCGAACTTACTATAACAAAAGGTTGTCAAACATCGTTATAGTTGCTAATTTGTTTATTTTGATTGCGGAACCATAAAATCTTTTTAAATTTTTTTGCCAAATTTAACCTCTTGACTCAAAGGAAAGCGTCGGAGCAATACGAGTACTCGTATAATTAGGGCAACTGTCAAGCAATTACCCCAACCTGCTTTCAGAGATTGCTCTGGGCTAGGAATTTTTTATCATGTTTTTTAAATTTTTTGTTACAAAAGTGACTGAAATTCAGAGCTGTTTGCTAGGATCGCCGAGCATAAAAAATTGCCTCAAGTTTATTTCCCAAGGATACAACAAAAAAACAAGTGTAGATTTTCAACCTCGAAAGCGTTAATCACGTACGCTAACAGTAGGGCCCACTCAACTACTCGGCCACGCTGCCGAATGCATAATTGCGAAATACATTTTACGAAAAAGAAATTTTATTTCTTGCAAGAAAATAGGTGATGCTTATATAGTTGGTTGCAAAATTTTATATTTATTTTTTATTTTCAAAAAGAAAACTAAAATTTCTGCTGTACACAAAAAATCTTTTTAATTACTGACTTTTTGTTTGAAATAAAATGTAAAACTAAATAAAGCTTTCTTTGAGTTTTGCAAAATCTTTAAAAATGCGATGTGGAAGTATTTGTAGCAGCATATAATGTGTCTGCGAAATATAAGAAGAAGGCATGGTTCTACGATTATTACCTTCCAATACAGTTTCATATCTGCTTAAACTAATAGTAATAAGCTACTGTAATTAAAAAATGGGTAGCTTTCAAAAGAACATGGGTTTTTAACCAATAAAATAGTTTTGCCGCAAACAGCTTTACTTGTAATTGCTAATGTAAAATACTGGATGACGCTCTTTTCGCCGCCTTTTCCTGGTTTTGAATCTTAGTCCAAAATTTCATTAAAAATTTTTTTGTAGTAATTCTTATTAGTAGACGGTAAAAAGAATATTTTTTATATTGTTTTAAAATATTCTACTGGGCTAACATACTGTAATTGTTTCTTTTTCGGAAAAAAAATTGACCGTTAATCCGCCATGTAAAAGATAATTTGATTTGGTTTTGACAACAATCCAACTTAACAAGTAGCAAAACCGATTACATCATAAGTAAGTTCTTTATTGAACAGAAAACTTAATCACAGTTAGCAGCTCGTCCCAATAATTGTTTCTAAAGTTCACTAATAATAATAATATATTTTCAATAGCATTTACTTCAAAAGTAAAAGCCATGATCGCAATAGCAAATATATCAGAATAATTACAATGAAAACGTGGTAAGATTTTGTGTAAACCTAAAGCCAACATGTCGCAGTTGATCAGTTTTGCTGCTATTTTAGCGCTCTCTGGACTGCCAAACTTGCTCCACTATTAGATTCGAAGCTGCCCCTCCTCGATGTAGTTTTCTCCCATCGACCCCAACTTCACACTGCACTAAGTAATCCTTGCTCAAACGTTCACTCCTACTGAGGAACATGAAAATCAAATCTGTGTTCCTCCGAATTACATCCAGAAGACGTCGATGGGGTTGCCTGTTGATTCGACTGTTAACAAAGAATCTAGTAAACTTATTTAATTTTATAGCAGCTACATCATTATTATTATTATTTTTTAGTATATTTTCTTTTTTAAATAGAATAAAATAACAAACATGCGGAATTATAGATTAAACAAATTTAAACAGGAAAAGGAAAAACCAATAAAACCATGAACTTTATAAAATGCGATCGAGATAAAAATACTAATTTTTGAGAATAAGTTCAAGTGCGAGAAAAAGAATGATTCAATAAGTTATATTACAGTGTTTCATTGGTTATGTAAAATTTTGCTTTCATAGATAAAGGTAAGATATTTTCAATACAATCAGGTATTTCTAAACAAGTCTTACTTTCATTGTGTTCAACAGTCCAGCATCTTGCGTCAGACTGTTCTGAGTTGATAATGATTTTCTCATTGATTCACTTGATTCGGTGAACGACGAGATTGAAGGCAATGACGTAAATGTTTTTGCCCGAGCAAGTTAGCCGATCGATGAACGAACGTTTGGTCTGCAATCTTTTGGCCTGTAACTGCGTCATAAGGCCCGTTATGCTCTTCCTTTTGGGTTTTAGGATCCTCTTTTTGTAAACGTTTTCCTTTAGCTCTTCGGTTTTGAAACCAGACCTGTTCAAAATCAAAACGTACTCATGTTGCTGCCAAGAGAAATGGCAACAAAACACTTAAAAGTATTTTACAACAAATCTAGTTTACTTAAATTATTTTATTAAAACTTTTCACCTTAACAACTCGAATGTCCAAACCAGTATTGTTGCTCAGTTGCTCTGTCATGTGGCGAGTTGGTTTGGAACTCTGCTCGTAAGCAGTTTTCAACATTTCCAGTTGCTGATCGTTGATTGCTGTTCTTGGTCTTTTGCAGTTATTTTCAAGGCTATTCTCTGCAAAAGTAAGGTTTTTCAGAATTAGTTTTGTGGTTTTCTTGTTTGTGATGGTTTTGTAGTATCACCAGCGGCGTATCTACGTAAAATGGCGTCCATGGCAAACTTTAAAACTGCGCCCCCTACTTAACTTGTTTCTTTTTCCAGTTTATATTGAATTGCTTTTTCTCAACAACGCAACATAATTAGGTAAAATTTAATAGCGACACTAAACAATAAGCAATAAAAAATTCGGACGGTCCCTCAATAACAGTGTCTTACAACAGTACTTTTCGTGCCTTTCTTGACGTAAATTCATAAATAATTTCATCAAAATTAGTTTTCTTTGTTTCATCCCTCTCTATACTTAATAAAGCTAACGTCACTATCAATTGTGCGCAGTGACAGAACAAATGGCATTAATCGTTGGCTGACAATTTTTAACAACTGTTGTTGAATTGCGATACTTATACGTTATTATTTAAGTAAAAATACAAGTTTTAATTATTTCCAAGTTGAAATTATTTTATTGAAACTTTGTACGATTAAAAGTTTTCGCCCTTTCTGCCCCCCTATCCAAACGGCGCCCATGGCACGAGCCATGGCTCTCATACCCTAGATAGGCCACTACGTATCATTGATAATTTCTGGTCATTGCTATCGTATCTAATATCTATACTTCAACTCAAACAACAACAAGAGCGTTAAATTTATATCAATCATCGAGCGATTACTCAGATCTGATTTTGAAGATGTCAAGATATGTCAACGTTATTCGGTTAAAAGCTCTGTTGCCAATTTTTTTTAGCTGCGTGTTAAAACTGAAAAGCAGATGAAAATAACTATGTGCCGTTTCCAAGGACGAAAAGGCAAAATCAATTTTATAGCTTTTATTTAAATTACTTCAAAAAAGCTTTTAATTTTCCCTATGGACCTTATTACATTACAAACACAGTAATAAGCTTTTTAAATTTAAATCTCGTTGAACAATTTGAAACACAGTTACGTTGAATCTCCACTCACCTGGTGACTTTGCTTCGTCGTGGTCTTTTAAACAAATCAGTTTGTAATCATCCAAACAATAAAACTTATCCCCAGTCTTCAATTTCGATTTGCACACCGAACATCGAAAGCAGTCAAGATGATAGACGTGATTATTTACTCGATGAACAAAACAAGTCGCTGGAATTATTTGATCGCAAGCAGTACACCTCGATGTTACGTATCTAAAAATCAAAGTGATAATTTAACAAGAATGCTTCTATGTCTTCCGATCTATTTTGCCTTTTTTTGTTGCTCTCCCAGTTTTTAAGCACAAACGAATCGATCGCCTTTACCCAAGTAATTTTTAATGTATAAAATTAAAACCTAAAGACTTACTGGTGGTAGTCTTTCTTGCAATAAAACAAGTTTTTTCGCACGAAACAACTTCCAGTCAGCTGAGCGCCGCAAATCTCGCACTTCAAACATTTTTCGTGCCATGTTTTCTGCCCGACCTTGAGGAGGAACTGATCCAGGATCGGTTGATTGCATCTGTTGCATTTCGAAATTTCATCTGAATCAAATTTTATAAATGTTAAATAACACGCCCCACTTCTAAATCGTTTTGACTTGAGCGAAAATAAATTGTATTAATAAAGATGCTTCTAAATTGTAGCAACAAAGTTTAGTTCCTTCGAGTTTTAATATTTAAAGCTTGTTTGCAATCTCATACTGCCACAGAGTAAAATTAGAGATTTAATTATAATGCTATGATTTGCAGTCTATTTTACTATTGTTTTCATTATGACGATTATCAATACATTTATGTAGGCAAAAAGACGAAAATTAATTTTGTCACTTTTAATACAAATATGTCGTTATTTCTCAAACATTCTGTACATTTTGCACAAAAATTTAAAGACTTCTCATAATCAAACTAGGTTTCAATTTGATTTCTTGTCATTTACATAAACTACATCAAGAGGTGTAAATTGTTTAAAGTAAACTTCATGGTTTTTAATCTTTTTTGCTATTAAACAAATAGAAAAAAATTTTAAATTTTAGTAGAAAGACTAAGTAAAGGTTTCTTATTATTCTTATAATCTATTCACCCATTTGCTGGACAAATTTAGAGACATTAAACTAATAGAATCTGTTATATATGCAATAACAGCAATTAATCCAACTTCCGATATGCCTCAATATTGCTGTCTAGTAGGTCAATTTTTGTTTTCGGTATATAAACAGATATGAATGTAATTTAAAGCTTATAGAAATGAGAAAATAAATTAAAGTTACTTTTCTGAGAGAACAAGAAAACGACAAAAATGCTTATCAATAACTTTAAATATAAAAAAGATTTTTGTAAAAATTTGTTACATCAATACGCCTTCTCGCTGTTTCACCTGCAGCATTTTTGTTTGGTTTATTACTCGGGACAGTCTCCATACCAATATTTCAATTGCTAGCAAACGCTTAAGGTTCCTCAAATTACTGTTGCGTTCTGATACTCAAAAGATCTCTCTTATCTCCACACTATTTTTGCTCAAATGCAAGGTAATCCACAGATTTTGCAGAAGTCTTTGGAAAACTTTTTTCTTCTTGCTGCACCCATTGCATAAGATTTTCAGCAAGAATCATCGAGGTAAAGATCAGAGAGCGTAAAGCCTACAAATACGCTTTGAACTTTTGAAAACAAATAAAATTACAAATAAAACTTTCAACCTGCTCTAAGTGGATCTGCTTGTATTTTATCTTTTTTTATGACAATAACACTAATTGCTATTTTTAAAAAATAAAAAGATTTTCTGAATGAAACTAATAGGAAAGATGCCCGGTGGTTTGCGAATCTGCATTTTACAAAAAGAAACAATAGATTTTGTTGATGGCGGTAGAGAAAAGATCAAAGATCACAAACCGCCAGACGCTGTAGAAAATTTCACTTGCGATTGCTTTTCTAAAGATGAATAGAAAATAAGAAAAAAACTTTAGATAATTGCATTTTTAAGTTTAATTTGACATTTGAAAGATTTGAACGACGTCATAAAGCTTTGCAAAAGCACAAAGGTACAAAAATAAAAATTACTTATGTAATTGCGCAATATTCAAAAATATTTTAAAGTATTTAGTAGTGTTTTTGGTTCCAGTTTGCTAAAAATTGAAACACTTATAAAATAAAATTTAACAAAAATCTTCTTTGTTGTTGCAACGCTGTTATCTTCCATTTTTGTTTTTAATCAGGTTTTCACATTATTATAAATTTATTAAAATACTATTTTTATTTTACTTAAATCCTTAGATAGTTTTTTTTATAAAACTCTCTGCAACATAATAAACGAACTAAACTGACATTTAAAAGAAAAATTGTTTAGCATGAAAAAATCGATTGCGAAATGAACATTCTGCTTCTGATTAAAAATAACTTCTTCAAATTTATTTTTTAAGTTCGGAATATTTATGAGTAATGTTTTGATTAGCCATTTTGAAATTATTCAATCAATTTATCTTTTATCTTCCTGGCTCCCAGAACATCAGCGAATGCGTAAAACATTGGCTCAACCGTCAAAAATTATTTTCTGAGATTTTTTATTTTACATCACTATGTTTATCTTCTTGACTCTTAGGAAAGTGTGGAAGGCACTATACATAAGGTAATTCTCAAGCAATTACCCCGAACTGCTCCCGAAGATACTGACATATTACTGTCTGATTGAAATTTCTTTAGTCGGATTTTTAGTTTTTATAAGAGACATAACTAAAATTGAAGACTCTATTTCTGAAAATAGGCCACCTAAGTCACATTTTGGAAAAAAGGAGTTAAGCCACAAAAATTGTTTTTGAATTACCGTAAATATTTTGACAAAAAGTTTTTTCTGGATAATGTATTAAATTTCTCTTTGAAATAACACAAAGGTTTAAAATCTTTACGTATTTTTTTTCTTGAAGTACCAACGTCTAGTTGTTTTAAGTCCAAATTTTCTTCTTGAAGTACCCAGTACAATTCTTGAAGGTTAAAAATTCCTATACACACTTGATAGCGTATTAAATATCCTGTCTAAAAGCTCGTCCTGTAAACTGAACAATTTTTTTTCAGTTTTGTTTCGTAAAACTTGAACATTTGAAAGTTTGTTAAGTTAAGTTAATGATATAAGAGTGACGCAAGTGCCGAGCAATCGTAATGAAGGAATAATTTCGTTTTTAATTCTAGACAAACCTATTGAATAGCTTGTTCCTGTATTTTGTTTACCTATATTATTATTTTAATCATTATTTTTAAATTAATTGAAAATTCTAACATTTCAATTGCAGGTTTTGAATTGTGTCAGTAAATTGATAATTGCGCAACAAAGCATTCTGTTGGAGTCACAAAGTATCGGTTTATGTTTTGACATTTAGAAACATTATCAAAAAGAATATTACTCTGATTTAGCATTTAACTAGTACAGTAGATCGTTAAAATATTTTTTAAATGTTTTCTTAGTTTAGGTACAAAAATTTTAGAAAAATAAACTTCTCATAAGGAGCTTTTGATTTTCCCCAGATCCTACATACTTTTCTATTCCCCTATACCAGGCATGTCCAACCTACAGCCCACTGCTTACTCAAATTTTTTAATTATATTTTCATAACTGTATTGCAGCAATTCTAAAATTATGTTCCGCGAGGTTACTGTTATTTTTTAAAGATCACCACGATTTTGAGACGAAAATCGAGAAATCAGAGTCAGATTTACAGTGAAGATCTTTTTGCCCCCAAGGACTATAACTACATTTAAAATCTGTTCCATTATGAAAAACAATTGGATATTCGTTCCCTATAACAAATAAACGCATAACATCAGTATTATTGCGGTTGACTTTTTCTACCAAACTAAGCTATCAATTTTGTAGAAAAAGCGCTTTTCATTCCGATTTTGCAATAAAAGTTCCTAAGTTTAATTGCAAAAAAGCTCATGACGTCATAATTAATTCTAAAAAGTTGTTGAAGTAAAAAATTGGAATTATGATGAAAGACAAAGCTTTGCGTTATCAAAGCTTATTTAGTAGCGTGACAAATTATGTAACATAAATGAAAAGGGATCTCGTGCTTCGTGTCACAAGTATACAAAATTATTTGGTTTAATTCTCGTAGTTCATTAATAGTTCATTAATATTCTCGTCGTTTTCTTTGGCTTTTCATCAAATTTTACTGCAATGAATTATTTCGACATGTTATCAATTCCAAATTTACAGCGAATTTTCTACTTGTAATCGTAATTATATACTCGTATACCTGATGAGATCAAAGAAGATCGAAACAGGCGCTTGTCGTATATTATTATTACAATGTTGAATATAAATTGAAATTGTGAATGTTATGTTTCATTGATTAGGTGCCTTCACCAATAAGGCATTTAGATCCGTGACAAACCAAATAATTTTGAAGTAAAAAATGATACAAAAACAATATAATAAAATACCATTTAGGGATTATCTATCATTACTCTGATTTTTCAGGGTTTTTGAAAATTTTAAACTTTATTTTCTCAAAACTGACCGTGTGTGACTGTAGTACATTTAGAACCAAGGGCGCTCGCCCTAAGGCAGACTCGTTAGCGTATACGGGCCGCATCGGTAAAATTATAAGACCTTTTTTTGTTAATAGGTTCTTGAATTCGCGGCACAGGTTTATTTTATTTTTAAACTTTTTATTAAAATTGAACTGAAGACCAAAAAAAGGTCTCTGCTTTACTTGAGTGGCAAATATCGACCATGTAGTGAATTACGTAGACCTTTTTTAAATTTGTTATTCAAGTCAGTTCAACCTAGTTTTGAATTAAACAATATTTCTATTTTCTTTTCAGCATCTGAATAAAAGATTCTTCCAAAGACTGCGCGAGCCGCATCAAAAGACTTATAGCGCCGCCAGTTTCACAAGCCTGCCCAAAAATATCTTTTCCAAGCAGACAACAAAATGGCGCGAGTAGAGTTTGTATGCGACCGTTTTAATAACGTTCACCATCAATCACGGCGCTCTTAACGACTCAAACACGCTGCTGACAAATATTGCCGAAATGCCGTTGAGGCTTAGATTGTTTATTTGTTTTCTTTAATGATATGATTGAAATATAGTACTGCTTGATAAAGCCGACTAGTAAAAAAGTAACGTAAACTGTCTTTTGAAAAACGCTACAAAGTAACGAGAATAGATTTTAAACTGAGATCGTGTCGATCGCAATCGTCATTTCAGCGGCACTCCTCCTTACTTAAACACGCCACCGCTCATTAATAATTTGTTTTCATATTTTGAATAAAAACAGTTCTAAAAATATAAAACATTCGAAAAACGCAAAAAGATTTTACTAAGAAAAATAACTTACTAGAAATATAACCGCATGATGACAAAAAGTTCACTCGTTCTTTCTTGAACTTGTTGAGCAATTTTTTAGTAGTCTACTGTATATTTTTTTAGTATTTATAGCATTTTTTTAGTGGCCTATATCATGCATCTAGATATTTTAGAAATCAGATTAGGCATGATTTTGCTACTAATAACATCAAATACTGTTTCATGTTTGCTTCAACAATGTCTACTGCAATCAAGTGAAACAAAGAAAATCACAAACGAAATCTCAGTTGCTGCAACTTATAAATGTTTGGCTTTCGGAAAAATATGGTTTCGTCAGCAATAAAATGGTTTTTGCTCGTTCGCTCTAATTGTCAATGTAAAATATCATGTTAAGTTTTTTGCATTGCCTTTGCTGGTTTCGAACCATACCTGAAATTTCATTAGGCTCGCTTTGATTATGTTACTATGCATTTACCTTAGCTCTTCTAATTACTTTTTCACTTTTGGCATTGTTTTGTTTTTCTCGTGCTTTTCTTTGGGCATACGCTGTGACTTTGTCTTTTCTTGATTTTTGGACAAACGTGTAATTAGCAGTTTTGTGTAAAGTATCAATACTTATCAAGATATTTTATAATAATTTAGTTTATCTTTATTTCAATAAATTACATTACACTAGAAGTTTGCTATATTTTAAGCCTTGATCATGTTTTTAACTTAGTTGTATTTTCCTTATGTGGATTTGGTTCGGAAATGATCGGGTAAAAGTTATTTAGATCAAGAGTTTCCCAACCTGGGGTTCACGGATCTTTGAGAGTCCGTGATGACTGCACAAGGGATCCGCGACAACATGACAAAATTTATCAAACATATATACTTGGAAAATAATCCATGCCATGAAATCCGAGATTGGTCCAAAAAGCAGAACTTTGTTTTAGTGAACACGTTGATTTGGGAAGGAAAATTACGAGATTGGAGACTGATTCAAAGTGAAGACCTTTTTTTTTTTTTAGAAAACACCTTGTAGCCCAAAAAGTTTGGAAACTCTGGTTTAGATGATATATTTTTTATTGTTTATAGGATTATATTGTTTATAGAAACAGTAATGTGCTCCGCGAACTTGCTTAAAGTGTTCCGCTGAACAACGAACATGACTGTTTGCAAGTACGTCATATTGAGCTTCCATAATCTTTACAAGTTAGAAAAATTTTCAGTCCTTATAATTTATATTCTGTTTTGAGAGTGAGTTAAGCAACTTTAAGTTTTTGACGTACAAAATTGAAGTCCATTTATATTCCTGAAAAATGTGTAATTACAAATATTTTTGACCAAGTGTTCGGTGAGTTAAAATGATAAAATTAAGTGTTACTGAGTAAAGTTTTGAGAAACCTTGTCTAACACAATAAATATAACTTGCCTGCAACGGATTGAGAACTACAGCTGGGCTCCAGTGAAATTGATCTGGGTCGCGAGGAATTTGTTTCGTTTACCCGAGGGATATCCGTAGTTCAAAGTTATCATTCAATTAAGGAAAAGAGTATATATTTTTTAAACATACCACAATTATATACAGCAACACTTATCCATTCATACCAGAATTAAGATATATTAAATAAAACAAAAAGAAACCATAAACGTTTCCGGCGTACATAAGCCCTCTTCAAACGGGTAAAATGTTAAAGTAAATAAATAAAATCCACCATACAGCTTTAACGCTACTTATTAATTACTTATCAATGAAAGTGTTTCTAAATGGATTTAAAATTATAAATTTTAGATTAATAATATTGCATCAATTAAACAAGAAGGAATGAACATAACATCGCCAGTTAATTTTTCAGAGCCAGTGCTATTGTGCTAATATGGATTCTTACCATCCTCGAATTAAGGGCTTGTTTTCACCTAGAGCATTGGGGGAAGTACTCTTGATTTGTTTTAATGATTTTTTTGCTTCTCTTAGCTCCCAAGCGTGGAAAGAAGTAAAAAAATTTATTAAGACAAAAAATAATACTCCCGGCAACGCTCGTAGTAGAAACGAGCCTTAATTTTTATAATTTTTTTAATAATTGCTAGTTAGATCGTTTGTTTGGCTCTCAGACGGTCGATTGAGTTCATTTTATATCATATGGCTTTTGCTACAGTTCTCTGTTTAAGATTTCAACTTTAAAACTTTCTTTTATAATGTTATTTATATTGTATTCAAATGTACTTGGTTTTTTTAAAATATTTTAGGCCATTTTGATAAATAATACTTTGCTTTAATGTTTTTTAAAAAGCTTTCTTTAAATTTCAGTGTTTTAGTGTCGGTTTGACTAGGGTTAAGATTAACAGTAGAAGTAAATTATTTTTGTTTCCTTGCATTGTAATCGCTTGAAAAGATTTTATGTTGATTGAAAGTTTTCTTTTAAACAATTTCTTGTAGCCATCTTTGCTTTTAAACTTCACAAAATTTCTATTAATTCTTTCAAAATATTCCATCTAGTAACAAGGTCTTTTAATTTCCGAAAAATTTTAAACTGCTAACCCATTGGGTGTTACAACAAAAAAGAAGATTTGATTTGATTTTTGACACAATCCTAGTTTAACTAGCAACAAAACAGATTATACGATAAGCAATTATATATAGCTTTTTTATTTAACACAAAAATCGTTCACAGTTAGCAACACACAATCAAAGAACAGGAACACATTTTAGCAACAATTCTCAGCTTTTGATGTTATTAAATTGAATAAACTGAAGATTTTAGTTAAGTCTGTTTACCAGAAGAGCATAGAAAAAAAAAAAAAAAAAAAATTATAAATTCTCAGCTTGTCCACAGTTCAAATCTATTAGCATACTAGCGCTTGTTTCCCCGAGTTTTTATCTTAAAAGTCAAAGTCACGATTGCAATAAATATTATTCGTCCGATTAATTACAGTGATAAAGTTGATTAAGTACTTTATGTAGTGTGATAATTGGTAAGTACTTTATGTAGTGTGATGATAAATACATCCATTTGCTTTTGAATATGTTGAACGTTCTTAAAATTGGTGAAATATTTCTTTACCTCCATACCAAACGCTTGAAGCAGCCAAAGAATTGCTTCCTTCGATAGATAATGAATTAATGGAATCGTCACCATTGATCAAACCGGGATTGTTCATTGCTGGAGGACACGAGGCATTGATCGAGCCAGAGTCTTGAGCAGAGTTGAAATCTGGTACCGGCAAGTCTCGGTTGATTGGTCTTGCAGCGATTTGAGCGATTTGTCTTACCAAACTCGCTGCAATCTTCGAACAGACCCTGCTCGTTTTCGACGGAGTACCTTCCGTCGATCCCATCCCCAGTCTCCGTGAAAGAACACTCTCCTCAAAAATTACATACTGCTGAGGAACATGAAAGTCAAAACTATGTATCCCCGAATTGAATTCAGCTGAAGTCGATGCAGTTGCTTGTTGAGGCATTAAAGAGAAATTGTTGACTTGGATAATTTGTTGTTGATTGAGGTTATTCGAAGTCACGACACCATTTTCGCATGGAACAAAGCCCAAAGAAGTCAAATCTGTATAAAGCGAAAAAAATTAAATTATTATTAAAGATTATCCTAAACTTATTTAATTTTTTTAGCATTTATATCCGTATCAGCATTTTTTATAACATACAAAGAAAATGCTCGGGCCCCAGTTCTGTTTGTGTCGACCCTGATACCCTTACACAAATGTCGACAACGAGTATTTTTCATTTCAGTTCCGTTTTATAAATAGAATGAAAAAAATTTTGTGATTTCACATGATAAAAAGCAATAACACGATAAACGTTATAACATGAGATCAAGATAAAAAACTAATTTTTGAGAGTAAGTATGCAAGGTTACATGCAAGAAAAGGAATTTGTCATTAAATTACACTACTGTGTTTTACATGGTTACGTAGAAATATGGTTGTGGCAGGGTATTTTTATAGAATTCGGCATTTCTGACAAGTCTTACTTAGTGTTGTGAGTTGATAGCGGCTTTGTCGTTGGTTCATTTGATTCGGTGAACGACGAGGTTAAAGGTAATGACGTTGATGACGTAAAACGTTTTTTCCCAAGAAAGTTGGCCGAACGATGAACGAATCTTTGGTTTTCTGCAATGTTTTGGTGCGTAATTGCATGATGAGATCCGCCATGCTCTTCTTTTCGCGTTTTAAGAACGTCTTTTTGTAATCGTTTTTCTTTAGCTCCTCGGTTTTGAAACCAGACCTGTTCAAAATCAAAACCGTATTCATGTTGCTGCCAAGAGAAATGGCAACAAAACACTTAAAAGTATTTTACAACAAATGTAATTTACTTCAATTGTTTTATTGAAACTTTTTACCTGAACAACTCTGATGTCCAAACCAGTATCGTTGCTCAGTTGCTCTGTCATGTGGCGAGTTGGTTTGGAACTCTGCTCGTAAGCAGTTTTCAACATTTCCAGTTGCTGGTCGTTGATTGCTGTTCTTGGTCTTTTGCCGTTATTTTCAAGGCTATTCTCTGCAAAAGTAAGATTTTTCAGGATTAGTTTTGTGGTTTGCTTGTTTGTGACACTTCAGTCATGTTATTGATAATTTTTTATTATCTCCATAGTATCAAATATTTATTCTTGAACTTAAACAAGAACAAGGGCGTTAAATTTATATTAATCGTCAAGCGATTACTTTGATCTGCTTTCGATGATGTCAAAATATAGTTGCTTGGTTAAATTTTTAATTTTTATCATTCCAGAAGACTTACTGAAGGTAGTCTTACTTGCAATAAACCAAGTTTTTTCGTTCGAAGCAACTTCCAGTCAGCTGAACCCTGCAAATGTCGCACTTCAGACATTTGTCGTGCCACGGCTTCTCCCCCACCTTGAGAATGAACTGGTCGAGGATCGGCTGATCGCATCCGGTGCATTTTGAAATTTCATCGGAATCAAATTTTTAATAAACATGCAGCAAGAATTACGATGTATTTATGTATACGAATACATCGTAATTCTCTCAAAGACTCTGTACTTTTTGCATACAAATCTAAAGGCTTTGCATGTTTAAACTGCGGTTATACTGTATTTGATTTGTCGTTTGTTGCAAACACAACATTGAGAGCAATACATTGTTTTGCAAAAAGCTTCTCTGTTTTCATTTTTGTTGTTTTTTCAGTTTAAATAACCACTGAAGAAAAAAGTTTTTAAAGCCCTGAAAGCACTTGCTAAAGGCTGCTACGTTTTATTCACTTCATTTAAACAGCAAATTTAGAGACGGGAAGCAAATTTAATTGGAACTGTGTTCGCAATAATCTTAATTGTTTTCGTTTTCCATTTGTCAATATATTTCTGTACAGTAGGTCAAGATTTATTTAAGTCCGTGATCAGTAATCATGGAAAATTGATTAAATATTGACATTATGTTTGAAGTGACTTTGTTGATTTTATTTAAAAAAATTAAACCGGCCTTATAATTATGCACCAATCGTTTTTCGAGTTTTTGACATTTTATTGCATATCTTAATTCATACTGAATATTAATTGATGAAATTTTTAGGATATGATTTTTATATATGAAGACACAATATATCCAAGTATGAACAAAATATATAAAGTTTCAAACTAAAATCTAGCTGGCCTAATAATTCTGTACCACAATGTAGTTCTCCCATTTCATGGTGTAACGTGTGTAACAGTTTACTTTTAAATCAAACATCCAATAACAAAAAAAAGGTTTTTAAATATCGTTATAGTTGCTAATTTGTTTATATTAATTAAGAAACCACAAAATTTTTTTAAATTTTTTAGCTAAATTTATCCTCTTGACTCGAAGGAAAGCGTCGAAACAATCTAATTAGGGCAACCGTTAAGCAATTAAACCAACCTGCTTTCAGAGATGCCAAAATATTGCTCTGGGCTAGAAATTTTTTTATCAGGTTAAATTTTTTGTTACAAACATGACTGAAATTCAGAGCTGCTTGCCAGGATTGCCGAGCATAAAAAACTGCCTTAAGTTTATTTCCCAAAGATACAACAAAAAAACGCGCGTAAATTTTTAACCTCAACAGCGTTAATCACGTGCGCTAACAGTAGGGCCCACTCAACTACTCGGCCACGCTGCCGAATGCAATATTGTAAAATACGTTTTACGAAAAAATTTTTATTTCTTACAAGAAAATAGGTGTTTGCTTAGTTGGTTGCAAAATTTTGTATTTATTTTTTATTTTCGAAACGAAAACTAAAATTTCTGCTATACACAAAAAATCTTTTAATCACTGACTTTTTGTTTGAAATAAAATTTAAAACTAAATACCGGTAAAGCTTTTTTGAATTTTGCAAAAACCATTAAAAATGTGATGTGGGACTATTTGTAGCAGCATATAATGTATCTGCGAAATATAAGAAGACATGGTTTTGCGATTATTAGCTTCTAATACAGTTTCATATTTGCTTAAACTTTTTTAACCAGGATAAAGTAAAACAAAGAAAAACTAATATTAATAAGCTACTGTAATTTAAAAATGGATAGCTTTCGGAAGAACATGGTTTTTAATCAATAAAATAGTTTTGTTGCAAATAGCTTTAATTGCTAATGTAAAATTTTGGATGAAGTTCTTTTAGTCGCGTTTGCCTTGTTTTGAATCTTAGTCCAAAATTTTATTAAGCACACTTTCATTATGTTATTATCCATCTGCGTGTTTGCATTTTCTTAGTTACTTTTTATGTTTAGCATTGCCTAATCATTTTGATTGTAGGTACTTTTCTTTGGGCGCTCGCGGTTCGTTTATCTTGTTCCAAACCAGCGATTCTCTATTGGGGGTTCGAGAAGGGACTTCTTGGAATGCGAACTTTTTTTCTCTACTAAAAACAATACATCAAATGGTGCAAGGAGTGCGGGCTTCAAAAGTAATTGAGAACCGCTGTTCTAAACAAACGCGAGTATCTACTTAGTGTTAAAGCACTTATCAAGCTATTTTAGAACAATTTAATTTCATTTTGCCGTGGCGAATCTTTCAATTTATTCTTGTCGAAGAGAGCCAATCTTAACTGCTTCGAATTTTGGTGTGGAGAAAAATAAAGATTTTATCTATTTCAAACAAAATTTTTGTAGAAATTGGAGCAAACATATGTATTTATACAGATTTCTGCTTTGAAATCATCACAGTTCATAAAGCATTTGACTCTTTTACAGTAATTATTTGCATGAATTATGTAGTCGCGATCAATACAAACACTTGTATGCTAGTACATTTAAACTGTAGAAAAAGCTGCTGAGATCTACTCAAAAAATATTTGAAGATCAAGAGATCTGCTGCTGACTTAAAATTTTTAAGTTTGCTAAGCAGAAATTGCTACAGAAAACCTTTTAAAGGAAAACATTTAATCTTTATAAAACCATTTCGAGCAATTTGCAACAATGCAAGAAAGCATAAATAATTCATTTCTGGTGTCTTTTATTGTTTGAAATAATCTTATAGCAATGTTAAAATTTCACAAAGCGATACTAAAATACTTTTAAACTGTTGAAAAACAAAAAACAGTGATGCCAAGTACTGCTTTTCAAAATAATCAATAACAATTTAAAAAATAGTTAAGTAAATGTTAATACAAAGTCGTACAAGCGGGAGGAGGTAAATTTTCCCCTCCTTCATCAAGTCTCAAACATTTGGGCCAAATCAGAATTTTTCGGGCAGTGATAAGGAATGATTTGGGCCAAATTAAAAACGATTTAAGAAGTTTTGATGCCTTTTATTGATTCCAAGTTTTAAAGCTTTAATAAAGATCAAACAGCCTTTTTAATATTGTGGTTTTGATACACTTTGATTTTTTAATGACGAGTGAACAGGCAGCAAAACTTTTGACTAAATTTGATTTAGCGTTAGATGGAGGACTTTATTAAATAGTTTTCACTTTGTAATGTATACTATAAACAATTACCGGTAATTTTTGTAAGACATACTTAAATTTACAATAAATTTCTATAAAATCTTATTTGTCTTTATTGCGGTCACTATGATAGACTCAAGAAGTATGTTGACTGTAGAAAGACAATTGAAAACACAGGTTATGCCCACGTTTTATATATAAACCATTTGCTATTCTGATATATCGGACTCAAAATGACGTGCGTCTTATATATGGAGATATACAGTATTTGATATAAAGGTCAACTAGACACCTTAGCGTAATACAGGAATGGCCAAACTTAAACAGGCTCTTTTTTCACTACGATCACTGAAACAAAGCGTGTTCTGTCCAGTAAGTGTGTTGTGACCAGCTACTGCTTGCAGAGGCGCTACATTTCTACAGCATATATTATAATCTAAGTGAAGACCTTTTTTTTTTTTTTTTTTTTAGAGATCACAACGATTCCTAGCGAAATTTGAAATCAAATCGAAGTAAACACCTTTTTTTTTAGAGATCGTTCTTGGCCCTCGGTCACTTTCACATTATCAATCTGGCCCTCCTGGAAAAAAGTTTGGACACCCCTGGCGTAGTAGGTGCGAAATTAAAAAAAACTTTAAAAGGTTCAAAAACTACTAGAGTTAATTGGAAGATCATAGCAATAAATATCAGCACTGGCAATGCCATGTTTATTTGTTTTATTTTGATAGAAAATAAAATTACCACAGGTTCACAAATCACAATGTTATTACTAAATGCAAAATCTTTAATTTCCAGTCCAGCCAGCATTATATTAATTGAGTTTCTGATTAACCCATTAAACGCCGCTCCTCCTTCCGAGTGTTTATATTTTTTTTATTTTACATTAATTTAATCTCACCATTGTAATTTAGATAATTATTTCAAAAAACTGCCAAGTTTTTTGTTTCTTTACACAAAATTTTAGACATCGCGGAAAAGCAACGTCGGTGATTAATCGATAAAAAACTCGATAATGGTTTGTTTGAGTTTCGCGTACAAAAAACAAAATTGAAGTGCTTCAAAAACACTACGAAAAATAGAACTTCAAAATAGGTGCATTCCATAAAATATTGCCATTTCAGAGCAAAAGTGATTAAAAAAAAATTAATTGCCAGGCAAAGCATTTCATAGGAGCCTAGCCCAACCTATAACATAAAGTTTTTCTTTATTAATTTCGTTAAGATTAATCTTCCACTTGATGTTGTTTCCAGCAAACTTTGGGAAGTAACTCTGGAGCGTCAGCTGAAATCCAATAAGTGTGTTCAAGATTTCTGGTTTAATTTTTTTAAAAGATTTATTAACTGTAAAAAGTAAATTAAAGAACCTCTTTAATATTTATTTATCCATAAATCAACTTTTCATCAAATGAATTTAATTTTACTGTTGTTTTAGTGATTACATACAGTATATTTGCTGATGATCCTTGGAGAGTGGTATTTACAATACATTGTTTAATTTATCAAACGAAGAAAAAACAAGATTTTCGCTATACCAAGGTCATCTTAACTCTAACTTTCAATTAAACCGAGGTTTTAATATTTTTTTTTACTCGAAAACTAAGGAGCTTAAAAATTTTGACCTTAAAAATGCTATTGCAGTGAGAACGAATCAATATTATCTTTAGAATTTTGTGATCAAGACAAAAGTCTAATCGTTTTTAATGTTTTTAAGGACACAATAAAGAACTGTTGCGCACATTTACGTCAACTATGATGTAAACCTTAGGTGGGTCTTGGGTGTTTCTTCACAAATGATTTTTATTTTAATATTTTAAGATAGATTTTAATAAAAAAACAAACGTAAAAGCATACGAACAAATCGTTATTACTTCAGGCGTTAGGAAAACAAAACCGTTTGAAGTTTTGAAACGATCGATGGACTAATGCTTTTTTAGAAATATCGCGATACACATAGAAATCTTTCGAGGCACACCGGTTGAAAATCGTTAAGCTAGATCAGGGTGGCAAACTTTTTTATGCAAACGTGCCAAAATATTAAAAACATTGTTTTTCAAATTAATATCGTGCCAGTTACTTTGAACAATATGTATTATTCCATAAATATTGCATAAATTATCGCATAAATTTTTTGCCATAAAATGCATATCAATGAGATTTTTGTTGTAGTTTGGATTTCAAGTGTTTTATATCTGGTTCATACTTTGTCACTTTAAGTAATATGCAAATAAAACATACATATGTAGTAAAAGTATGCTAACGGTTTCTTCCAACTTTCTGCTTGCTACAAGCTACTGTCGCAATCTGTCTCAAAACGAAATAACCAGGAAAAAGAACCCAACGATATGGATTACACACTTGGGTAATGTGATGTCACAGAGTTTATGAAATAGCTTTGATTTGGGATATCATCAAATGTAAGTTTGTAACTTTAGTTCCGAGTGATTTTTTAATTGCACTATTGTAACAGTTATACGAAATTTAGATTAAATTGTCATAAAGTGCCGTGCCCACACCCGTACCAGCCAAAAAAATTGGGGGCAATACAGTTTTTCACAAATTTTATTGAAGATTGCCCGAATCATGATCTTGTAACATTGCAAAAAATATAAAAAAATGTTACACATTTTTGTTTCAAAAATCTGATGATGAGTAAAAAAATTATCACTTTGAAACTGTGTCTAAATTCTCCATTTTTGTCCCAAAAAAATCAGTTAAAAAAATATCTGCACATCAAATCTTAATTTTCTGAATTGTTTTAAATTTGGAAACTTTATCCTGCGTAAATAGATTATTGCTATGATCCTCCAATTGTGTTTGTTGTTCTTCCAATAATTGTACTTTTGTTTGTTGCAACCAGTACGCTTAGGCGTTCGAGTGGGTTAACCTGCAAAGACTTTTTGCTGCACGTAGCTTTTTGATTGATTTCAATTTTAGTATTTTTTATTCTTATAATTTCATTTTTATTGTACGCACATTCACTGAGCTATTTTTCTATTTATTAATTATTGATCAAATTGTTAAATTATAAATTACATTAATGCTTTTTGTTCTTGAAAAGCTCTCTTTAAATTTTTTAATATTTTTGTAACAATATGAAAAATTCTACTCGTTGAATAAGGTTATTTCGAACAATCAATAACATTAAAGGTTGGTTTAAACAAGTGATTCTCAAACTTTCATAATTCGTGGCCCCTTTCCAGAGACTTTTAACACCCGTAGTCCCCTGTTTAGAATATTGTCCCAAAAGACCATTGAAGAATAAAAAAAAGATCTTTACTTTGAAGTTGTCTCTGATTTTTAATTCGTTCCAAAATCAAAACAAGATTAAAACGATGGTTCTGCTCGTGGCTCCCATTTGAGAAACTCTGGTTTAGACTGAAAACCTTTAAGCGCCGAAAGAAGTAAAATATCAACAAAATAAACAAAAAATACTTATGCCAACGCTCTTAGTAGAAACGAGACCTAATTTTTGATGGCGTAGCAGAAAATTACGTTTTTCGCATGTTTTATTGGTTACCGCTTTAATACTAAAGCAGTGCTTCTCAAACTTTTTTGCAGGTCTACCCCAAATCGAGTAAAACATTTTTTATTGACTCCTAATCAATTAAACACTATTAAGTATTGCAATGTTCCGTTAAATTAAAGACATTTCTTTTTTTGATCCTCACTTTCACACAACTATGTTTTTCTATATCAGATGTGTGCAAGAAACAAGTGAAGATTAAAATAACGTTTTCACGTTAATGATCAATACAATTTTTAGTTTTACAAATAAGGTACCGTTATTTCATTTCTGCAGTAGACCTCATCAGTCTTTCATTAACCCCTATTCGACCCTTTGCTAGTTGTCAACTCCTTGTATGTTCCAATTGACCGCTGAGGGTCGATATCAACCACTTTGAAAACCATTGTTCAAAACCAAGCTAAATTATTGTAATTTTGACTTTAGCTTTTTTTCACTAAATACGAACAAATTTTTGCAATGGCCTTTGTTTTCGAGTCTACTTTTAGTCTGAACCGATCTTAAAAGTAGGTCAGTTATGTGTTTTTGCATTGTGATCGTTTTTAAAAAATTTAGAATGATGAAAATTTTCCTTTTAAAAACTTTTTTGTAGTAATTCTTGTTAGTGGACATTAAAAAGAATGTTTTTTTATATTGTTTCAAAATATTCTACTAGGCTAACACAATTGTTTTTTTTTCGAAAAAAATTTGACCGCTAATCCGCCATGTAAAAGATAATTTGATTTAGTTTTGACAACAATCCAATCTAATAAGTAGCAAAACCGATCACATCATAAGTAAGTTCTTTATTGAACAGAAAACTTAATCACAGTTAGCAGCTCGTCCCAATAATTGTTTCTAAAGTTCACTAATAATAATAATATATTTTCAATAGCATTTACTTCAAAAGTAAAAGCCATGATTGCAATAGCAAATATATCAGAATAATTACAATGAAAACGTAGTAAGATTTTGTGTAAACCTAAAGCCAACATGTCGCAGTTGATCGGTTTTGCTGCTATTTTAGCGCTCTCTGGACTGCCAAACTTGCTCCACTATTAGATTCGAAGCTGCCCCTCCTCGATGTAGTTTTCTCCCATCGACCCCAACTTCACACTGCACTAAGTAATCCTTGCTCAAACGTTCATTGTTACTGAGGAACATGAAAATCAAATCTGTGTTCCTCCGAATTACATCCAGAAGACGTCGATGGGGTTGCCTGTTGATTCGACTGTTAACAAAGAATCTAATAAACTTATTTAATTTTATAGCAGATACATCATTATTATTATCTTCAGTATATTTTCTTTTTTAAATAGAATAAAATAACAAACATGCGGAATTATAAATTAAACAAATTTAAACAGGAAAAGGAAAAACCAATGAAACCATGAACTTTATAAAATGCGATCGAGATAAAAATACTAATTTTTTAAGAATAAGTTCAAGTGCGAGAAAAAGAATGATTCAATAAGTTATATTACAGTGTTTCATTGGTTATGTAAAATTTTGCTTTCATAGATAAAGGTAAGATATTTTCAATACAATCAGGTATTTCTAAACAAGTCTTACTTTCATTGTGTTCAACAGTCCAGTATCTTGCGTCAGACTGTTCTGAGTTGATAATGGTTTTCTCATTGATTCACTTGATTCGGTGAACGACGAGATTGAAGGCAATGACGTAAAACGTTTTTGCCCGAGCAAGTTAGTTGATCGATAAACGAACGTTTGGTCTGCAATCTTTTGGCCTGTAACTGCGTCATAAGGCCCGTTATGTTCTTCCTTTTGGGTTTTAGGATTTTCCTTTTCTAAACGTTTTCCTTTAGCTCTTCGGTTTTGAAACCAGACCTGTTCAAAATCAAAACGTACTCATGTTGCTGCCAAGAGAAATGGCAACAAAACACTTAAAAGTATTTTACAACAAATCTAGTTTACTTAAATTATTTTATTAAAACTTTTCATTTTAACAACTCGAATGTCCAAACCAGTATCGTTGCTCAGTTGCTCTGTCATGTGGCGAGTTGGTTTGGAACTCTGCTCGTAAGCAGTTTTCAACATTTCCAGTTGCTGATCGTTGATTGCTGTTCTTGGTCTTTTGCCGTTATTTTCAATGCTATTCTCTGCAAAAGTAAGGTTTTTCAGACTTAGTTTTGTGGTTTCCTTGTTTGTGATGGTTTTGTCGTATCACCAGCGGCGTATCTACGTAAAATGGCGTCCATGGCAAACTTTAAAACTGCGCCCCCTACTTAACTTGTTTCTTTTTCCAGTTTATATTGAATTGCTTTTTCTCAACAACGCAACATAATTAGGTAAAATTTAATAGCGACACTAAACAATAAGCAATAAAAAATTCGGACGGTCCCTTAATAACAGTGTCTTACAACAGTACTTTTCGTGCCTTTCTTGACGCAAATTCGTAAATAATTTCATCAAAATTAGTTTTCTTTGTTTCATCCCTCTCTATACTTAATAAAGCTAACGTCACTATCAATTGTGCGCAGTGACAGAACAAATGGCATTAATCGTTGGCTGACAATTTTTAACAACTGTTGTTGAATTGCGATACTTATACGTTATTATTTAAGTAAAAATACAAGTTTTAATTATTTTCAAGTTGAAATTATTTTATTGAAACTTTGTACGATTAAAAGTTTTCGCCCTTTCTGCGCCCCTATCCAAACGGCGCCCATGGCACGAGCCATGGCTCTCATACCCTAGATAGGCCACTGCGTATCACTGATAATTTCTGGTCATTGCTATCGTATCTAATATCTATTCTTCAACTCAAACAACAACAAGAGCGTTAAATTTATATCAATCGCCAAGTGATTACTCAGATCTGATTTTGAAGATGTCAAGATATGTCATCGTTATTCGGTTAAAAGCTCTGTAGTCAAATGCGTGTTAAAACTGAAAAGCAGATGAAAATAACTATGTGCCGTTTCCAAGGACGAAAAGGCAAAATCAATTCGATAGCTTTTATTTAAATTACTTCAAAAAAGCTTTTAATTTTCCCTATGGACCTTATTACATTACAAACAAAGTAATAAGTTTTTTAAATTTAAATCTCGTTGAACAATTTGAAACACAGTTACGTTGAATCTCCACTCACCTGGTGACTTTGCTTCGTCGTGGTCTTTTAAACAAATCAGTTTGTAATCATCCAAACAATAAAACTTATCCCCAGTCTTCAATTTCGATTTGCACACCGAACATCGAAAGCAGTCAAGATGATAGACGTGATTATTTACTCGATGAACAAAACAAGTCGCTGGAATTATTTGTTCGCAAGCAGTACACCTCGATGTTACGTATCTAAAAATCAAAGTGATAATTTAACAAGAATGCTTCTATGTCTTCCGATCTATTTTGCCTTTTTTTGTTGCTCTCCCAGTTTTTAAGCACAAACAAATCGCCTTTCCCCAAGTAATTTTTAATGTATAAAATTAAAACCTAAAGACTTACTGGTGGTAGTCTTTCTTGCAATAAAACAAGTTTTTTCGCACGAAACAACTTCCAGTCAGCTGAGCGCCGCAAATCTCGCACTTCAAACACTTTTCGTGCCATGTTTTCTGCCCGACCTTGAGGAGGAACTGATCCAGGATCGGTTGATTGCATCTGTTGCATTTCGAAATTTCATCTGAATCAAATTTTATAAATGTTAAATAACACGCCCCCATTTCTAAATCGTTTTGACATGAGCAAAAATAAATTGTATTAATAAAGATGCTTCTAAATTTGTAGCAACAAAATTTAGTTCCTTCAAATTTTAATATTTAAAGCTTGTTTGCAATATCATACTGCCACAGAGTAAAATTAGAGATTTAATTATAATGCTATGATTTGCAGTCTATTTTACTATTGTTTTCATTATGACGATTATCAATACATTTATGTAGGCAAAAAGACGAAAATTAATTTTGTCACTTTTAATACAAATATGTCGTTATTTCTCAAACATTCTGTACATTTTGCACAAAAATTTAAAGGCTTCTCATAATCAAACTAGGTTTCAATTTGATTTCTTGTCATTTACATAAACTACATCAAGAGGTGTAAATTGTTTAAAGTAAACTTCATGGTTTTTAATCTTTTTTGCTATTAAACAAATAGAAAAAAATTTTAAATTTTAGTAGAAAGACTAAGTAAAGGTTTCTTATTATTCTTATAATCTATTCACCCATTTGCTGGACAAATTTAGAGACATTAAACTTACAGAATCTGTTATATATGCAATAACAGCAATTAATCCAACTTCCGATATGCCTCAATATTGCTATATAGTAGATCAATTTTTGTTTTCGGTATATAAACAGATATGAATGTAATTTAAAGCTTATAGAAATAGGAAAATAGATTAAAGTTACTTTTCTGAGAGAACAAGAAAACGGCAAAAATGCCTACCAATAACTTTAAATATAAAAAAGATTTTTGTAAAAATTTGTTACATCAATACGCCTTCTCGCTGTTTCACCTGCAGCATTTTCGTTTGGTTTATTACTCGGGACAATCTCCATACCGATATTTCAATTGCTACCAAAGGCTTAAGGTTCCTCAAATGACTAATGCGTTCTGATTCTTCAAAAGATCTCTCTTATCTCCACACTATTTTTGCTCAAATGCAAGGTAATCCACAGATTTTACAGAAGTCTTTAAAAAACTTTTTTCTTCTTGCTGCATCCATTGCATAAGATTTTCAGCAAGAATCATCGAGGTAAAGATCAGAGAGAGTAAAGACTACAAATACGCTTTGAACTTTTGAAAACAAATAAAATTGCAAATAAAACTTTCAACCTGCTTTAAATGGATCTGCTTGTATTTTATCTTTTTTTTATGACAATAACACTAATTGCTATTTTTAAAAAATAAAAAGATTTTCTGAATGAAACTAATAGGAAAGATGCCCGGTGGTTTGCGAATCTGCATTTTACAAAAAGAAACAATAGATTTTGTTGATGGCGGTAGAGAAAAGATCAAAGATCACAAACCGCCAGACGCTGTAGAAAATTTCACTTGCGATTGCTTTTCTAAAGATAAATAGAAAATAAGAAAAAAACTTTAGATAATTGCATTTTTAAGTTTAATTTGACATTTGAAAGATTTGAACGACGTCATAAAGCTTTGCAAAAGCACAAAAGTATAAAAATAAAAATTGTAATTGCTTATGTAATTGCGCAATATTCAAAAATATTTTAAAGTATTTAGTGATGTTTTTGGTTCCAGTCTGCTAAAAATTGAAACACTTATAAAATAAAATTTAATAAAAATCTTCTTTGTTGTTGCAACGCTGTTATCTTCCATTTTTGTTTTTAATCAGGTCTTCACATTATTATAAATTTATTAAAGAACTATTTTTATGTTACTTAAATCTTTAGATAGTTTTTTTTATATAAAACTCTCTGCAAAGTAATAAACGAACTAAACTGACATTTAAAAGAAAAATTGTTTAGCATGAAAAAACTTATTGCGAAATGAGCATTCTGTTTCTGATTAAAAATAACTTCTTCAGATTTATTTTTAAAGTTCGGAATATTTATGAGTAATGTTTTGATTAGCCATTTTGAAATTATTCAATCAATTTATCTTTTATCTTCCTGGCTCCCAGAACATCAGCGAATGCGTAAAACATTGGCTCAACCGTCAAAAATTATTTTCTGAGATTTTTTATTTTACATCACTATGTTTAATTTTTCTTTAGTCGGATTTTTAGTTTTTATAAGAGAAATAACTAAAATTGAAGACTCTATTTCTAAAAATAGGCCACCTAAGTCACATTTTGGAAAAAATGAGTTAAGCCAAAACAATTGTTTTTGAATTACCGTAAATATTTTGACAAAAAGTTTTTTCTGGATAATGTATTAAATTTTTCTTTGAAATAACACAAAGGTTTAAAATCTTTACGTATTTTTCTTTTTGAAGTACCAACGTCTAGTTGTTTTAAGTCCAATTTTTCTTCTTGAAGTACCCAGTACAATTCTTGAAGGTTAAAAATTCCTATACACACTTGATAGCGTATTAAATATCCTGTCTAAAAGCTCGTCCTGTAAACTGAACAATTTTTTTTCAGTTTTGTTTCGTAAAACTTGAACATTTGAAAGTTTGTTAAGTTAAGTTAATGATATAAGATTGACGCAAGTGCCGAGCAATCGTAATGAAGGAATAATTTCGTTTTTAATTCTAGACAAACCTATTGAATAGCTTGTTCCTGCATTTTGTTTACCTATATTATTAGTTTAATCATTATTTTTAAATTAATTGAAAATTCTAACATTTCAATTGCAGGTTTTGAATTGTGTCAGTAAATTGATAATTGCGCAACAAAGCATTCTGTTGGAGTCACAAAGTATCGGTTTATGTTTTGACATTTAGAAACATTATCAAAAAGAATATTACTCTGATTTAGCATTTAACTAGTACAGTACATCGTTAAAATATTTTTTAAATGTTTTCTTAGTTTGGGTACAAAAATTTTAGAAAAATAAACTTCTCATAAGGAGCTTTTGATTTTCCCCAGATCCTAAATACTTTTCTGTTCCCCTATACCAGGCATGTCCAACCTACGGCCCACTGCTTACTCAAATTTTTTAATTATATTTTCATAACTGTATTGCAGCAATTCTAAAATTATGTTCCGCGAGGTTACTGTTTTTTTTAAAGATCACTACAATTTTGAGACGAAAATCGAGAAATCAGAGTCAGATTTACAGTGAAGATCTTTTGCCCCCAAGGACTATCTTCTTCTTCTCCTTTCAGCCTTTCCCTTCAGTCAGGGGTGGCCACAGCGTATCATCATTCTCCACATCTTTCTGTCTTCAACATCCGTTTCCTTCACACCAACTTCCTGCATATCTTCCTTTACTGCATCTAAAAATCTTCTCTTTGGTCTCCCTCTTCTCCTTTTTCCCGGTAACTCCATTTCCATCATTTTTCTTCCTACATACTCTTGGTCTCTCCTCATGACATGTTCATACCACCTCAGCCTGCCCTCCCTCATCTTCATTCCTAACTGTTCAACCTTAACAGTACTCCTGATGTTCTCGTTTCTAACCTTGTCTTTTCTCGTCACTCCCATAGCAAACCTCAGCATTTTCATCTCTGCAACTTCCATCTCTTCTACTTGTTTTTTTGTGACTGCCACTGTCTCAAGTCCATACACCATTGCTGGTCTTACCATTGAACTGTACACTTTTCCTTTTACTCTAGCTGGTAACCTCCTGTCGCAGATTACTCCTGATACTCTTCTCCATCCGTTCCATCCTGCCTGTACTCTCTTCTTTATCTCCCTCTCACAACCACCACTTTCTTGCACTGTTGATCCCAAATACTTAAATTCTTTTACTCTTGGCACTTTTGCATCCTCCATCTTTACTGTTTCGTCATCATTTCCTCCATTTATGCAAAGATATTCGGTCTTTGACCTACTGACTTTCATCCCTCTTCTTTCCAATGCATACTTCCAGGATTCTAATCTCTGCTCCACTTCTTCCCTGGTCTCTTCACAAATCACAATATCATCAGCAAACAGCATCGTCCATGGTGGTTCTCTCCTTACTTCATCCGTTAGCCTGTCCATTATCACTGCAAACAGGAATGGACTTAATGCTGATCCCTGGTGCAGTCCAACCTTAACCTTGAAACTTTCTGTAGTTCCTACTGCACACCTCACCACTGTTTCGCTTCCCTCATACATATCATGTACTAGTTGTACATACTTTTCCACTATTCCAGATTTTCTCATACAGTACCACAGCTCTTCCCGTGGAACCCTGTCGTAAGCTTTCTCTAGGTCCACGAATACACAATGTAGCTCTCTTTGACCTTCCCTGTACTTTTCCATCAACATTCTTAGAGCAAACATGGCATCGGTGGTTCCCTTTCCTGGCATAAATCCATATTGCTGTTTGCTGATCTCCACTCTATCTCTTAACCTTGCTTCAATAATCCTTTCCCATACCTTCATTGTGTGGCTCATTAGCTTTATTCCTCTGTAGTTTCCACAGCACTGTGCATCCCCTTTGTTTTTATAGATTGGGATAAGCACACTCCTTCTCCATTCTTCTGGCATCCGTTCACCCATTAATAGTCTGTTGAACAGTCTGGTCAAAAACTTTATCCCCATCTCTCCCATGCACTTCCAAACTTCTACTGGCAACTCATCTGGCCCAACTGCTTTACCTTTTTTCATCCTTTTTAGTGCATTTTTTACTTCTTCTCTACTGACACAATTTACCTCTTTATTAACCACTTCTGCTTCCTCTGTCCTAGGGTCTCTGTTATTTTCCTCATTCATCAGTTTCTCAAAGTACTCCTTCCATCTCTTTAACACTGCTTCCGAATTTACCATAACATTACCATTTTCATCCTTTATAACCCTCACATGCTGTACATCTTTCCCTGCTCTGTTTCTCTGCCTAGCCAATTTGTACAACTCTTTTTCACCTTCTTTTGTTTTCAATCTAGCATACAAATTGTCATATGCCCGTCCTTTTGCCATTGCAACTGCCTTCTTTGCCTTACTCTTCTTTTCTTTGTATATCTTTTTAGTATTTTCATTTCTTATTTTGTCCCATGCTTTCTTTGCCTCTTTCTTTTCTTTTATGCTTTTTTGAACTTCCTCATTCCACCACCAAGTCTCCCTGTCTCCTTTTCGTTTTCCGAATGTCACTCCCAGTACAGTTTCAGCTGTTTTTCTTAGCATTTCTGCCGTTTTGTCCCACTCATCAGGTAACCCATCCTTGCCTCCCAAAATCCTGGTCACCTCTTGTCTAAACGCTTCTTGACAGCTTGTCTCTTTTAGTTTCCACCATCGTATCTTTGGCTTTACTTTCTCTGCCTTTTTCTTTTTCACCATAAGAGCCATTTTGCATACCACCATACGGTGCTGTTTTGCGACACACTCATTCAATATTACCTTACAATCACACATTTCCTTCAAGTTTCTCCTTCTGCACATCACATAATCTACTTGGGTACTTTTTCCTCCACTCTTATATGTCACTCTGTGTTCATCTTTCTTCTTGAAATAAGTATTGACAATCGCCAAATTCATCCTTTTCCCAAAATCCACAACCATTGATCCTTCCTTATTTCTTGTTCCAGCACCGTACCTCCCCATTATTTCCTCATCCCCTATGTTTCCTTTGCCCACATGTCCATTAAGATCTGCACCAAGAACTATCCTCTTTTCTTTTGATATACTTTCAATCAATCCATCCAGGTCTTCCCAAAAATCATTTTTCTCCTCCATGCTGTTGTTAACTTGTGGAGCATATGCGCTTACTATATTTAGGATGGACCCATTTACCTCCAGCTTCATGGCCATCAGTCTGTCTGACACCCTCTTCACCTCCAGGACACTTTCAGCCAGCTCCTCCCTCAGCACTATCCCTATCCCATTTTTTCTTCCATCAGCTCCGTTGTAGAATATTTTGCATCCACCTCCAATGTTTCTTGCTTTACTCCCTTTCCACCTTGTTTCCTGTAGACACAATATGTCTACATTTCTTCGCTCCATCATATCTGCCAGCTCTCTTCCCCTTCCAGTCATCGTTCCAATATTTAAAGTACCCACCCTAATGAGTGAGCATCTTCCTTTCCATGCTTCTCGCTGCTTCTTCACTCGCTTTCCTCCTCTTTTTCACTTTCCTCCCCAAGGACTATAACTACATTTAAAATCTGTTCCATTATGAAAAACAGTTGGATATTCGTTCCCTATAACAAATAAACGCATAACATCAATATTATTGCGGTTGACTTTTTCTACCAAACTAAGCTATCAATTTTTTAGAAAAAGCGCTTTTCAGTCCGATTTTGCAATAAAAGTATCTAAGTTTAATTGCAAAACAGCTCATGACGTCATAATTAATTCTAAAAAGTTGTTGAAGTAAAAAATGATACAAAAACAATATAATAAAATACCATTTAGGGATTATCCATCATTACTCTGATTTTTCAGGGTTTTTGAAAATTTTAAACCTTATTTTCTCAAAACTGACCGTATGTGACTGCAGTACATTTAGAACTAAGAATAGTGCCCTAAGGCAGACTCGTTAGCGTATGCGGGCCGCATCGGTAAAATTATAAGACCCTTTTTTGTTACAAGGTTCTTGAATTCGCGGCACAGATTTATTTTATTTTTAAACTTTTTATTAAAATTGAACTGAAGACCAAAAGAAGGTCTCTGCTTTACTTGAGTGGTAAATATCGACCATGCAGTGAATTACGTAAACCTTTTTAAAAATTGTTGTTCAAGTCAATTCAACCTAGTTTTGAATTAAACAATATTTCTATTTTCTTTTGAGCATCCATATAAAATATTCTTCAAAAGATTGCGCGGGCCGCATCAAAAGACTTATAGCGCCGCCAGTTTCACAAGCCTGCCCAAAAATATCTTTCCCAAGCAGACAACAAAATGGCGCGAGTAGGGTTTGAATGCGATCGTTTTAATAACGTTCACCATCAATCACGGCGCTCTTAACGACTCAAACACGCTGCTGACAAATATTGCCGAAATGTCGTTGAGGCTTAGATTGTTTATTTGTTTTCTTTAATGATATGATTGAAATTTAGTACTGCTTGATAAAGCCGACTAGTAAAAAAGCAACGTAAACTGTCTTTTGAAAAACGCTACAAAGTAACGAGAATAGATTTTAAACTGAGATCGTGTCGATCGCAATCGTCATTTCAGCGGCACTCCTCCTTACTTAAACACGCCACCGCTCATTAATAATTTGTTTTCATTTTTTGAATAAAAACAGTTCTAAAAATATAAAACATTCGAAAAACGCAAAAAGATTTTACTAAGAAAAATAACTTACTAGAAATATAACCGCATGATGACAAAAAGTTCACTCGTTCTTTCTTGAACTTGTTGAGCAATTTTTTAGTAGTCTACTGTATATTTTTTTAGTATTTATAGCATTTTTTTAGTGGCCTATATCATGCATCTAGATATTTTAGAAATCAGATTAGGCATGATTTTGCTGCTAATAACATCAAATACTGTTTCATGTTTGCTTCAACAATGTCTACTGCAATCAAGTGAAACAAAGAAATACACAAACGAAATCTCAGTTGCTGCAACTTATAAATGTTTGGCTTTCGGAAAAATATGGTTTCGTCAGCAATAAAATGGTTTTTGCTCGTTCGCTCTAATTGTCAATGTAAAATATCATGTTAAGTTTTTTGCATTGCCTTTGCTGGTTTCGAACCATACCTGAAATTTCATTAGGCTCGCTTTGATTATGTTACTATGCATTTACCTTAGCTCTTCTAATTACTTTTTCACTTTTGGCATTGTTTTGTTTTTCTCGTGCTTTTCTTTGGGCATACGCTGTGACTTTGTCTTTTCTTGATTTTTGGACAAACGTGTAATTAGCAGTTTTGTGTAAAGTATCAATACTTATCAAGATATTTTATAATAAGTTAGTTTATCTTTATTTCAATAAATTACATTACACTAGAAGTTTGCTATATTTTAAGCCTTGATCATGTTTTTAACTTAGTTGTATTTTCCTTATGTGAATTTGGTTCGGAAATGATCGGGTAAAAGTTATTTAGATCAGAGTTTCCCAACCTGGGGTTCACGGATCTTTGAGAGTCCGTGATGACTGCACAAGGGGTCCCCGACAACATGACAAAATTTATCAAACATATATACTTGGAAAATAATCCATGCCATGAAATCCGAGATTGGTCCGAAAAGCAGAACTTTGTTTTAGTGAACACGTTGATTTGGGAAGGAAAATTACGAGATTGGAGACTGATTCAAAGCGAAGACCTTTTTTTTTTTTTAGAAAACACCTTGTAGCCCAAAAAGTTTGGAAACTCTGGTTTAGATGATATGTTTTTTATTGTTTATAGGATTATATTGTTTATAGAAACAGTAATGTGCTCCGCGAACTTGCTTAAAGTGTTCCGCTGAACAACAAACATGACTGTTTGCAAGTACGTCATATTGAGCTTCCATAATCTTTACAAGTTAAAAAAAATTTTCAGTCCTTATAATTTATATTCTGTTTTGAGAGTGAGTTAAGCAACTTTAAGTTTTTGACGTGCAAAATTGAAGTCCATTTATATTCCTGACAAATGTGTAATTACAAATATTTTTGACCAAGTGTTCAGTGAGTTAAAATGATAAAATTAAGTGTTACTGAGTAAAGTTTTGAGAAACCTTGTCTAACACAATAAATATAAGTTTCCTGCATCGGATTGAGAACTACAGCTGGGCTCCAGTGAAATTGATCCGGGTCACGAGGAATTTGTTTCGTTTACCCGAGGGATATCCGTAGTTCAAAGTTATCATTCAATTAAGGAAAAGAGTATATATTTTTTAAACATACCACAATTATATACAGCAACACTTATCCATTCATACCAGAATTAAGATATATTAAATAAAACAAAAAGAAACCATAAACGTTTCCGGCGTACATTAGCCCTCTTCAAACGGGTAAAATGTTAAAGTAAATAAATAAAATTCGCCATACAACTTTAACGCTATTTATTAATTACTTATCAATGAAAGTGTTTCTAAATGGATTTAAAATTATAAATTTTAGATTAATAACATTGCATCAATTAAATAAGAAGGAATAAACATAACATCGTCAGTTCTTTTTTCAGAGCCAGTGCTATTGTGCTAATATGGATTCTTACCATCCTCGAATTAAGGGCTCGTTTTCACTACGAGCATTGGGGGAAGTACTCTTGATTTGTTTTAATGATTTTTTTGTTTCTCTTAGCTCCCAAGCGTGGAAAGAAGTAAAAAAATTTATTAAGACAAAAAATAATACTCCCGGCAACGCTCGTAGTAGAAACGAGCCTTAATTTTTATAATTTTTTTAATAATTGCTAGTTAGATCGTTTATTTGGCTCTCAGACTGTCAATTGAGTTCACTTTTATATCATATGGTTTTTGCTACGGTTCTCTGTTTAAGATTTCAACTTTGAAATTTTCTTTTATAATGTTATTTATATTGTATTCAAATGTACTTGGTTTTTTTAAAATATTTTAGGCCATTTTGATAAATAATACTTTGCTTTAATGTTTTTTAAAAACCTTTCTTTAAATTCCAGTGTTTTAGTGTCGGTTTGACTAGGGTTAAGATTAACACTAGAAGTAAATTATTTTTGCTTCCTTGCATTGTAATCGCTTGAAAAGATTTTATGATGATTGAAAGTTTCATTTTAAACAATTTCTTGTAGCCATCTTTGCTTTTAAACTTCACAAAATTTCTATTAATTCTTTTAAAATATTCCATCTGATAACAAGGTCTTTTAATTTCCGAAAAATTTTTAACTGCTTACTCATTGGGTGTTACAACAAAAAAGAAGATTTGATTTGATTTTTGACACAATCCTAACTTAACTAGCAACAAAACAGATATATGATAAGCAATTATATATAGCTTTTTTATTTAACACAAAAATCGTTCACAGTTAGCAACACACAATCAAAGAACAGGAACACATTTTAGCAACAATTCTCAGCTTGTCCACAGTTCAAATCTATTAGCATACTAGCGCTTGTTTCCCCGAGTTTTTATCTTAAAAGTCAAAGTCACGATTGCAATAAATATTATTCGTCCGATTAATTACAGTGATAAAGTTGATTAAGTATTTTATGTAGTGTGATAATTGGTTAAATACTTTATGTAGTGTGATGATAAATACATCCATTTGCTTTTGAATATGTTGAACGTTTTTTAAATTGGTGAAATATTTCTTTTCCTCCATACCAAACGCTTGAAGCAGCCAAAGAATTGCTTCCTTCGATAGATAATGAATTAATGGAATCGTCATCATTGATTAAACCGGGATTGCTCATTGCTGGAGGACACGAGGCATTGATCGAGCCAGAGTCTTGAGCAGAGTTGAAATCTGGTACCGGCAAGTCTCGGTTGATTGGTCTTGCAGCGATTTCAGCGATTTGTCTTACCAAACTCGTTGCAATCTTCGAACAGACGCTGCTCGTTTTCGACGGAGTTCCTTCCGTCGATCCCATCCCCAGTCTCCGTGAAAGAACACTCTCTTCGAAAGTTACATATTGCTGAGGAACATGAAAGCCGAAACTATGTATCCCCGAATTGAATTCAGCTGAAGTCGATGCAGTTGCTTGTTGAGGCATTAAAGAGAAATTGTTGACTTGGATAATTTGTTGCTGATTGAGGTTATTCGAAGTCACGACACCATTTTCGCATGGAACAAAGCCCAAAGAAGTCAAATCTGTATAAAGCGAAAAAAATTAAATTATTATTAAAGATTATCCTAAACTTATTTAATTTTTTTAGCATTTATATCCGTATCAGCATTTTTATAATATAAAGAGAAAATGTTCAGGCCCCAGTTCTGTTTGTGTCGACCCTGATACCCTTACAAATGTCTACAACGAGTATTTTTCATTTCAGTTCCGTTTTATAAATAGAATGAAAAAAATTTTGTGATTTCAAATGATAAAAAGCAATAACACGCACGATAAACGTTATAACATGAGATCAAGATAAAAAACTAATTTTTGAGAATAAGTATGCAAGGTTACATGCAAGAAAAGGAATTTGTCATTAAATTACACTACTGTGTTTTACATGGTTACGTAGAAATATGGTTGTGGCAAGGTATTTTTAATAGAATTCGGCATTTCTGACAAGTCTTGTATTCATTTACGTTTAACAGTTCAGTGTCTTGTGTCAAAGTGTTGTGAGTTGATAGCGGCTTTGTCGTTGAGGTTGAAGGCAATGACGTTGATGACGTAAAATGTTTTTTTTCCCAAGGAAGTTGGCCGATCGATGAACGAACGTTTGGTTTTCTGCAATGTTTGGATGCGTAATTGCCTGATAAGATCCGCTATGCTCTTCTTTTTGGGTTTTAAGAACGTCTTTTTGTAATCGCTTTTCTTTAGCTCTTCGGTTTTGAAACCTGTTCAAAATCAAGACCTGTTAAAAATCAAAACCGTATTCATGTTGCTGCCAAGAGAAATGGCAACAAAACACTTAAAAGTATTTTACAACAAATGTAGTTTACTTCAATTGTTTTTATTGAAACTTTTCACCTTAACAACTCTGATGTCCAAACCAGTATCGTTGCTCAGTTGCTCTCTCATGTGGCGAGTTGGTTTGGAACTCTGCTCGTAAGCAGTTTTCAACATTTCCAGTTGCTGGTCGTTGATTGCTGTTCTTGGTCTTTTGCCGTTATTTTCAAGGCTATTCTCTGCAAAAGTAAGGTTTTTCAGGATTAGTTTTGTGGTTTCCTTGTTTGTGATACTTCAGTCATGTTATTGATATATGGTATAACGTGTGTAACAGTTTACTTTTGAATTCCTTTATGCTGAAAAAAAACGCGTGTGAAAAAGATGTGACAAATAATTACGCAATTCAAATCATTGACTTCGTCTTCTTTAAATTACAGTACACAGTTCTTCAAATCATTTTATTTATCTGAAGAGGGCTGACGCAAGCCGAAAACGTTTATTATGGTTTTTTCTTTTTGTTTTTGTTAAAACAAATTTTTTTTTTTTTAAATTTTTGTTGAATACATTTATGCTGTTATATTTAGTCGTATTGTGGATCAAGAAAACATTTTACTCTCTTCCCAAATTGTATTATTGATATTCCCAAATTTTTTATTATCTCCATAGTATCAAGTATTTATTCAACTCAAACAAAAACAAGGGCGTTAAATTTATATCAATCGTCAAGCGATTACTTCGATCTGCTTTCGGTGATGTCTACAAAATATAGTTGCTTGGTTAAATTTTTAGTTTTTATCATCCCAGAAGACTTACTGAAGGTAGTCTTCCTTGCAATAAACCAAGTTTTTTCGTTCGAAGCAACTTCCAGTCAATTGAACCCTGCAAATGTCGCACTTCTGACATTCGTCGTGCCACGGCTTCTCCCCCACCTTGAGAATGAACTGGTCGAGGATCGGCTGATCGCATCCGGTGCATTTTGAAATTTCATCGGAATCAAATTTTTAATGAACATGCAGCAAGAATTACGATGTATTTATGTATACGAATACATCGTAATTCTCTCAAAGACTCTGTACTTTTTGCATACAAATCTAAAGGCTTTGCATGTTTAAACTGCGGTTATACTGTATTTGATTTGTCGTTTGTTGCAAACACAACATTGAGAGCAATACATTGTTTTGCAAAAAGCTTCTCTGTTTTCATTTTTGTTGTTTTTTCAGTTTAAATAACCACTGAAGAAAAAAGTTTTTAAAGCCCTGAAAGCACTTGCTAAAGGCTGCTACGTTTTATTCATCTCATTTAAACAGCAAATTTACAGACGTGAAGCAAATTTAATTGGAACTATGTTCACAATAATCTTAATTGTTTTCGTTTTCCATTTGTCAATATATTTCTGTACAGTAGGTCAAGATTTATTTAAGTCCATGATCAGTAATCATGGAAAATTTATGAAATATTGACATTATGTTTGAAGTGATTTTATTGATTTTAAAAAAATTAAACTGGCCTTATAATTATGCACCAATCGTTTTTCGAGTTTTTGACATTTTATTGCATATCTTAATTCATACTGAATATTAATTGATGAAATTTTTAGGATATGATTTTTATATATGAATACACAATATATCTATCCAAGTATGAACAAAATATATAAATTTTAAAATTAAATCTAGTTGGCCTAATAATTCTGTACCACAATGTAGTTCTCCCATTTCATGGTGTAACGTGTGTAACAGTTTACTTTTAAATCAAACTTCCGATAACAAAAAAAAGGTTTTTAAATATCGTTATAGTTGCTAATTTGTTTATATTAATTGCGGAACCATAAAATTTTAAATTTTTTAGCTAAATTTATCCTCTTGACTCAAAGGAAAGCGTCGAAACAATCTAATTAGGGCAACCGTTAAGCAATTAAATCAACCTGCTTTCAGAGATGCCAAGATATTGCTCTGAGCTAGAAATTTTTTATCAGGTTAAATTTTTTGTTACAAACATGACTGAAATTCAGAGCTGCTTGCCAGGATCGCCGAGCATAAAAAACTGCCTTAAATTTATTTCCTAAGGATACAACAAAAAAACGCGCGTAAATTTTTAACCTCGACAGCGTTAATCACGTGCGCTTACAGTCCCACTCAAATACTGGGCCCACTCAACTACTCGGCCACGCTGCCAAATGCAATATTGTGAAATACGTTTTACAAAAAAAATTTTATTTCTTTGAAGAAAATAGGTGTTTGCTTAGTTGGTTGCAAAATTTTATATTTACTTTTAATTTTCGAAACGAAAACTAAAATTTCTGCTATACACAAAAAATCTTTTAATCACTGACTTTTTGTTTGAAATAAAATTTAAAACTAAATAATGCTTTTTTTGAATTTCGCAAAAATCTTTAAAAATGCAATGTGAGACTATTTGTAGCAGCATATAATGTATCTTCGAAATATAAAAAGACATGGTTTTTGCGATTATTAGCTTCTAATACAGAAAAGTCTGGTGTTTCTCATCTTTCTGCAGCTTTCATATTTGCTTAAACTTTTTTTACCAGGATAAAGTAAAACAAAGAAAAACTAATAGTAAATAGCTACTGTAATTTAAAAATGGATAGCTTTCGGAAGAACATGGTTTTTAATCAATAAAATAGTTTTGTTGCAAATAGCTTTAATTGCTAATGTAAAATATTGGATGAAGTTCTTTTAGTCGCGTTTGCCTTGTTTTGAATCTTAGTCCAAAATTTTATTAAGCACACTTTCATTATGTTATTATCCATCTGCGTGTTTGGTCTTTCTTAGTTACTTTTTATGTTTAGCATTGCTTAATCATTTTGATTGCAGGTACTTTTCTTTGGGCGATCGCAGTTCGTTTATCTTGTTCCAAACCAGCGATTCTCAATTGGGGGTGCGAAAAGGGACTTCTTGGGTTGCGAACTTTTCTTCTCTACAAAAAACAATACATCAAATGGTGCAAGGGGTGCGAGCTTCAAAACGAATTGACATTTAGACTAAATAAACGCGAGTATCTACTTAGTGTTAAAGCACTTATTAAGCTATTTTAGAACAATTTAATTTCATTTTGTGGTGGCGAATCTTTCAATTTATTCTTGTCGAAGAGAGCCAATCTTAACTGCTTCGAATTTTGGTATGGAGAAAAATAAAGATTTTACCAATTTCAAACAAAATTTTTGTACAAATTGGAGCAAACAAATGTATTTATACAGATTTCTGCTTCGAAATCATCACAGTCCATAAAGCATTTGACTCTTTTACAGTAATTATTTGCATGAATTATATAGTCGCGATCAATACAAACACTTGTATGCTAGTACATTTAAACTGTAGAAAAGCTGCTGAGATCTACTCAAAAAATATTTGAAGATCAAGAGATCTGCTGCTTACTTAAAATTTTTAAGTTTGCTAAGCAAAAATTGCTACAGAAAACCTTTTAAAGGAAAACATTTAATCATTATAAAACCATTTCGAGCAATTTGCAACAATGCAAGAAAGCATAAATAATTCATTTCTGGTGTTTTTTATTGTTTGAAATAATCTTATAGCAATGTTAAAATTTCACAAAGCGATACTAAAATACTTCTAAACTGTTGAAAAACAAAAAAATAGTGATGCCAAGTACTGCTTTTCAAGATGATCAATAACAATTTAAAAAATAGTTAAGTAAATGTGAATACAAAGTCTTTATTTAAATATAAAAATAGATTTATGTAAAAAAACAAATGTAAAAGTATACGAACAAATCGTTATTACTTCAGGCGTTAGGAAAACAAAAGCGTTTGAAGTTTGGAAACGATCGATGGACTAATGCTTTTTTAGAAATATCGCGATACACATAGAAATCTTTCGAGGCACACCGGTTGAAAATCGTTAAGCTAGATCAGGGTGGCAAACTTTTTTATGCAAACGTGCCAAAATATTAAAAACATTGTTTTTCAAATTAATATCGTGCCAGTTACTTTGAACAATATGTATTATTCCATAAATATTGCATAAATTATCGCATAAATTTTTTGCCATAAAATGCATATCAATGAGATTTTTGTTGTAGTTTGGATTTCAAGTGTTTTATATCTGGTTCATACTTTGTCACTTTAAGTAATATGCAAATAAAACATACATATGTAGTTAAAGTACGCTAACGGTTTCTTCCAACTTTCTGCTTGCTACAAGCTACTGTCGCAATCTGTCTCAAAACGAAATAACCAGGAAAAAGAACCCAACGATATGGATTACACACTTGGGTAATGTGATGTCACAGAGTTTATGAAATAGCTTTGATTTGGGATATCATCAAATGTAAGTTTGTAACTTTAGTTCGGAGTGATTTTTTAATTGCACTATTGTAACAGTTATACGAAATCTAGATTAAATTGTCATAAATTGTCATGCCCACACCCGTACCAGCCAAAAAAATTGGGGACAATACAGTTTTTCACAAATTTTATTGAAGATTGCCCGAATCATGATCTTGTAACATTGCAAAAAATATAAAAAAATGTTACACATTTTTGTTTCAAAAATCTGATGATGAGTAAAAAAATTATCACTTTGAAACTGTGTCTAAATTCTCCATTTTTGTCCCAAAAAATCAGTTAAAAAAATATCTGCACGTCAAATCTTAATTTTCTGAATTGTTTTAAATTTGGAAATTTTATCCTGCACAAGTAGATTATTGCTATGATCCTCCAATTGTGTTTTGTTGTTCTTCCAATAATTCTACTTCAAAGACATTTTGCTGCACGTAGTTTTTCGATTGATTTCAATTTTTATTTATTATTGATCAAATTGTTGAATTATACATTACATTAATGCTTTTTGTTCTTGAAAAACTCTCTTTAAATTTTTTAATATTTTTGTGACAATATGAGAAATTCTACTCGTTGAATAAGGTTATTTCGAATAATCAATAACATTAAAGGTTGGTTTAAACAAGTGATTCTCAAACTTTCATGGTTCGTGGCCCCTTTCCAGAGACTTTTAGCACCCGTGGTCCCCTGCTTAGAATATTGTTTCAAAAGACCATTGAAGAATAAAAAAAAGATCTTTACTTTGAAGTTGTCTCTGATTTTTTCATTTGTTTCAAAAATCAAAACAAGATTAAAACGATGCTTCTGCTCGTGGGCTGCCATTTGAGAAACTCTGGTTTAGACTGAAAACCTTTAAGCGCCGAAAGAAGTAAAATATCAACAAAATAAACAAAAAATACTTACGCCAACGCTCTTAGTAGAAACGAGACCTAATTTTTGATGGCATAGCAGATAATTACGTTTTTCGCATGTTTTATTGGTTACCGCTTTCATACTAAAGCAGTGCTTCTCAAACTTTTTTTCAGGTCTACCCCAAATCGAGTAAAACATTTTTTATTGACTCCTAATCAATTAAACACAATTAAGCATTGCAATGTTCCGTTAAATTAAAGACATTTCTTTTTTTGATTCTCACTTTCACACAATTATGTTTTTCTATATCAGATGTGTGCAAGAAACAAATGAAGATTAAAATAACGTCTTCACGTTAATGATCAATACAATTTTTAGTTTTACAAATAAGGTACCGTTATTTCATTTCTGCAGTAGACCTCATCAGTCTTTCATTGACCCCTATTCGACCCCTTGCTAGTTGTCAACTCCTTGTACAGTATGTTCCAATTGACCCCTGAAGATCGATATCAACCACTTTGAAAACCATTGTTCAAAACCAAGCTAAATTATTGTAATTTTGACTTTAGCTTTTTTTCACTAAACACGAACAAATTTTTGCAATGGACTTTTCTTTTGAGTCCACTTTTAGTCTGAACCGATCTTAAAAGTAGGTCAGTTATGTGTTTTTGCATTGTGATCGTTTTTAAAAAATTTTAGAATGATGAAAATTTTCCTTTTAAAAACTTTTTTGTAGTAATTCTTGTTAGAGAAGGTTAAAAAGAATGTTTTTTTATATTGTTTTAAAATATTCTACTAGGCTAACATAATTAGTTTTTTCGAAAAAAATTTGACCGCTAACCGCCATGTAAAAAATAATTTGATTTAGTTTTGACAACAATCCAATCTAATAAGTAGCAAAACCGATCACATCACAAGTAGGTTTTTTATTGAACAGAAAACTTAATCACAGTTAGCAGCTCGTCCCAATAATTGTTTCTAAAGTTCACTAATAATAATAATATATTTTCAATAGCATTTACTTCAAAAGTAAAAGCCATGATCGCAATAGCAAATATATCAGAATAATTACAATGAAAACGTAGTAAGATTTTGTGTAAACCTAAAGCCGACATGTTGCAGTTGATCGGTTTTGCTGCTATTTTAGCGCTCTCTGGACTGCCAAACTTGCTCCACTATTAGATTCGAAGCTGCCCCTCCTCGATGTAGTTTTCTCCCATCGACCCCAACTTCACACTGCACTAAGTAATCCTTGCTCAAACGTTCACTCCTACTGAGGAACATGAAAATCAAATCTGTGTTCCTCCGAATTACATCCAGAAGACGTCGATGGGGTTGCCTGTTGATTCGACTGTTAACAAAGAATCTAATAAACTTATTTAATTTTATAGCAGATACATCATTATTATTATCTTTTAGTATATTTTCTTTTTTAAATAGAATAAAATAACAAACATGCGGAATTATAAATTAAACAAATTTAAACAGGAAAAGGAAAAATCAATGAAACCATGAACTTTATAAAATGCGATCGAGATAAAAATACTAATTTTTGAGAATAAGTTCAAGTGCGAGAAAAAGAATGATTCAATAAGTTATATTAGTGTTTCATTGGTTATGTAAAATTTTGCTTTCATAGATAAAGGTAAGATATTTTCAATACAATCAGGTATTTCTAAACAAGTCTTACTTTCATTGTGTTCAACAGTCCAGTATCTTGCGTCAGACTGTTCTGAGTTGATAATGGTTTTCTCATTGGTTCACTTGATTCGGTGAACGACGAGATTGAAGGTAATGACGTAAAACGTTTTTGCCCGAGCAAGTTAGCCGATCGATAAACGAACGTTTGGTCTGCAATCTTTTGGCCTGTAACTGCGTCATAAGGCCCGTTATGCTCTTCCTTTTGGGTTTTAGGATTTTCCTTTTTTAAACGTTTTCCTTTAGCTCTTCGGTTTTGAAACCAGACCTGTTCAAAATCAAAACGTACTCATGTTGCTGCCAAGAGAAATGGCAACAAAACACTTAAAAGTATTTTACAACAAATCTAGTTTACTTAAATTATTTTATTAAAACTTTTCACCTTAACAACTCGAATGTCCAAACCAGTATTGTTGCTCAGTTGCTCTGTCATGTGGCGAGTTGGTTTGGAACTCTGCTCGTAAGCAGTTTTCAACATTTCCAGTTGCTGATCGTTGATTGCTGTTCTTGCTCTTTTGCAGTTATTTTCAATGCTATTCTCTGCAAAAGTAAGGTTTTTCAGAATTAGTTTTGTGGTTTCCTTGTTTGTGATGGTTTTGTCGTATCACCAGCGGCGTATCTACGTAAAATGGCGTCCATGGCAAACTTTAAAACTGCGCCCCCTACTTAACTTGTTTCTTTTTCCAGTTTATATTGAATTGCTTTTTCTCAACCACGCAACATAATTAGGTAAAATTTAATAGCGACACTAAACAATAAGCAATAAAAAATTCGGACGGTCCCTTAATAACAGTGTCTTACAACAGTACTTTTCGTGCCTTTCTTGACGTAAATTCGTAAATAATTTCATCAAAATTAGTTTTCTTTGTTTCATCCCTCTCTATACTTAATAAAGCTAACGTCACTATCAATTGTGCGCA
This sequence comes from Diplosoma virens, assembly GCA_963680785.1. Classification (NCBI taxonomy): domain Eukaryota; kingdom Metazoa; phylum Chordata; class Ascidiacea; order Aplousobranchia; family Didemnidae; genus Diplosoma; species Diplosoma virens. Next base: position 28,391,851 of record OY796886.1, read on the forward strand.
GTGACAGAACAAATGGCATTAATCGTTGGCTGACAATTTTTAACAACTGTTGTTGAATTGCGATACTTATACGTTATTATTTAAGTAAAAATACAAGTTTTAATTATTTCCAAGTTGAAATTATTTTATTGAAACTTTGTACGATTAAAAGTTTTCGCCCTTTCTGCCCCCCTATCCAAACGGCGCCCATGGCACGAGCCATGGCTCTCATACCCTAGATAGGCCACTACGTATCATTGATAATTTCTGGTCATTGCTATCGTATCTAATATCTATTCTTCAACTCAAACAACAACAAGAGCGTTAAATTTATATCAATCGCCAAGTGATTACTCAGATCTGATTTTGAAGATGTCAAGATATGTCATCGTTATTCGGTTAAAAGCTCTGTAGTCAAATGCGTGTTAAAACTGAAAAGCAGATGAAAATAACTATGTGCCGTTTCCAAGGACAAAAAGGCAAAATCAATTTTATAGCTTTTATTTATATTACTTCAAAAAAGCTTTTAATTTTCCCTATGGACCTTATTACATTACAAACAAAGTAATAAGTTTTTTAAATTTAAATCTCGTTGAACAATTTGAAACACAGTTACGTTGAATCTCCACTCACCTGGTGACTTTGCTTCGTCGTGGTCTTTTAAACAAATCAGTTTGTAATCATCCAAACAATAAAACTTATCCCCAGTCTTCAATTTCGATTTGCACACCGAACACTGAAAGCAGTCAAGATGATAGACGTGATTATTTACTCGATGAACAAAACAAGTCGCTGGAATTATTTGTTCGCAAGCAGTACACCTCGATGTTACGTATCTAAAAATCAAAGCGATAATTTAATAAGAATGCTTCTATGTCTTCCGATCTATTTTGCCTTTTTTTGTTGCTCTCCCAGTTTTTAAGCACAAACGAATCGATCGCCTTTACCCAAATAATTTTTAATGTATAAAATTAAAACCTAAAGACTTACTGGTGGTAGTCTTTCTTGCAATAAAACAAGTTTTTTCGCACGAAACAACTTCCAGTCAGCTGAGCGCCGCAAATCTCGCACTTCAAACACTTTTCGTGCCATGTTTTCTGCCCGACCTTGAGGAGGAACTGATCCAGGATCGGTTGATTGCATCTGTTGCATTTCGAAATTTCATCTGAATCAAATTTTATAAATGTTAAATAACACGCCCCCATTTCTAAATCGTTTTGACTTGAGCGAAAATAAATTGTATTAATAAAGATGCTTCTAAATTTGTAGCAACAAAATTTAGTTCCTTCGAGTTTTAATATTTAAAGCTTGTTTGCAATCTCATACTGCCACAGAGTAAAATTAAAGATTAAATTATAATGCTATGATTTGCAGTCTATTTTACTATTGTTTTCATTATGACAATTATCAATACATTTATGTAGGCAAAAAGACGAAAATTAATTTTGTCACTTTTAATACAAATATGTCGTTATTTGCTCAAACATTCTGTACATTTTGCACAAAAATTTAAAGGCTTCTCATAATCAAACTAGGTTTCAATTTGATTTATTGTCATTTACATAAACTACATCAAGAGGTGTAAATTGTTTAAAGTAAACTTCATGGTTTTTAATCTTTTTTGCTATTAAACAAATAGAAAAAAATTTTAAATTTTAGTAGAAAGACTAAGTAAAGGTTTCTTATTATTCTTATAATCTATTCACCCATTTGCTGGACAAATTTAGAGACATTAAACTTACAGAATCTGTTATATATGCGATAATAACAATTAATCCAACTTCCGATATGCCTCAATATTGCTATCTAGTAGATCAATTTTTGTTTTCGGTATATAAACAGATATGAATGTAATTTAAAGCTTATAGAAATAGGAAAATAGATTAAAGTTACTTTTCTCAGAGAACAAGAAAACGACAAAAATGCCTATCAATAACTTTAAATATAAAAAGATTTTTGTAAAAATTTGTTACATCAATACGCCTTCTCGCTGTTTCACCTGCAGCATTTTCGTTTGGTTTATTACTCGGGACAATATCCATACCGATATTTCAATTGCTACCAAAGGCTTAAGGTTCCTCAAATGACTGATGCGTTCTGATTCTTCAAAAGATCTCTCTTATCTCCACACTATTTTTGCTCAAATGCAAGGTAATCCACAGATTTTACAGAAGTCTTTAAAAAACTTTTTTCTTCTTGCTGCATCCATTGCATAAGATTTTCAGCAAGAATCATCGAGGTAAAGATCAGAGAGAGTAAAGACTACAAATACGCTTTGAACTTTTGAAAACAAATAAAATTGCAAATAAAACTTTCAACCTGCTTTAAATGGATCTGCTTGTATTTTATCTTTTTTTTATGACAATAACACTAATTGCTATTTTTAAAAAATAAAAAGATTTTCTGAATGAAACTAATAGGAAAGATGCCCGGTGGTTTGCGAATCTGCATTTTACAAAAAGAAACAATAGATTTTGTTGATGGCGGTAGAGAAAAGATCAAAGATCACAAACCGCCAGACGCTGTAGAAAATTTCACTTGCGATTGCTTTTCTAAAGATAAATAGAAAATAAGAAAAAAACTTTAGATAATTGCATTTTTAAGTTTAATTTGACATTTGAAAGATTTGAACGACGTCATAAAGCTTTGCAAAAGCACAAAAGTATAAAAATAAAAATTACTTATGTAATTGCGCAATACTCAAAAATATTTTAAAGTATTTAGTGATGTTTTTGGTTCCAGTCTGCTAAAAATTGAAACACTTATAAAATAAAATTTAATAAAAATCTTCTTTGTTGTTGCAACGCTGTTATCTTCCATTTTTGTTTTTAATCAGGTCTTCACATTATTATAAATTTATTAAAGAACTATTTTTATGTTACTTAAATCTTTAGATAGTTTTTTTTATATAAAACTCTCTGCAAAGTAATAAACGAACTAAACTGACATTTAAAAGAAAAATTGTTTAGCATGAAAAAACTTATTGCGAAATGAGCATTCTGCTTCTGATTAAAAATAACTTCTTCAGATTTATTTTTAAAGTTCGGAATATTTATGAGTAATGTTTTGATTAGCCATTTTGAAATTATTCAATCAATTTATCTTTTATCTTCCTGGCTCCCAGAACATCAGCGAATGCGTAAAACATTGGCTCAACCGTCAAAAATTATTTTCTGAGATTTTTTATTTTACATCACTATGTTTATCTTTTTGACTCTTAGGAAAGTGTGGAAGGCACTATACATAAGGTAATTCTCAAGCAATTATTCCAAACTGCTCCCGGAGATACTGACATATTACTGTCTGATTGAAATTTCTTTAGTCGGATTTTTAGTTTTTATAAGAGAAATAACTAAAATTGAAGACTCTATTTCTGAAAATAGACCACCTAAGTCACATTTTGGAAAAAATGAGTTAAGCCAAAACAATTGTTTTTGAATTACCGTAAATATTTTGACAAAAAGTTTTTTCTGGATAATGTATTAAATTTTTCTTTGAAATAACACAAAGGTTTAAAATCTTTACGTATTTTTCTTTTTGAAGTACCAACGTCTAGTTGTTTTAAGTCCAATTTTTCTTCTTGAAGTACCCAGTACAATTCTTGAAGGTTAAAAATTCCTATACACACTTGATAGCGTATTAAATATCCTGTCTAAAAGCTCGTCCTGTAAACTGAACAATTTTTTTTCAGTTTTGTTTCGTAAAACTTGAACATTTGAAAGTTTGTTAAGTTAAGTTAATGATATAAGAGTGACGCAAGTGCCGAGCAATCGTAATGAAGGAATGATTTTGTTTTTAATTCTAGACAAACCTATTGAATAGCTTGTTCCTGCATTTTGTTTACCTATATTATTATTTTAATCATTATTTTTAAATTAATTGAAAATTCTAACATTTCAATTGCAGGTTTTGAATTGTGTTAGTAAATTGATAATTGGGCAACAAAGCATTCTGTTGGAGTCACAAAGTATCGGTTTATCTTTTGATATTTAGAAACATTATCAAAAAGAATATTACTCTGATTTAGCATTTAACTAGTACAGTACATCGTTAAAATATTTTTTAAATGTTTTCTTAGTTTGGGTACAAAAATTTTAGAAAAATAAACTTCTCATAAGGAGCTTTTGATTTTCCCCAGATCCTAAATACCTTTCTGTTCCCCTATACCAGGCATGTCCAACCTACGGCCCACTGCTTACTCAAATTTTTTAATTATATTTTCATAACTGTATTGCAGCAATTCTAAAATTATGTTCCGCGAGGTTACTGTTTTTTTTTAAAGATCACTACAATTTTGAGACGAAAATCGAGAAATCAGAGTCAGATTTACAGTGAAGATCTTTTTGCCCCCAAGGACTATAACTACATTTAAAATCTGTTCCATTATGAAAAACAGTTGGATATCCGTTCCCTACAACAAATAAACGCATAATATCAATATTATTGCGGTTGACTTTTTCTGCCAAACTAAGCTATCAATTTTGTAGAAAAAGCGCTTTTAAGTCAGATGTTGCAATAAAAGTATCTAAGTCCAATTTGAAAAAAGGCTTATGACGTCATAATGAATTCTAAAAAGTTGAAAAGTTGTTAAAGTAGAAAATGATACAAAAACAATATAATAAAATACCATTTAGGGATTATCCATCATTACTCTGATTTTCCAGGGTTTTTGAAAATTTTAAACCTTATTTTCTCAAAACTGACCTTACCTGACTGAAGTAAATTTAGAACTAAGAATAGTGCCCTAAGGCAGACTTGTTGGCGTATGCGGGCCGCATCGGTAAAATTATAAGACCCTTTTTTGTTACTAGGTTCTTGAATTCGCGGCACAGGTTTATTTTATTTTTAAATTTTATGAAGTGAAGACCAAAAAAAGATTTTCGCTTTATTTGGGAGGCAAATATCGACCATGTAGTGAGTTGCGTAAATCTTTTTAAATTTGTTGTTCAAGTCAATTCAACCTAGTTTTGCATTAACTAATATTTCTATTTACTTTTGAGCATCTGAATAAAAGATTCTTCCAAAGAATGCGCGAGCCGCATCAAAAGACTTATAGCGCCGCCAGTTTTCCAAGCCTGCCCAAAAATATCTTTCCCAAGCAGACAACAAAATGGCGCGAGTAGAGTTTAAATCGCGACCGCTTCTATAACGTTCACCATCAATCACAGCGCTCTTAACGACTCAAACAAGCTGCTCACAAAAAAGTTAAAAAACGCAAAAAGATTTTATTAAGAAAAACAACTTACTAGAAATATAACGGCATGACGACAAAAAGTTCAATCGTTCTTTTTTGAACTTGTTGAGCGATTTTTTAGTAGTCTATATCATGCATCTACAATATTTAACAAATCAGATTAGGCATGATTCTGCTGCTAATAACATCAAATACAGTTTGATGTTTGCTTGAACAATTTCTATTGCCATCAAGTGAAACAAAGAAATACACAAACGAAATATCACTTGCTGCAACTTATAAATGTTTGGCTTTCGGAAAAATATGGTTTCGTCAGCAATAAAATGGTTTTTGCTCGTTCGCTCTAATTGTCAATGTAAAATATCATGTTAAGTTTTTTGCATTGCCTTTGCTGGTTTCGAACCATACCTGAAATTTCATTAGGCTCGCTTTGATTATGTTACTATGCATTTACCTTAGCTCTTCGAATTATTTTTCACTTTTGGCATTGTTTTGTTTTTCTCGTGCTTTTCTTTGGGCATACGCTGTGACTTTGTCTTTTCTTGGTTTTTGGATAAACGTGTAATTAGCAGTTTTGTGTAAAGTATCAATACTTATCAAGATATTTTATAATAAGTTAGTTTTATCTTTTTTTCAATAAATTACATTGCACTAGAAGTTTGCTATATTTTAAGCCTTGATCATGTTTTTAACTTAGTTGTATTTTCCTTATGTGAATTTGGTTCGGAAATGATCGGGTAAAAATTATTTAGATCAGAGTTTCCCAAACTGGGGTTCACGCATCTTTGAGAGTCCGTGGTGACTGCACAAGGGATCTGCGACAACATGACAAAATTTATCAAACATATATACTTGGAAAACAATCCATGCCATGAAATCCAAAATTGATCCAAAATGGAAAATTTTTTTACTGAACACGTTGATTTGGGAAGGAAAATTACGAGATTGGAGACTGATTCAAAGTGAAGACCTTCTTTTTTTTAGAAAACACCTTGTAGCCCAAAAAGTTTGGAAACTCTGGTTTAGATGATATGTTTTTAAGCATTATATTGTTTATAAAAACCGTAATGTGCTCCGCGAACTTGCTTAAAGTGTTCCGCTGAACAACGAACATGACTGTTTACAAGTACGTCATATTGAGCTTCCATAATCTTTACAAGTTAGAAAAATTTTCAGTCCTTATAATTTACGTTCTGTTTTGAGAGTGAGTTAAGCAACTTTAAGTTTTTGACGTGCAAAACTGAAGTCCATTTATATTCCTGACAAATGTGTAATTACAAATATTTTTGACCAAGTGTTCGGTGAGTTAAAATGATAAAATTAAGTGTTACTGAGTAAAAAAGTTTGAGAAACCTTGTCTAACACAATAAATATAAGTTGCCTGTATCTGGTTCGAGAACTACAGTTGGGCTCCAGTAAAATTGATCCGGGTCGCGAAGAATTTGTTTCGTTTACCTGAAAGATATCCGAGGTTCAAAGTTATCATTCAATTAAGGAAAAGAGTATATATTTTTTAAACATACCACAATTATATACAGCAACACTTATCCATTCATACCAGAATTAAGATATATGTAGAAAGAAACCATAAACGTTTCCGGCGTACATTAGCCCTCTTCAAACGGGTAAAATGTTAAAGTGAATAAATAAAATTCGCCATACAACTTTAACGCTGCTTATTAATTATCAATGAAAGTGTTTCTAGCTGGATTTAAAATTATAAATTTTAGATTAATAACATTGCATCAATTAAATAAGAAGGAATGAACATAACATCGCCAGTTCTTTTTTCAGAGCCAGTGCTATTGTGCTAATATGGATTCTTACCATCCTCGAATTAAGGGCTCGTTTTCACTACGAGCATTGGGGGAAGTATTTTTGCCTTGTTTTATTGATATTTTGCTTCTCTTAACGCTCAAGCGTGGAAAGAAGTAAAATAATTTATTAAGACAAAAAATAATAGTCTCGGCAACGCTCGTAGTAGAAACGAGCCTTAATTTTTATAATTTTTTTAATAATTGCTAGTTAGATCGTTTATTTGGCTCTCAGACTGTCAATTGAGTTCATTTTATATAGTTTTTGCTACAGTTCTCTGTTCAAGATTTCAACTTTGACACGTTTTCTTATAATTTTATTTATATTGTATTCAAATCCACTTGGCTGTATATTTTTGGCCATTTTGATAAATAATACCTTGTTTTGATATTTTTTAAAAAGCTTTCTTTAAATTTCAGTGTTTTAGTGTCGGTTTGTCTAGAGCTAGGATTAACACTAGAAGTAAATTATTTTTGCTTCCTTCATTGTAATCGCTTGAAAAGATTTTATGATGATTGAAAATTTCCATTTGAACGGTTTTTGTAGCCATCTTTGCTTTTAAACGTCACAAAAAGTTTCTAGTAATTCTTTTAAAATATTCCATCTGGTAACAAGGTCTTTTAATTTCCAAAAAATTTTAAACTGCTAATCCACTGGGTGTTGGAACAAAAAAGAAGATTTAATTTTACTTTTGACACAATCCTAACTTAACTAGCAACAGAACAGATTATATGATAAGCAATTATATATAGCTTTTTTATTTAACACAAAAATCGTTCACAGTTAGCAACACACAATCAAAGAACAGGAACACATTTTAGCAACAATTCTCAGCTTGTCCACAGTTCAAATCTATTAGCATACTAGCGCTTGTTTCCCAGAGTTTTTATCTTAAAAGTCAAAGTCACGATTGCAATAAATATTATTCGTCCGATTAATTACAGTGATAAAGTTGATTAAGTATTTTATGTAGTGTGATAATTGGTTAAGTACTTTATGTAGTGTGATGATAAATACATCCATTTGCTTTTGAATATGCCGAACGTTTTTAAAATTGGTGAAATATTTCTTTACCTCCATACCAAACGCTTGAAGCAGCCAAAGAATTGCTTCCTTCGATAGATAATGAATTAATGGAATCGTCATCATTGATCAAACCCGGATTGTTCATTGCTGGAGGACACGAGGCATTGATCGAGCCAGAGTCTTGAGCAGAGTTGAAATCTGGTACCGGCAAGTCTCGGTTGATTGGTCTTGCAGCGATTTCAGCGATTTGTCTTACCAAACTCGTTGCAATCTTCGAACAGACGCTGCCCGTTTTCGACGGAGTTCCTTCCGTCGATCCCATCCCTAGTCTCCGTGAAAGAACACTCTCCTCGAAAGTTACATATTGCTGAGGAACATGAAAGCCGAAACTATGTTTCTCCGAATTGAATTCAGCTGAAGTCGATGCAGTTGCTTGTTGAGGCATTAAAGAGAAATTGTTGACTTGGATAATTTGTTGCTGATTGAGGTTATTCGAAGTCACGACACCATTTTCGCTTGGAACAAAGCCGGAAAGAAGTCAGATCTGTATAAAGCGAAAAAAATTAAATTATTATTAAAGATTATCCTAAACTTATTTAATTTTTTTTAAGTTTATATCTGTTCAACAGCATTTTTTATAACATAAAGGGAAAATGTTCAGGCCCCAGTTCTGTTTGTGTCGACCCTGATACACTTACAAATGTCGACAACGAGTATTTTTCATTTCAGTTCCGTTTTATAAATAGAATGAAAAAAATTTTGTGATTTCAAATTATAAAAAGCAATAACACGATAAACGTTATAACATGAGACCAAGATTAAAAACTAATTTTTGAGAATAAGTATGCAAGGTTACATGCAAGAAAAGGAATTTGTCATTAAATTACACTACTGTGTTTTACATGGTTACGTAGAAATATGGTTGTGGCAGGGTATTTTTAATAGAATTCGGCATTTTTGACAAGTCTTATATTCATTTACGTTTAACAGTTCAGTGTCTTGTGTCAAAGTGTTGTGAGTTGATAGCGGCTTTGTCATTGGTTCATTTGATTCGGTGAACGACGAGGTTAAACGTAATGATGTTGATGACATAAAATGTTTTTTCCCAAGAAAGTTGGCCGATCGATGAACGAACGTTTGGTTTTTTGCAATGTTTTGGTGCGTAATTGCCTGATGAGATCCGCCATGCTTTTCCATTCGGGTTTTAAGAACGTCTTTTTGTAATCGTTTTTCTTTAGCTCTTCGGTTTTGAAACCTGTTTAAAATCAAAACCTGTTCAAAATCAAAATCGTATTCATGTTGCTGCCAAGAGAAATGGCAACAAAACACTTAAAAGTATTTTACAACAAATGTACAGTAGTTTACTTCAATTGTTTTTATTGAAACTTTTCACCTTAACAACTCGGATGTCCAAACCAATAATGTTGCTCAGTTGCTCTCTCATGTGGCGAGTTGGTTTGGAACTCTGCTCGTAAGTAGTTTTTAACATTTCCCGTTGCTGGTCGTTGATTGCTGTTCTTGGTCTTTTGCAGTTATTTTCAAGGCTATTCTCTGCAAAAGTAAGGTTTTTCAGGATTAGTGTTGTGGTTTGCTTGTTTGTGATACTTCAGTCATATTATTGATATTTTTTTATTATCTCCATAGTATCAAGTATTTATTCTTGAACTTAAACAAAAACAAGGGCGTTAAATTTATATTAATCGTCAAGCGATTACTTCGATCTGATTTCGGTGATGTCAAAATATAGTTGCTTCATCCCAGAAGACTTACTGAAGGTAGTCTTCCTTGCAATAAACCAAGTTTTTTCGTTCGAAGCAACTTCCAGTCAGCTGAATCCTGCAAATGTCGCACTTCAGACATTCTTCCTGCCACGACTTCTTCCCCACCTTGAGAATGAACTGGTCGAGGATCGGCTGATCGCATCCGGTGCATTTTGAAATTTCATCGGAATCAAATTTTTAATAAACATGCAGCAAGAATTACGATGTATTTATGTATACGAATACATTGCATCTTAAACTGCGGTTATATTTGATTTGTTGTTTGTTGTAAACACAACATTGAGAGCAATAAATTGTTTTGCAAAAAGCTCCTCTGTTTTCATTTTTGTTGTTTTTTCAGTTTAAATAACCACTGAAGAAAAACTTTTTAAAGCCCTGAAAGCACTTGCTAAAGGCTTCTATGTTTTATTCACTTCATTTAAACAGCAAATTTAGAGACGGGAAGCAGATTTAATTGGAATTGTGTTTGCAATAATTTTAATTGTTTTCGTTTTCCATTTGTCAATATATTTCTGTACAGTAGGTCAAGATTTATTTAAGTCCGTGATCAGTAATCATGGAAAATTTATGAAATATTGACATTATGTTTGAAGTGATTTTATTGATTTTAAAAAAATAAAACAATCGTTTTTTGAGTTTTTGACATTTTATTGCATATCTTAATTCATACTGAATATTAATTGATGAAATTTTTAGGATATGATTTTTATATATGAATACACAATATATCTATCCAAGTATGAACAAAATACGAGTATATAAATTTTAAAATTAAATCTAGCTGGCCTAATAATTCTGTACCACAATGTAGTTCTCCCATTTCATGGTGTAACGTGTGTAACAGTTTACTTTTAAATCAAACTTCCGATAACAAAAAAAAGGTTTTTAAATATCGTTATAGTTGCTAATTTGTTTATATTAATTAAGGAACCACAAAATTTTTTTTAAATTTTTTAGCTAAATTTATCCTCTTGACTCAAAGGAAAGCGTCGAGCAATCTATTTAGGGCAACCGTTAAGCAATTAAACCAACCTGCTTTCAGAGATGCCAAGATATTGCTCTGAGCTAGAAATTTTTTATCAGGTTAAATTTTTTGTTACAAACATGACTGAAATTCAGAGCTGCTTGCCAGGATCGCCGAGCATAAAAAACTGCCTTAAGTTTATTTCCCAAAGATACAACAAAAAAAACGCGCGTAAATTTTTAACCTCGACAGCGTTATTGCGAATGCATAATTGCGAAATACGTTTTACAAAAAAAATTTTATTTCTTGCAAGAAAATAGATGATAGCTTAGTTGGTTGCAAAATTTTGTATTTATTTTTTATTTTCGAAACGAAAACTAAAATTTCTGCTATATACAAAAAATCTTTTAATTACTGACTTTTTGTTTGAAATAAAATTTAAAACTAAATAAAGCTTTTTTTAAATTTTGCAAAAATCTTTAAAAATGTGATGTGGAACTATTTGTAGCAGCATATAATGTATCTTCGAAATATAAGAAGGCATGGTTTTGCGATTATTAGCTTCTAATACAGTTTCATATTTGCTTAAACTTTTTTTACCAGGATAAAGTAAAACAAAGAAAAACTAATAGTAATAGCTTTCGGAAGAACATGGTTTTTAATCAATAAAATAGTTTTGTTGCAAATAGCTTTAATTGTTAATGTAAAATTTTGGATGAAGTTCTTGTAGTCGCCTTTGCCTTGTTTTGAATCTTAGTCCAAAATTTCATTAAACACACTTTCATTATGTTATTATCCATCTACGTGTTTGGTCTTTCTTAGTTACTTTTTATGTTTAGCATTGCTTAATCATTTTGATTGTAGGTACTTTTCTTTGGGCGATCGCAGTTCGTTTATCTTGTTCCAAACCAGCGATTCTCAATTGGGGGTGCGAGAAGGGACTTCTTGGAATGCGAACTTTTTTTTTCTACTAAAAACAATACATCAAATGGTGCAAGGAGTGCGGGCTTTAAAACGAATTGAGAACCGCTGTTCTAAACAAACGCGAGTATCTACTTAGTGTTAAAGCACTTATCAAGCTATTTTAGAACAATTTAATTTCATTTTGCGGTGGCGAATCTTTCAATTTATTCTTGTCGAAGAGCGCCAATCTTAACTGCTTCGAATTTTGGTATGGAGAAAAATAAAGATTTTACCAATTTCAAACAAAATTTGTATAGAAATTGAAGCAAACAAATGTATTTATACAGATTTCTGCTTTGAAATCATCACAGTCCATAAAGCATTTGACTCTTTTACAGTAATTATTTGCATGAATTATATAGTCGCGATCAATACAAACACTTGTATGCTAGTACATCTAAAGTGTAGAAAAAGCTGCTGAGATCTACTCAAAAAATATTTGAAGATCAAGAGATCTGCTGCTGACTTAAAATTTTTAAGTTTGCTAAGCAAAAATTGCTACAGAAAACCTTTTAAAGGAAAACATTTAATCATTATAAAACCATTTCGAGCAATTTGCAACAATGCAAGAAAGCATAAATAATTCATTTCTGGTGTTTTTTATTGTTTGAAATAATCTTATAGCAATGTTAAAATTTCACAAAGCGATACTAAACTACTTTTGAACTGTTGAAAAACAAAAAACAGTGATGCCAAGTACTGCTTTTCAAAATGATCAATAACAATTTAAAAAATAGTTAAATAAAAATGTGAATACAAAGTCGTACAAGCGGGAGGAGGTGAATTTTCCCTCCCTTATCAAGTCTCAAACATTTGGGCCAAATCAGAATTTTTCGGGCAGTGATAAGGAATGATTTGGGCAAAATTAAATAAGATGTAAAGTGAAGACTTCTTTTTTTTAATCATCACCAATTGTTTGGGACGAAAATGGGAAATTTAGACACAGCATAAAAGTGATAACCTTTTTTGACAAAAATGGAAAAATTTGGATGATCAATTTTGTTTTAGATTGCCAAGTTTTGGGACAAAAATTTGTGGCATTTTGTTATACCCTTCGCAATGCTACAAGATCATGATTTGGGCAATCGTCAATGAAATTTCGGAAAAACTGTATTGTCCCCAAAATTTTTCGGCTGTTATGGCTAAGCAAATGGCATTACAAGAATAAAAAATTTATGATATTTAAACTATTAAAAAAGATATAGTAACAAAAATTACCATATATCTCCATGTATACAATACGACGCTGTTTTGATCTAAAAAAATCACTTCTAGTATTGATTGCGATTTATACACGCGACATAGCCAAACAGACACTGATTTAAGAAGTTTTGATGCCTTTTATTGATTCCAAGTTTTAAAGCTTTAATAAAGATCAAACAGTCTTTTTAATATTGTGGTTTTGATACACTTTGATTTTTTAATGACGAGTGAACAGGCAGCAAAACTTTTGACTAAATTTGATTTAGTGTTAGATGGAGGATTTTATTAAATAGTGTTTACTTTGTAATCTATACTATAAACAATTACCGGTAATTTTTGTAAGACGTGCTTATATTTACAATAAATTTCTATAAAATCTTATCTGTCTTCATTGCGGTCACTATGATAGACTCTAGAAGTATGTTGACTATAGAAAGTCAATTGAAAACACAGGTTATGCCCACGTTTTATACATGAACCATTTGCTATTCTGATATATTGGGCTCAAAATGACGTGCGTCTTATATATGGAGATATACAGTATTTGATATAAAGGTCAACTATACACCTTAGCGTAGCAGGTGCGAAATTAAAAAAAACTTTAAAAGGTTCAAAAACTACAAGAGTTAATTGGAAGATCATAGCAATAAATATCAGCACTGGCAATGCCATGTTTATTTGTTCTATTTTGATAGAAAATAAAATTACCACAGGTTCACAAATCACAATGTTATTTCTAAATGCAAAATCTTTAATTTCCAGTCCAGCCAGCATTACATTAATTGAGTTTCTGATTAACCCAATAAACGCCGCTCCTCCTCCGAGTTTTTATATTTCTTCATTTTACATTAATTTAATCTCACCATTGTAATTTAGATAATTATTTCAAAAAACTGCCAAGTTTTTTGTTTGTTGACAAAAAATTTTAGACATCGCGGAAAAGCAACGTCGGTGATTAATCGATAAAAAACTCGATAATGGTTTGTTTGAGTTTCGCGGACAAAAAACAAAATTGAAGTGCTTCAAAAACACTACGAAAAATATAACTTCAAAATAGGTGCATTCCATAAAATATTGCCATTTCAGAGCAAAAGTGATTAAAAGAAAATTAGTTGCCAGGCAAAGCATTTCATAGGAGCCTAGCCCAACCTATAACATAGAGTTTTTCTTTATTAATTTCGTTAAGATTAATCATCCACCTAATGTTGTTTCCAGCAAACTTTGGGAAGTAACTCTGGAGCGCCAGCTGCAATCCAATAAGTGTGTTCAAGATTTCTGGTTTAATTTGTTAAAAAGATTTATTAACTGTAAAAAGTAAATTAAAGAACCTCTTTAATATTTGTTTATCCATAAATCAACTTTTCATCAAATGAATTTAATTTTACTGTTGTTTTATTGATTACATACAGTATATTTGCTGATGATCCTTGGAGAGTGGTATTTGCAATACATTGTTTAATTTATCAAACGAAGAAAAAACAAGATTTTCGCTATACCAGGGTCATCTTAACTCCAGCTTTCAATTAAACCAAGGTTTTAATATTTTTTTACTCGAAAACTAAGGAGCTTAAAAATTTTGACCTTAAAAATGCTACTGCAGTGAGAACGAATCAATATTATCTTTAGAATTTTGTAATCAAGACAAAAGTCTAATCGTTTTTAATGTTTTTAAGGACACAATGAACAACTGTTGCGCACATTTACGTCAACTATGATGTAAACCTTAGGTGGGTCTTGTGTGTCTTCACAAATGATTTTTATTTTAATATTTTAAGATAGATTTTATTTAAAAAAAAAAAACTTAAAAGCATACGAACAAATCGTTATTACTTCAGGCGTTAGGAAAACAAAACCGTTTGAAGTTTTGAAACGATCGATGGACTAATGCTTTTTTAGAAATATCGCGATACACATAGAAATCTTTCGAGGCACACCGGTTGAAAATCGTTAAGCTAGATCAGGGTGGCAAACTTTTTTATGCAAACGTGCCAAAATATTAAAAACATTGTTTTTCAAGTTAATATCGTGCCAGTTACTTTGAACAATATGTATTATTCCATAAATATTGCATAAATTATCGCATAAATTTTTTGCCATAAAATGCATATCAATGAGATTTTTGTTGTAGTTTGGATTCCAAGCGTTTTATATCTGGTTCATACTTTGTCACTTTAAGTAATATGCAAATAAAACATACATATGTAGTAAAAGTACGCTAACGGTTTCTTCCAACTTTCTGCTTGCTACAAGCTACTGTCGCAATCTGTCTCAAAACGAAATAACCAGGAAAAAGAACCCAACGATATGGATTACACACTTGGGTAATGTGATGTCACAGAGTTTATGAAATAGCTTTGATTTGGGATATCATCAAATGTAAGTTTGTAACTTTAGTTCGGAGTGATTTTTTAATTGCACTATTGTAACAGTTATACGAAATCTAGATTAAATTGTCATAAAGTGTCATGCCCACACCCGTACCAGCCAAAAAAATTGGGGACAATACAGTTTTTCACAAATTTTATTGAAGATTGCCCGAATCATGATCTTGTAACATTGTAAAAAATATAAAAAAATGTTACACATTTTTGTTTCAAAAATCTGATGATGAATAAAAAAATTATCACTTTGAAACTGTGTCTAAATTCTCCATTTTTGTCCCAAAAAATCAGTTAAAAAAATATCTGCACGTCAAATCTTAATTTTCTGAATCGTTTTAAATTTGGAAATTTTATCCTGCACAAGTAGATTATTGCTATGATCCTCCAATTGTGTTTTGTTGTTCTTCCAATAATTCTACTTCAAAGACATTTTGCTGCACGTAGCTTTTCGATTGATTTCAATTTTTATTTATTATTGATCAAATTGTTCAATTATACATTACATTAATGCTTTTTGTTCTTGAAAAGCTCTCTTTAAATTTTTTAATATTTTTGTGACAATATGAGAAATTCTACTCGTTGAATAAGGTTATTTCGAATAATCAATAACATTAAAGGTTGGTTTAAACAAGTGATTCTCAAACTTTCATGGTTCGTGGCCCCTTTCCAGAGACTTTTAGCACCCGTGGTCCCCTGCTTAGAATATTGTTTTAAAAGAACATTGAAGAATAAAAAAAAGATCTTTACTTTGAAGTTGTCTCTGATTTTTTCATTTGTTTCAAAAATCAAGAGAAGATTAAAACGATGCTTCTGCTCGTGGGCTGCCATTTGAGAAACTCTGGTTTAGACTGAAAACCTTTAAGCGCCGAAAGAAGTAAAATATCAACAAAATAAACAAAAAATACTTACGCCAACGCTTTTAGTAGAAACGAGCCCTAATTTTTGATGGCATAGCAGAAAATTCCGTTTTTCGCATGTTTTATTGGTTACCGCTTTAATACTAAAGCAGTGCTTCTCAAACTTTTTTGTAGGTCTACCCCAAATCGAGTAAAAAATTTTTTATTGACTCCTAATCAATTAAACACAATTAAGCATTGCAATGTTCCGTTAAATTAAAGACATTTCTTTTTTTGATCCTCACTTTCACACAACTATGTTTTTCTCTATCAGATGTGTGCAAGAAACAAATGAAGATTAAAATAACGTCTTCACGTTAATGATCAATACAATTTTTAGTTTTACAAATAAGGTACCGTTATTTCATTTCTGCAGTAGACCTCATCAGTCTTTCATTGACCCCTATTCGACCCCTTTGCTAGTTGTCAACTCCTTGTACAGTATGTTCCAATTGACCCCTGAAGATCGATATCAACCACTTTGAAAACCATTGTTCAAAACCAAGCTAAATTATTGTAATTTTGACTTTAGCTTTTTTTCACTAAACACGAACAAATTTTTGCAATGGACTTTTCTTTTGAGTCCACTTTTAGTCTGAACCGATCTTAAAAGTAGATCAGTTATGTGTTTTTGCATTGTGATCGTTTTTAAAAAATTTTAGAATGATGAAAATTTTCCTTTTAAAAACTTTTTTGTAGTAATTCTTGTTAGAGAAGGTTAAAAAGAATGTTTTTTTATATTGTTTTAAAATATTCTACTAGGCTAACATAATTAGTTTTTTCGAAAAAAATTTGACAGCTAATCCGCCATGTAAAAAATAATTTGATTTAGTTTTGACAACAATCCAATCTAATAAGTAGCAAAACCGATCACATCATAAGTAGGTTTTTTATTGAACAGAAAACTTAATCACAGTTAGAAGCTCGTCCCAATAATTGTTTCTAAAGTTCACTAATAATAATAATATATTTTCAATAGCATTTACTTCAAAAGTAAAAGCCATGATTGCAATAGCAAATATATCAGAATAATTACAATGAAAACGTAGTAAGATTTTGTGTAAACCTAAAGCCGACATGTTGCAGTTGATCGATTTTGCTGCTATTTTAGCGCTCTCTGGACTGCCAAACTTGCTCCACCATTAGATTCGAAGTTGCCCCTCCTCGATGTAGTTTTCTCCCATCGACCCCAACTTCACACTGCACTAAGTAATCCTTGCTCAAACGTTCATTGTTACTGAGGAACATGAAAATCAAATCTGTGTTCCTCCGAATTACATCCAGAAGACGTCGATGGGGTTGCCTGTTGATTCGACTGTTAACAAAGAATCTAATAAACTTATTTAATTTTATAGCAGCTACATCATTATTATTATCTTTTAGTATATTTTCTTTTTTAAATAGAATAAAATAACAAACATGCGGAATTATAGATTAAACAAATTTAAACAGGAAAAGGAAAAACCAATAAAACCATGAACTTTATAAAATGCGATCAAGATAAAAATACTAATTTTTGAGAATAAGTTCAAGTGCGAGAAAAAGAATGATTCAATAAGTTATATTACAGTGTTTCATTGGTTATGTAAAATTTTGCTTTCATAGATAAAGGTAAGATATTTTCAATACAATCAGGTATTTCTAAACAAGTCTTACTTTCATTGTGTTCAACAGTCCAGCATCTTGCGTCAGACTGTTCTGAGTTGATAATGGTTTTCTCATTGATTCACTTGATTCGGTGAACGACGAGATTGAAGGCAATGACGTAAAACGTTTTTGCCCGAGCAAGTTAGCCGATCAATGAACGAACGTTTGGTTTGCAATCTTTTGGCCTGTAAGTGCGTCATAAGGCCCGTTATGCTCTTCCTTTTGGGTTTTAGGATTTTCCTTTTCTAAACGTTTTCCTTTAGCTCTTCGGTTTTGAAACCAGACCTGTTCAAATCAAAACCGTATTCATGTTGCTGCCAAGAGAAATGGCAACAAAACACTTAAAAGTATTTTACAACAAATGTAGTTTACTTAAATTATTTTATTGAAACTTTTCACCTTAACAACTCTGATGTCCAAACCAGTATCGTTGCTCAGTTGCTCTGTCATGTGGCGAGTTGGTTTGGAACTCTGCTCGTAAGCAGTTTTCAACATTTCCAGTTGCTGATCGTTGATTGCTGTTCTTGGTCTTTTGCAGTTAATTTCAAGGCTATTCTCTGTAAAAATACGATTTTTTAGAATTAGTTTTGTGGTTTCCTTGTTTTCGATGGTTTTGTCGTATCATTGATATTTTTTTGTCATTGCTATCGTATCTAATATCTATTCTTCAACTCAAACAACAACAAGAGCGTTAAATTTATATCAATCATCGAGCGATTACTCAGATCTGATTTTGGAGATGTCAAGATGTGTCATCGTTATTCGGTTAAAAGCTCTGTAGCCAATTTTTTTTAGCTGCGTGTTAAAACTGCAAAGCAGATGAAAATAACTATGTGCCGTTTCCAAGGACGAAAAGGCAAAATCAATTTATAGCTTTTATTTAAATTACTTCAAAAAAGCTTTTAATTTTCCCTATGGACCTTATTACATTACAAACAAAGTAATAAGTTTTTTAAATTTAAATCTCGTTGAACAATTTGAAACACAGTTACGTTGAATCTCCACTCACCTGGTGACTTTGTTTCGTCGTGGTCTTTTAAACAAATCAGTTTGTAATCATCCAAACAATAAAACTTATCCCCAGTCTTCAATTTCGATTTGCACACCGAACATCGAAAGCAGTCAAGATGATAGACGTGATTATTTACTCGATGAACAAAACAAGTCGCTGGAATTATTTGTTCGCAAGCAGTACACCTCGATGTTACGTATCTAAAAATCAAAGTGATAATTTAACAAGAATGCTTCTATGTCTTCCGATCTATTTTGTTTTTTTTGTTGCTCTCCCAGTTTTTAAGCACAAACGAATCGCCTTTACCCCAAGTAATTTTTAATGTATAAAATTGAAACGTAAAGACTTACTGGTGGTAGTCTTTCTTGCAATAAAACAAGTTTTTTCGCACGAAACAACTTCCAGTCAGCTGAGCGCCGCAAATCTCGCACTTCAAACACTTTTCGTGCCATGTTTTCTGCCCGACCTTGAGGAGGAACTGATCCAGGATCGGTTGATTGCATCTGTTGCATTTCGAAATTTCATCTAAATCAAATTTTATAAATGTTAAATAACACGCCCCAACTTCTAAATCGTTTTGACTTGAGCGAAAATAAATTGTATTAATAAAGATGTCTCCAAAATTGTAGCAACAAAATTTAGTTCCTTCAAATTTTAATATTTAAAGTTCGCTTGCAACCTCATACTGCCACAGAGTAAAATTAAAGATTAAATTATAATGCTATGATTTGCAGTCTATTTTACTATTGTTTTCATTATGACGATTATCAATACGTTTATGTAGGCAAAAAGACGAAAATTAATTTTGTCACTTTAAATACAAATATGTCGTTATTTGCTTAAACGTTCTGTGCATTTTGCACAAAAATTTAAAGGCTTCTCATAATCAAACTAGATTTGAATTTGATTTCTTGTCATTTACATAAACTATATCAAGAGTTGTAAATTGTTTAAAGTAAACTTCATGGTTTTTAATCTTTTTTGCTATTAAACAAATAAAAGAAAATTTTTTAAGTTTTAGTAGAAAGACTAAGTAAAGGTTATTTGTTATTCTTATAATCTATTCACCCATTTGCTGGATAAATTTAGTGACATTAAACTAATAGAATCTGTTATATATGCGATAACAGCAATTAATCCAACTTCCGATATGCCTCAATATTGCTGTCTAGTAGATCAATTTTTGTTTTCGGTATATAAACAGATATGAATGTAATTTAAAGCTTATAGAAATAAGAAAATAGATTAAAGTTACTTTTCTCAGAGAACAAGAAAACGACAAAAATGTCTATCAATAACTTTAAATATAAAAAAGAGTTTTGTAAAAATTTGTTACATCAATACGCCTTCTCGCTGTTTCACCTGCAGCATTTTCGTTTGGTTTATTACTCCGGACAATCTCCATACCGATATTTCAATTGCTACCAAAGACTTAAGGCTCCTCAAATGACTGATGCGTTCTGATTCTTCAAAAGATCTCTCTTATCTCCACACTATTTTTGCTCAAATGCAAGGTAATCCACAGATTTTACAGAAGTCTGTGGAAAACTTTTTTCTTCTTGCAGCATCCATTGCATAAGATTTTCAGCAAGAATCATCGAGGTAAAGATCAGAGAGCGTAAAGACTACAAATACACTTTGAACTTTTGAAAACAAATAAAATTGCAAATGGAACTTCCAACCTGGTCTAAGTGGATCTGCTTGTATTTTATCTTTTTTTTATGACAATAACACTAATTGCTATTTTTAAAAAATAAAAAGATTTTCTGAATGAAACTAATAGGAAAGATGCCCGGTGGTTTGCGAATCTGCATTTTACAAAAAGAAACAATAGATTTTGTTGATGGCGGTAGAGAAAAGATCAAAGATCACAAACCGCCAGACGCTGTAGAAAATTTCACTTGGGATTGCTTTTCTAAAGATGAATAGAAAATAAGAAAAAAACTTTAGATAATTGCATTTTTAAGTTTAATTTGACATTTGAAAGATTTGAACGACGTCATAAAGCTTTGCAAAAGCACAAAAGTATAAAAATAAAAATTGTAATTGCTTATGTAATTGCGCAATATTCAAAAATATTTTAAAGTAGTGTTTTTGGTTCCAGTTTGCTAAAAACTGAAACACTTATAAAATAAAATTTAACAAAAATCTTTTTTGTTGCTGCAACGCTGTTATCTTCCATTTTTGTTTTTAATCAGGTTTTCACATCATTATAAATTTATTAAAGAACTATTTTTAAGTTACTTAAATCTTTAGATAGTTTTTTTTTATAAAACTCTCTGCAAAGTAATAAACGAACTAAACTGACATTTAAAAGAAAAATTGTTTAGCATGAAAAAACTTATTGCGAAATGAGCATTCTGCTTCTGATAAAAAATAACTTCTTCAAATTTATTTTTAAAGTTCGGAATATTTATAAGTAATGTTTTGATTAGCCATTTTGAAATTATTCAATCAATTTATCTTTTATCTTCCTGGCTCCCAGAACATCGGCGGATGCATAAAACATTGGCTCAACCGTCAAAAAATTATTTTCTGAGATTTTTTATTTTACATCACTATGTTTATCATCTTGACTCTTAGGAAAGCGTGGCAGGCATTATACATAAGGTAATTCTCAAGCAATTACCCCGAACTGCTCCCGGAGATACTGACATATTACTGTCTGATTGAAATTTCTTTAGTCGGATTTTTAGTTTTTATAAGAGAAATAACTAAAATTGAAGACTCTATTTCTGAAAATACGCCACCTAAGTCACATTTTGGAAAAAATGAGTTAAGCCAAAACAATTGTTTTTGAATTACCATAAATATTTTGACAAAAAGTTTTTTCTGGATAATGTATTAAATTTTCTTTGAAATGACGCAAAGGTTTAAAATCTTTACGTATTTTTCTTCTTGAAGTACCCAGTACAATTCTTGAAGGTTAAAAATTCCTATACACACTTGATAGCGTATTAAATATCCTGTCTAAAAGCTCGTTCTGTAAACTGAACAATTTTTTTTCAGTTTTGTTTCGTAAAACTTGAACATTTGAAAGTTTGTTAAGTTAAGTTAATGATATAAGAGTGACGCAAGTGCCGAGCAATCGTAATGAAGAAATAATTTTTTTTAATTCTAGACAAACCTATTGAATAGCTTGTTCCTGCATTTTGTTTACCTATATTATTATTTTAATCATTAATTTTAAATTAATTGAAAATTCTAACATTTCAATTACAGCTTTTGAATTGCGTCAGTAAATTGATAATTGGGCAACAAAGCATTCTGTTGGAGTTACAAAGTATCGGCTTATGCTTTGACATTTAGAAACATTATCAAAAAGACTCTGATTTACCTTTTGACTAGTAGATCGTTAAAATAGTTTTTAAATGTTTTCTTAGTTTGGGTACAAAAATTTTGGAAAAATAAACTTCTCATAAGGAGTTTTTGATTTTTCCCAGATCCTAAATATTTTTCTGTTTCCCTATACCAGGCATGTCCAACCTACGGCCAACTGCTTACTCAAATTTTTTAGTTATATTTTCATAACTGTATCGCAGCAATTCTCAAACTGTGTTCCGCGAGGTTACAGTTTTTTTTAGAGATCACCACGATTTTGAGACGAAAATCGAGAAATCAGAGTCAAATTTTTACTTAAATAACCGAGAGGCCAAACGTGAGCTAAAGGTCTACAACAACGGTAGACTTTTACCGTTCTGTCCAATCCCTACTTATCTTGGGGTAAAACTGGACAGATCACTCACGTTTCGTCACCATTTAGTGGCATTGCACAAAAAACTATCCTCGCGCGTCACACTGCTGAGCTCGGGATGGGGTGCTGGTGCTAAAACACTACGCATAGCCACCTTGTCCCTAGTCTACTCAACAGCTGAGTATTGTGCGCCAGTCTGGTGTCGCAGTGCTCACACTCGCCTCATTGACAGTGTCTTGAATGACGCCTTACGCATAGTTACTGGATGCCTGCATCCCACTCCAACGGACCACCTACCTGTACTCTCAGGCATCCAGCCAGCTGAGCTTCGCCGAATGGGAGCGACACTCTCCTTGGCTTACCGTGGATCTCTGGACCCCGATCATATCTTGCATGGTCTTTTAAGTGGGTCCTTAGATACTGGCCAAGTGAGACTAAGGTCCATACGTCCGTTTGTGCCATGTGCGCGGAATCTCTTGGACAACCTTGCCAGACTTGGCATCCGCGCCTCTGAATGGACAAATCACAAACGGAAAACGGAGTATTGTGAAAATGCTTCCAGGCTCCGTGCTTTTGTGCCCGAGACCAGTGCCAGGCCTGTTGGGATAGGCTTACCCCGAGTAGCTTGGGTTAAGCTCAACCGCCTGCGGACTGGTGTTGGGCGATTCCATTCGTCCATGCACAAATGGGGTCTCGCTACTTCACCGAATTGCGAGTGTGGCGCCTCTGAGCAAACCGCAGACCATGTACTAACAGCGTGCCCTATACATCGGGCACCACATGGAGCACGAGGTCTGACGGTTTTGGATGACGAAACTTGATGCTGGCTTAATAACATCACTGTCAGTATCTGATTCAAGCAGTGCAGCATTCTGGGGTACTAAAAGGATAAACCCTCGACCTCAGTTCTGCTTGTGTCTGATCTGGAGAGGATGCCCTTCAAACGATGACGACGACGACAACAATCTGTTCGCTTATGAAAAAGGGTTGGATATTCGTTTCCTATAACAAATAAACGCATAACATCAGTATTATTGCGGTTGACTTTTTCTGCCAAACTAAGCTATCAATTTGTAGAACTTTAAATCAGATTTTGCAATAAAAGTACCTAAGTCCACTTGCAAAAATGGCTTATGACGTCATAATTAATTATAAAAAGTTGTTGAAGTAAGTAATACAAAAACAATATAATAAAATACCATTTAGGGATCATTACTCCGATTTTCCAGGGTTTTTGAAAATTTTAAACCTTATTTTCTCTGAACTGACCGTGTGTGACTGTAGTACATTTAGAACCAAGGGCGCTCGCCCTAAGGCAGACTCGTTAGCGTATACGGGCCGCATCGGTAAAATTATAAGACCTTTTTTTGTTATTAGGTTCTTGAATTCGCGGCACAGGTTTATTTTATTTTTAAATTTTATATCAAAATTAAAAGTGGAGACCAAAAAAAGGTCTCTGCTTTACTTGAGTGGTAAATATCGACCATGTAATGAGTTACGTAAGCCTTTTTAAATTTGTTGTTCAAGTCAATTCAACCTAGTTTTGAATTAAACAATATTTCTATTTCCTTTTGAGCATCTGAATAAAATATTCTTCCGAAGACTGCGCGGGCCGCATCAAAAGACTTATAGCGCCGCCAGTTTCCTAAGCCTACCCAAAAATATCTTTCCCAAGCAGACAACAAAATGGCGCGAGTAGAGTTTGAATGCGACCGTTTCAATAACGTTCACCATCAATCACGGCGCTCTTAACGACTCAAACAAGCTGCTGACAAATAATGCCGAAATGCCGTTGAGGCTTACATTGTTTATTTGTTTTCTTTAACGATATGATTGAAATTTAGCACTGCTTGATAAAGCCGACTAGTAAAAAAGTAACGTAAACTGTTTTTTGAAAAACGCTACAAAGTAACGAGAATAGATTTTAAATTGAGATTGTGTCGATCGCAATCGTCATCACAGCGGCACTCCTCCCTACTTAAACACGCCACCGCCACATCAATAATTTGTTTTCATATTTTGAATAAAAACAGTTCTAAAAATATAAAAAAGTTAAAAAACGCAAAAAGATTTTACTAAGAAAAACAAATTACTAGAAATATAACCGCATAATGACAAAAAGTTCAATCGTTATTCTTGAACTTGTTGAGAATTTTTTGAGTAGTCTATATCATGCATCTACAATATTTAAGAAATCAGATTAGGCATGATTTTGCTACTAATAACATCAAATACAGTTTGATGTTTGCTTGAACAATTTCTACTGCCATCAAGTAAAACAAAGAAATACACAAATGAAATATCAGTTGCTGCAACTTATAAATGTTTGGCTTTCGGAAAAATATGGTTTCGTCAGCAATAAAATGGTTTTTGCTCGTTCGCTCTGATGTAAATATGTAAATGTAAATGTAAACGTAAAATATCATGTTAAGTTTTTTGCATTGCCTTTGCTGGTTTCGAACCATACCTGAAATTTCA
This sequence comes from Diplosoma virens, assembly GCA_963680785.1. Lineage (NCBI taxonomy): Eukaryota > Metazoa > Chordata > Ascidiacea > Aplousobranchia > Didemnidae > Diplosoma > Diplosoma virens. The sequence continues at coordinate 28,416,884 of OY796886.1, forward strand.
TTAGACTCGCTTTGATTATGTTACTATGCATTTACCTTAGCTCTTCTAATTACTTTTTCACTTTTGGCATTGTTTTGTTTTTCTCGTGCTTTTCTTTGGGCATACGCTGTGACTTTGTCTTTTTTTGATTTTTGGACAAACGTGTAATTAGCAGTTTTGTGTAAAGTTTCAATACTTATCAAGATATTTTATAATAATTTAGTTTTATCTTTTTTTCAATAAATTACATTGCACTAGAAGTTTGCTATATTTTAAGCCTTGATCATGTTTTTAACTTAGTTGTATTTTCCTTATGTGGATTTGGTTCGGAAATGATCGGGTAAAAGTATTTAGATCAGAGTTTCCCAAACTGGGGTTCACGAATCTCTAAGAGTCCATGGTGACTGCACAAGGGATCCGCGGCAACATGACAAAATTTATCAAACATATATACTTGGAAAATAAATCCATGTCATGAAATCCGAGATTGGTCCGAAAAGCAGAACTTTGTTTCAGTGAACACATTGATTTGGGAAGGAAAATTACAAGATTGGAGACTGATTTAAAGCGATGACTTTTTTTTTTTAGAATACACCTTGTAGCCCAAAAAGTTTGGAAACTCTGGTTTAGATGATATGTTTTTAAGCATTATATTGTTTATAAAAACCGTAATGTGCTCCGCGAACTTGCTTAAAGTGTTCTGCTGAACAACGAACATGACTGTTTACAAGTACGTCATATTGAGCTTCCATTATCTTTCAAGTTAAAAAAATTTTCAGTCCTTATAATTTACATTCTTTTTTGAGAGTGAGTTAAACGTGCAAAACTGAAGTCCATTTATATTCCTGAAAAATGTATAATTACAAATATTTTTGACCAAGTGTTCGGTGAGTTAAAATGATAAAATGAAGTGTTACGTGAGTAAAAAAGTTTGAGAAACCTTGTCTAACACAATAAATATAAGTTTCCTGTATCTGGTTCGAGAACTACAGCTGGGCTCCAGTGAAATTGATCCGGGTCGCGAGGAATTTGTTTCGTTTACCTGAAAGATATCCGAGGTTCAAAGTTATCATTCAATTAAGGAAAAGAGTATATATTTTTTAAACATACCACAATTATATACAGCAACACTTATCCATTCATACCAGAATTAAGATATATGTAGAAAGAAACCATAAACGTTTCCGGCGTACATTAGCCCTCTTCAAACGGGTAAAATGTTAAAGTGAATAAATAAAACTCGCCATACAACTTAACGCTACTTATTAATTAATTATCAAAGAAAATGTTTCTAGCTGAATTTAAAATTATAAATTTTAGATTAATAATATTGTGATTTGTCAGTATATTGTATCAATCAAATAAGAAGGAATGAACATAACATCGCCAGTTCTTTTTTCAGAGCCAGTGCTATTGTGCTAATATGGATTCTTACCATCCTCGAATTAAGGGCTTGTTTTCACTACGAGCATTGGGGGAAGTATTCTTGCCTTGTTTTATTAATTTTTTAGCTTCTCTTAACGCTCAAGCATGGAAAAAAGTAAAATAATTTATTAAGACAAAAAATAATAGTCTCGGCAACGCTCGTAGTAGAAACGAGCCTTAATTTTTATAATTTTTTTAATAATTACTGGTTAGATCGTTTGTTTGGCTCTCAGACGGTCAATTGAGTTCACTTTTATATCATATGGTTTTTGCTACAGTTCTCTGTTTAAGATTTCAACTTTGACACTTTTTCTTACAATTTTATTTATATTGTATTCAAATCCACTTGGCTGTTTTTTAAGTATTTTAGGTCATTTTGATAAATAATACTTTGCTTTGATGTTTTGCAAAAACTTTCTTTAAATTCCAGTGTTTTAGTGTCGGTTTGACTAGGGTTTGGATTAACACTAGAAGTAACTTATTTTTGCTTCCTTGCATTGTAATCGCTTGAAAAGATTTCATGATGATTGAAAGTTTCCTTTTAAACGGTTTTTGTAGCTATCTTTGCTTTTAAAGGTCACAAAAAGTTTCTATTAAATTCTTTCAAAATATTCCATCTGGTAACAAGGTCTTTTAATTTCCGAAAAATTTTAAACTGCTAATCCACTGGGTGTTACAACAAAAAAGAAGATTTGATTTTACTTTTGACACAATCCTAACTTAACTAGCAACAAAACAGATTATATGATAAGCAATTATATATAGCTTTTTTATTTAACACAAAAATCGTTCACAGTTAGCATCATACTAGCGCTTGTTTCCCAGAGTTATTATCTTAAAAATCAAAGTCACGATTGCAATAAATATTATTCGTCCCAATAATTACAGTGATAAAGTTGATTAAATACTTTATGTAGTGTATACATCCATTTGCTTTTGAATATGTTGAACGTTTTTTAAATTGGTGAAATATTTCTTTTCCTCCATACCAAACGCTTGAAGCAGCCAAAGAATTGCTTCCTTCGATAGATAATGAATTAATGGAATCGTCACCATTGATCAAACCGGGATTGCTCATTGCTGGAGGACACGAGGCATTGATCGAGCCAGAGTCTTGAGCAGAGTTAAAATCTGGTACCGGCAAGTCTCGGTTGATTTGTCTTGCAGCGATTTCAGCGCTTTGTCTTCTCAAACTCGCTGCAATCTTCGAACAGACGCTGCTCGTTCTCGATGGAGTTCCTTCCGTCAATCCCTTCCCCAGTCTCCACGAAAGAACTCTCTCCTCGAAAATTACATATTGCTGAGGAACATGAAAGTCAAAACTATGTCTCTCCGAATTGAATTCAGTTGAAGTCGATGCAGTTGCTTGTTGAGGCATTAAAGAGAAATTGTTGACTTGGATAATTTGTTGTTGATTGAGGTTATTCGAAGTCACGACACCATTTTCGCTTGGAACAACCGAAAGAAGTCAAATCTGTATAAAGCGAAAAAAATTAAATTATTGTTAAAGATTCTCCTAAACTTATTTAATTTTTTTAGCATTTATATCCGTATCAGCATTTTTTATAACATAAAGGGAAAATATTCGGGCCCAGTTCTGTTTGTGTCGACCCTGATACCCTTACAAATGTCGACAACGAGTATTTTTTTATTTATGTTCCGTTTTATAAATAAAATGAAAAAAATTTTGTGATTACACATGATAAAAAGCAATAACACGATAAACGTTATAACATGAGATCAAGATTAAAAACTAATTTTTGAGAATAAGTATGCAAGATTATATGCAGGAAAAGGAATTTTTCATTAAATTACACTACTGTGTTTTACATGGTTACGTAGAAATATGGTTGTGGCAGGGTATTTTTATAGAATTCGGCATTTCTGACAAGTCTTACTTAGTGTTGTGAGTTGATAGCGGCTTTGTCATTGGTTCATTTGATTCGGTGAACGACGAGGTTAAAGGTAATGATGTTGATGACGTAAAATGTTTTTTCCCAAGAAAGTTAGCCGAATGATGAACGAATGTTTGGTTTTTTGCTATGTTTTGATGCGTAATTGCCTGATGAGATCCGCCATGCTCTTCTTTTCGCGTTTTAAGAACGTCTTTTTGTAATCGTTTTTCTTTAGCTCTTCGGTTTTGAAACCAGACCTGTTCAAAATCAAAACCGTATTCATGTTGCCGCCAAGAGAAATGGCAACAAAACACTTAAAAGTATTTTACAACAAATGTAGTTTACTTCAATTGTTTTATTGAAACTTTTTACCTGAACAACTCTGATGTCCAAACCAGTATCGTTGCTCAGTTGCTCTGTCATGTGGCGAGTTGGTTTGGAACTTTGCTCGTAAGCAGTTTTCAACATTTCCAGTTGCTGGTCGTTGATTGCTGTTCTTGGTCTTTTGCCGTTATTTTCAAGGCTATTCTCTGCAAAAGTAAGGTTTTTCAGGATTAGTTTTGTGGTTTGCTTGTTTGTGACACTTCAGTCATATTATTGATAATTTTTTATTATCTCCATAATATCAAATATTTATTCTTCAACTTAAACAAGAACAAGGGCGTTAAATTTATATCAATCGTCAAGCGATTACTTCGATCTGATTTCGGTGATGTCAAAATATAGTTGCTTGGTTAAATTTTTAATTTTTATCATTCCAGAAGACTTACTGAAGGTAGTCTTCCTTGCAATAAACCAAGTTTTTTCGTTCGAAGCAACTTCCAGTCAGCTGAATCCTGGAAATGTCGCACTTCAGACATTCGTCCTGCCACGACTTCTCCCCCACCTTGAGAATGAACTGGTCGAGGATCGGCTGATCGCATCCGGTGCATTTTAAAATTTCATCGGAATCAAATTTTTAATAAACATGCAGCAAGAGTTACTATGTATTTATGTATACGAATACATCGTAATTCTCTCAAAGACTCTGTACTTTTTGCATACAAATCTAAAGGCTTTGCATGTTCAAACTACGGTTATATTTGATTTGTCGTTTGTTGCAAACACAACATTGAGAGCAATAAATTGTTTTGCAAAGAGCTTCTCTGTTTTCATTTTTGTTGTTTTTTCAGTTTAAATAACCACTGAAGAAAAAAGTTTTTAAAGCCCTGAAAGCACTTGCTAAAGGCTGCTACGTTTTATTCATCTCATTTAAACAGCAAATTTAGAGACGTGAAGCAAATTTAATTGGAACTGTGTTCGCAATAATCTTAAATGTTTTCGTTTTCCATTTGTCAATATATTTCTGCACAGTAGGTTAAGATTTATTTAAGTCCGTGATCAGTAATCATGGAAAATTGATTAAATATTGACATTATGTTTGAAGTGACTTTGTTGATTTTATTTAAAAAAATTAAACTGGCCTTATAATTATGCACCAATCGTTTTTCGAGTTTTTGACATTTTATTGCATATCTTAATTCATACTGAATATTAATTGAAATTTTTAGGATATGATTTTTATATATGAATACACAATATATCCAAGTATGAACAAAATATATAAAGTTTCAAACTAAAATCTAGCTGGCCTAGTAATTCTGTACCACAATGTAGTTCTCCCATTTCATGGTGTAACGTGTGTAACAGTTTACTTTTAAATCAAACTTCCAATAACAAAAAAAAGGTTTTTAAATATCGTTATAGTTGCTAATTTGTTTATATTAATTAAGGAACCACAAAAATTTTTTTTAATTTTTTAGCTAAATTTATCCTCTTGACTCAAAGGAAAGCGTCGAAGCAATCTAATTAGGGCAACCGTTAAGCAATTAAACCAACCTGCTTTCAGAGATGCCAAGATATTGCTCTGGGCTGGAAAATTTTTTTATCAGGTTAAATTTTTTGTTACAAACATGACTGAAATTCAGAGCTGCTTTCCAGGATCGCCGAGCATAAAAAACTGCCTTAAGTTTATTTCCTAAGGATACAACAAAAAAACGCGCGTAAATTTTTAACCTCAACAGCGTTAATCACGTGCGCTAACAGTAGGGCCCACTCAACTACTCGGCCACGCTGCCGAATGCAATATTGTAAAATACGTTTTACGAAAAAATTTTTATTTCTTACAAGAAAATAGGTGTTTGCTTAGTTGGTTGCAAAATTTTGTATTTATTTTTTATTTTCGAAACGAAAACTAAAATTTCTGCTATACATAAAAAATCTTTTAATCACTGACTTTTTGTTTGAAATAAAATTTAAAACTAAATACCGGTAAAGCTTTTTTGAATTTTGCAAAAACCATTAAAAATGTGATGTGGAACTATTTGTAGCAGCATATAATGTATCTGCGAAATATAAGAAGACATGGTTTTGCGATTATTAGCTTCTAATACAGTTTCATATTTGCTTAAACTTTTTTTACCAGGATAAAGTAAAACAAAGAAAAACTAATAGTACTAAGCTACTGTAATTTAAAAATGGGTAGCTTTCGGAAGAACATGGTTTTTAATCAATAAAATAGTTTTGTTGCAAATAGCTTTAATTGCTAATGTAAAATATTGGATGAAGTTCTTTTAGTCGCCTTTGCCTTGTTTTGAATCTTAGTCCAAAATTTTATTAAACACACTTTCATTATGTTATTATCCATCTGCGTGTTTGCATTTTCTTAGTTACTTTTTATGTTTAGCATTGCTTAATCATTTTGATTGTAGGTACTTTTCTTTAGGCGCTCGCGGTTCGTTTTTCTTGTTCCAAACTAGCGATTCTCAATTGGGGGTTCGAGAAGGGACTTCTTGGAATGCGAACTTTTCTTCTCTACAAAAAACAATACATCAAGTGGTGCAAGGAGTGCGGGCTTCAAAATTAATTGAGAACCGCTGTTCTAAGCAAACGCGAGTATCTACTTAGTGTTAAAGCACTTATCAAGCTATTTTAGAACAATTTAATTTCATGCGGTGGCGAATCTTTCAATTTATTCTTGTCGAAGAGAGCCAATCTTAACTGCTTCGAATTTTGGTGTGGAGAAAAATAAAGATTTTACCTATTTCAAACAAAATTTTTGTAAAATTGGAGCAAACATATGTATGTATACAGATTTCTGCTTTGAAATCATCACAGTCCATAAAGCATTTGACTCTTTTACAGTAATTATTTGCATGAATTATGTAGTTGCAATCAATACAAACACTTGTATGCTAGTACATTTAAACTGTAGAAAAAGCTGCTGAGATCTACTCGAAAAATATTTGAAGATCAAGAGATCTGCTGCTCACTTAAAATTTTTAAGTTTGCTAAGCAAAAATTGCTACAGAAAACCTTTTAAAGGAAAACATTCAATCATTATAAAACCGTTTCGAGCAATTTGCAACAATGCAAGAAAGCATAAATAATTCATTTTTGGTGTCTTTTATTGTTTGAAATAATCTCATAGCAATGTTAAAATTTCACAAAGCGATTCTAAAACACTTCTAAACTGTTGAAAAACAAAAAAGCAGTGATGCCAAGTACTGCTTTTCAAAATGATTAATAACAATTTAAAAAATAGTTAAGTAAATGTGAATACAAAGTCGTACAAGCGGGAGGAGGTAAATTTTCCCCTCCTTCATCAAATCTCAAACATTTGGGCCAAATCAGAATTTTTCGGGCAGTGATAAGGAATGATTTGGGCAAAATTAAAAACGATTTAAGAAGTTTTGATGCCTTTTATTGATTCCAAGTTTTAAAGCTTTAATAAAGATCAAACAGTCTTTTTAATATTGTGGTTTTGATACACTTTGATTTTTTAATGACGAGTGAACAGGCAGCAAAACTTTTGACTAAGTTTGATTTAGCGTTAGATGGAGGACTTTATTAAATAGTTTTCACTTTGTAATGTATACTATAAACAATTACCGGTAATTTTTGTAAGACATACTTAAATTTACAATAAATTTCTATAAAATCTTATCTGTCTTTATTGCGGTCACTATGATAGACTCTAGAAGTATGTTGACTATAGAAAGTCAATTGAAAACACAGGTTATGCCCACGTTTTATATATAAACCATTTGCTATTCTGATATATCGGACTCAAAATGACGTGCGTCTTATATATGGAGATATACAGTATTTGATATAAAGGTCAACTAGACACCTTAGCGTAATACAGGGGTGGCCAAACTACGGCCCGCCAATACACTCAATCCGGCCCGCCGCTGACATTTCACAATTTTTTTAAACAGGCTCTTTTTTCACTACGATCACTGAAACAAAGCGTGTTCTGTCCAGTAAGTGTGTTGTGACCAGCTACTGCTTGCAGAGGCGCTACATTTCTACAGCATATATTATAATCTAAGTGAAGACCTTTTTTTTTTTTAGAGATCACAACGATTCTGGGAGAAATATAGCGAAATTTGAAATCAAATCGAAGTAAACACCTTTTTTTTTAGAGATCGTTCTTGGCCCTCGGTCACTTTCACATTATCAATCTGGCCCTCCTGGAAAAAAGTTTGGACACCCCTGGCGTAGTAGGTGCGAAATTAAAAAAAACTTTAAAAGGTTCAAAAACTACAAGAGTTAATTGGAAGATCATAGCAATAAATATCAGCACTGGCAATGCCATGTTTATTTGTTCTTTTTTGATAGAAAATAAAATTACCACAGGTTCACAAATCACAATGTTATTAATAAATGCAAAATCTTTAATTTCCAGTCCAGCCAGCATTACATTAATTGAGTTTCTGATTAACCCATTAAACGCTGCTCCTCCTTCCGAGTGTTTATATTTTTTGTATTTTACATTAATTTAATCTCACCATTGTTATTTAGATAATTATTTCAAAAAACTGCCAAATTTTTTGTTTGTTGACAAAAAATTTTAGACATCGCGGAAAAGCAACGTCGGTGATTAATCGATAAAAAACTCGTAAATGGTTTGTTTGAGTTTCGCGTACAAAAAACAAAATTGAAGTGCTTCAAAAACACTACGAAAAATAGAACTTCAAAATAGGTGCATTCCATAAAATATTGCCATTTTAGAGCAAAAGTGATTAAAAAAAAATTAATTGCCAGGCAAAGCATTTCATAGGAGCCTAGCCCAACCTATAACATAAAGTTTTTCTTTATTAATTTCGTTAAGATTAATCTTCCACTTGACGTCGTTTCCAGCGAACTTTGGGAAGTAACTCTGGAGCGCCAGCTGCAATCCAATAAGTGTGTTCAAGATTTCTGCTTTAATTTGTTAAAAAGATTTATTAACTGCAAAAAGTAAATTAAAGAACCTCTTTAATATTTATTTATCCATAAATCAACTTTTCATCAAATGAATTTAATTTTACTGTTGTTTTAGTGATTACATACAGTATATTTGCTGATGATCTTTGGAGAGTGGTATTTACAATACATTGTTTAATTTATCAAACGAAGAAAAAACAAGATTTTCGCTATACCAGGTCATCTTAACTCTAGCTTTCAATTAAACCGAAGTTTTAATATTTTTTTTACTCGAAAACTAAGGAGCTTAAAAATTTTGACCTTAAAAATGCTACTGCAGTGAGAACAAATCAATAATATCTTTAGAATTTTGTAATCAAGACAAAAGTCTAATCGTTTTTAATGTTTTTAAGGACAAAATTTTTATTATTTTTTTATTTTTATTTTTATCTCTATATTTATCCTCCTGACTCGCAGGAAAGCGACGGAGGCGCTATACATAGGGTAAGAAATTACCCCGACCTGCTTCCGGAGATGCCAAGATATTGCTGTCCGCTAGTAATTTAGTAGAGATATTACTGTAATTTATAACTGCTTGTCAAGACCACCAAGCTGTTGCATACAAATGAACAACTGTTGCGCACATTTACGTCAACTATGATGTAAACCTTAGGTAGGTCTATGTGTCTTCACAAATGATTTTTATTTTAATATTTTAAGATAGATTTTATTTAAAAAAAAAAAACTTAAAAGCATACGAACAAATCGCTATTACTTCAGGCGTTAGGAAAACAAAACCGTTTGAAGTTTTGAAACGATCGATGGACTAATGCTTTTTTAGAAATTTCGCGATACACATTATACCAAACGTGCCAAAATATTAAAAACATTGTTTTTCAAATTAATATCGTGCCAGTTACTTGGAACAATATGTATTATTCCATAAATATTGCATAAATTATCGCATAAATTTTTTGCCATAAAATGCATATCAATGAGATTTTTGTTGTAGTTTGGATTCCAAGCGTTTTATATCTGGTTCATACTTTGTCACTTTAACTAATATGCAAATAAAACATACATATGTAGTAAAAGTACGCTAACGGTTTCTTCCAACTTTCTGCTTGCCGCAAGCTACTGTCGCAATCTGTCTCAAAACGAAATGACCAGGAAAAAGAACCCAACGATATGGATTACACACTTGGGTAATGTGATGTCACAGAGTTTATGAAATAGCTTTGATTTGGGATATCATCAAATGTAAGTTTGTAACTCTAGTTCGGAGTGATTTTTTAATTGCACAATTATAACAGTTATACGAAATTTAGATTAAATTGTCATAAAGTGCCGTGCCCACACCCGTACCAGCCAAAAAAATTGGGGACAATACAGTTTTTCACAAATTTTATTGAAGATTGCCCGAATCATCATGATCTTGTAACATTGCAAAAAATATAAAAAAATGTTACACATTTTTGTTTCAAAAATCTGATGATGAATAAAAAAATTATCACTTTGAAACTGTGTCTAAATTCTCCATTTTTGTCCCAAAAATTCAGTTAAAAAAATATCTGCACATCAAATCTTAATTTTCTGAATCGTTTTAAATTTGGAAACTTTATCCTGCGCAAGTAGATTATTGCTATGATCCTCCAATTGTGTTTTGTTGTTCTTCCAATAATTGTACTTTTGTTTGTTGCAACCAGTACGCTTAGGCGTTCGAGTGGGTTAACCTTCAAAGACTTTTTGCTGCACTTTTTTTTGCTTTTTGATTGATTTCAATTTTAGTATTTTTTATTCATATAATTTCATTTTTATTGTACTCACATTTACTGAGCTATTTTTCTATTTATTATTGATCAAATTGTTAAATTATAAATTACACTAATACTTTTTGTTCTTGAAAAGCTCTCTTTAAATTTTTTAATATTTTTGTGACAATATGAGAAATTCTACTCGTTGAATAAGGTTATTTCGAATAATCAATAACATTAAAGGTTGGTTTAAACAAGTGATTCTCAAACTTTCATGGTTCATGGCCCCTTTCGAGAGACTTTTAACACCCGTAGTCCCCTGTTTAGAATATTGTCCCAAAAGACCATTGAAGAATAAAAAAAAAAGATCTTTACTTTGAAGTTGTCTCTGATTTTTTCATTCGTCCCAAAATCAAGAGAAGATTAAAACGATGCTTGTGCTCGTGGCTGCCATTTGAGAAACTCTGGTTTAGACTGAAAACCTTTAAGCGCCGAAAGAAGTAAAATATCAACAAAATAAACAAAAAATACTTACGCCAACGCTCTTAGTAGAAACGAGACCTAATTTTTGATGGCATAGCAGAAAATTCCGTTTTTCGCATGTTTTATTGGTTACCGCTTTCATACTAAAGCAGTGCTTCTTAAACTTTTTTGTAGGTCTACCCCAAATCGAGTAAAACATTTTTTATTGACTCCTAATCAATTAAACACTATTAAGTATTGCAATGTTCCGTTAAATTAAAGACATTTTTTTTTGATCCTCATTTTCACACAACTATGTTTTTCTCTATCAGATGTGTGCAAGAAACAAGTGAAGATTAAAATAACGTCTTCACGTTAATGATCAATACAATTTTTAGTTTTACAAATAAGGTACCGTTATTTCATTTCTGCAGTAGACCTCATCAGTCTTTCATTGACCCCTATTCGACCCCTTTGCTAGTTGTCAACTCCTGGTATGTTCCAATTGACCGCTGAGGGTCGATACCAACCACTTTGAAAACCATTGTTCAAAACCAAGCTAAATTATTGTAATTTTGACTTTAGCTTGCAATGGCCTTTTTTTTTGAGTCCACTTTTAGTCTGAACCGATCTTAAAAAATTTTAGAATGATGAAAATTTTCCTTTTAAAAACTTTTTTGTAGTAATTCTTGTTAGTGGACGTTACAAGAATGTTTTTTTATATTGTTTTAAAATATTCTACTAGGCTAACATAATTGTTTTTTTTCGAAAAAAAATTTGACCGCTAATCCGCCATGTAAAAAATAATTTGATTTAGTTTTGACAACAATCCAATCTAATAAGTAGCAAAACCGATCACATCATAAGTAGGTTCTTTATTGAACAGAAAACTTAATCACAGTTAGCAGCTCGTCCCAATAATTGTTTCTAAAGTTCACTAATAATAATAATATATTTTCAATAGCATTTACTTCAAAAGTAAAAGCCATGATTGCAATAGCAAATATATCAGAATAATTACAATGAAAACGTAGTAAGATTTTGTGTAAGCCTAAAGCCGACATGTTGCAGTTGATCGGTTTTGCCGCTATTTTAGCGCTCTCTGGACTGCCAAACTTGCTCCACCATTAGATTCGAAGTTGCCCCTCCTCGATGTAGTTTTCTCCCATCGACCCCAACTTCACACTGCACTAAGTAATCCTTGCTCAAACGTTCACTGTTACTGAGGAACATGAAAATCAAATCTATGTTCCTCCGAATTAAATCCAGAAGACGTCGATGGGGTTGCCTGTTGATTCGACTGTTAACAAAGAATCTAATAAACTTATTTAATTTTATAGCAGATACATCATTATTATTATCTTTTAGTATATTTTCTTTTTTAAATAGAATAAAATAACAAACATGCGGAATTATAAATTAAACAAATTTAAACAGGAAAAGGAAAAACCAATAAAACCATGAACTTTATAAAATGCGATCGAGATAAAAAAACTAATTTTTGAGAATAAGTTCAAGTGCGAGAAAAAGAATGATTCAATAAGTTATATTACAGTGTTTCATTGGTTATGTAAAATTTTGCCTTCATAGGTAAAGGTAAGATATTTTCAATACAATCAGGTATTTCTAAACAAGTCTTACTTTCATTGTGTTCAACAGTCCAGCATCTTGCATCAGACTGTTCTGAGTTGATAATGGTTTTCTCATTGGTTCACTTGATTTGGTGAACGCCGAGATCGAAGGCAATGACGTAAAACGTTTTTGCCCGAGCAAGTTAGCCGATCGATGAACGAACGTTTGGTCTGCAATCTTTTGGCCTGTAAGTGCGTCATAAGGCCCGTTATGCTCTTCCTTTTGGGTTTTAGGATTTTCCTTTTCTAAACGTTTTCCTTTAGCTCTTCGGTTTTGAAACCAGACCTGTTCAAAATCAAAACCGTATTCATGTTGCCGCCAAGAGAAATGGCAACAAAACACTTAAAAGTATTTTACAACAAATGTAGTTTACTTAAATTATTTTTATTGAAACTTTTCACCTTAACAACTCTGATGTCCAAACCAGTATCGTTGCTCAGTTGCTCTGTCATGTGGCGAGTTGGTTTGGAACTCTGCTCGTAAGCAGTTTTCAACATTTCCAGTTGCTGATCGTTGATTGCTGTTCTTGGTCTTTTGCCGTTATTTTCAAGACTATTCTCTGCAAAAATACGATTTTTCAGACTTAGTTTTGTGTTTTCTTGTTTGTGATACTTCAGTCATGTTATTGATATTTTTTTATTATCTCCATAGTATCAAGTATTTATTCTTCAACTCAAACAACAAGGGCGTTAAATTTAAATAACAACAACAAGGGCGTTAAATCGCCAAGTGATTACTCAGATCTGATTTTGAAGATGTCAAGATATGTCATCGTTATTTGATTAAAAGCTCTGTAGCCAATTTTTTTTAGCTGCGTGTTAAAACTGCAAAGCAGATGAAAATAACTATGTGCCGTTTCCAAGGACGAAAAGGCAAAATCAATTTTATAGCTTTTATTTAAATTACTTCAAAAAAGCTTTTAATTTTCACTATGGACCTTATTATATTACAAACAAAGTAATAAGTTTTTTAAATTTAAATCTCGTTGAACAATTTGAAACACAGTTACGTTGAATCTCCACTCACCTGGTGACTTTGCTTCGTCGTGGTCTTTTAAACAAATCAGTTTGTAATCATCCAAACAATAAAACTTATCCCCAGTCTTCAATTTCGATTTGCACACCGAACATCGAAAGCAGTCAAGATGATAAACGTGATTATTTACCCGATGAACAAAACAAGTCGCTGGAATTATTTGCTCGCAAGCAGTACATTTCGATGTTACGTATCTAAAAATCAAAGTGATAATTTAACAAGAATGCTTCTATGTCTTCCGATCTATTTTGCCTTTTTTTGTTGCTCTCCCAGTTTTTAAGCACAAACGAATCGCCTTTACCCCAAGTAATTTTTAATGTATAAAATTAAAACCTAAAGACTTACTGGTGGTAGTCTTTCTTGCAATAAAACAAGTTTTTTCGCACGAAACAACTTCCAGTCAGCTGAGCGCGGCAAATCTCGCACTTCAAACACTTTTCGTGCCATGTTTTCTGCCCGACCTTGAGGAGGAACTGATCCAGGATCGGTTGATTGCATCTGTTGCATTTCGAAATTTCATCTAAATCAAATTTTATAAATGTTAAATAACACGCCCCCATTTCTAAATCGTTTTGACTTGAGCGAAAATAAATTGTATTAATAAAGATGCTTCTAAAATTGTAGCAACAAAGTTTAGTTCCTTCGAATTTTAATATTTAAAGTTCGCTTGCAATCTCATACTGCCACAGAGTAAAATTAGAGATTTAATTATAATGCTATGATTTGCAGTCTATTTTACTATTGTTTTCATTATGACGATTATCAATGTGTTTATGGAGGCAAAAAAACGAAAATTAATTTTGTCACTTTTAATACAAATATGTCGTTATTTGTTTAAACATTCTGTACATTTTGCACAAAAATTTAAAGGCTTCTCATAATCAAACTAGATTTGAATTTGATTTATTGTCATTTACATAAACTACATTAAGAGCTCTAAATGGTTAAAGTAAACTACTTCATGGTTTTTTATTCTCTTTTGCTATTAAACAAATAGAAAAAAATTTTTAAGTTTTAGTAGAAAGACTAAGTAAAGGTTTTTTGTTATTCTTATAATCTATTCACCCATTTTCTGGACAAATTTAGAGACATTAAACTTACAGAATCTGTTATATATGCGATAACAGCAATTAATCCAACTTCCGATATGCCTCAATATTGCTATCTAGTAGGTCAATTTTTTTTCGGTATATAAACAGATATGAATGTAATTTAAAGCTTATAGAAATAGAAAAATAGATTAAAGTTACTTTTCTCAGAGAACAAGAAAACGACAAAAATATCTATCAATAACTTTAAATATAAAAAAGAGTTTTGTAAAAATTTGTTACATCAATACGCCTTCTCGCTGTTTCACCTGCAGCATTTTCGTTTGGTTTATTACTCGGGACAATATCCATACCGATATTTCAATTGCTAGCAAAAGTTTAAGGCTTCTCAAATTACTGATGCGTTCTGATTCTTCAAAAGATCTCTCTTATCTCCACACTATTTTTGCTCAAATGCAAGGTAATCCACAGATTTTACAGAAGTCTGTGGAAAACTTTTTTCTTCTTGCTGCACCCATTGCATAAGATTTTCAGCAAGAATCATCGAGGAAAAGATCAGAGAGCGTAAAGCCTACAAACACGCTTTGAACTTTTGAAAACAAATAAAATTGCAAATGGAACTTTCAACCTGCTCTAAGTGGATCTGCTTGTATTTTATCTTTTTTTTATGACAATAACACTAATTGCTATTTTTAAAAAATAAAAAGATTTTCTGAATGAAACTAATAGGAAAGATGCCCGGTGGTTTGCGAATCTGCATTTTACAAAAAGAAACAATAGATTTTGTTGATGGCGGTAGAGAAAAGATCAAAGATCACAAACCGCCAGACGCTGTAGAAAATTTCACTTGGGATTGCTTTTCTAAAGATAAATAGAAAATAAGAAAAAAACTTTAGATAATTGCATTTTTAAGTTTAATTTAACTTTTGAAAGATTTGAACGACGTCATAAAGCTTTGCAGAAGCACAAAAGTGTAAAAATAAAAATTACTTATGTAATTGCGCAATATTCAAAAATATTTTAAAGTATTTAGTGATGTTTTTGGTTCCAGTCTGCTAACAATTGAAACACTTTCAAAACAGAATTTAACAAAGATCCTCTTTGTTGCTGCAACGCTGTTACTTCTATTTTTGTTTTTAATCAGGTCTTCACATTATTATAAATTTATTAAAGAACTATTTTTATGTTACTTAAATCTTTAGATAGTTTTTTTTTATAAAACTCTCTGCAACGTAATAAACGAACTAAACTGACATTTAAAAGAAAAATTGTTTAGCATGAAAAAACTTATTGCGAAATGAGCATTCTGCTTCTGATTAAAAATAACTTCTTCAAATTTATTTTTAAAGTTCGGAATATTTATGAGTAATGTTTTGATTAGCCATTTTGAAATTATTCAATCAATTTATCTTTTATCTTCCGGGCTCCCAGAACATCGGCGGATGCATAAAACATTGGCTCAACCGTCAAAAAATTATTTTCTGAGATTTTTTATTTTACATCGCTATGTTTATCTTCTTGACTCTTAGGAAAGTGTGGAAGGCACTATACATAAGGTAATTCTCAAGCAATTACCCCGAACTGCTCCCGGAGATACTGACATATTACTGTCTGATTGAAATTTCTTTAGTCGGATTTTTAGTTTTTATAAGAGAAATAACTAAAATTGAAGACTCTATTTCTAAAAATAGACCACCTAAGTCACATTTTGGAAAAAATAAGTTAAGCCAAAACAATTGTTTTTGAATTACCACAAGTATTTTGACAAAAAGTCTTTTCTGGATAATGTATTAAATTTTTCTTTGAAATGACGCAAAGGTTTAAAATCTTTACGTATTTTTCTTCTTGAAGTACCAACGTCTAGTTGTTTTAAGTCCAGATTTTCTTCTTGAAGTACCCAGTACAATTCTTGAAGGTTAAAAATTCCTATACACACTTGATAGCGTATTAAATATCCTGTCTAAAAGCTCGTTTTGTAAACTGAACAATTTTTCAGTTTTGTTTTGTAAAACTTGAACATTTGAAAGTTTGTTAAGTTAAGTTAATGATATAAGAGTGACGCAAGTGCCGAGCAATCGTAATGAAGAAATAATTTTTTTTTAATTTTTGGACAAACCTATTGAATAGCTTGTTCCTGCATTTTGTTTACCTATATTATTATTTTAATCATCAATTTTAAATTAATTGAAAGTTCTAACATTTCAATTACAGGTTTTGAATCGCGTCAGTAAATTGATAATTGGGCAACAAAACATTCTGCTGGAGTTACAAAGTATCGGCTTATGTTTTGACATTTAGACATATTATCAAAAAAAATATTATTCTGAATTACCTTTTGACTAGTAGATCGTTAAAATTATTACTCTGATTTAGCATTTAACTAGTATAGTACATCGTTAAAATATTTTTTAAATGTTTTCTTAGTTTGGATACAAAAATTTTGGAAAAATAAACTTCTCATAAGGAGCTTTTGATTTTCCCCAGATCCTACATACTTTTCTGTTCCCCTATACCCTATATGTCCAAACTACGGCCCACTGCTTACTCAAAAGTTTTTACAAATCAAGCTGCTTTGAAAACGAGAAGCACCAGACTCGAGTTTCGCTCTTGTTAGAGCTCGTCAGTGGTGCTTATCTCATTGCGAATCGAACCGACTACCTGTGGTCTTCCAGGAAGGAGATTATTATATTATTATATATTACATCATTAGACCACACAAGTCAGATAGTGAGATTTGCAGTAAGATAAGCTTCACTGACGAGCTCTAACAAGAGCGAAACTTGAATCTGGTGCTTCTCGTTTTCAAAGCAGCTTGATTTGTAATCAACTAAATCATCATGTTTAACCATATAAAATATCAAATTTTTTAGTTATATTTTCAAAACTGTATCGCAGCAATTCTCAAACTGTGTTCCGCGAGGTTGTCGTTTTTTTAGAGATCACTACGATTTTGAGACGAAAATTGAGAAATCAGAGTCAGATTTACAGTGAAGATCTTTTTGCCGACCGCGGACTATAACTATAAAATCTGTCCCATCATGAAAAAGGATTGGATATTCGTCCCGTAAAACAAATAAACGCATAATATCAGTATTATTGCGGTTGACTTTTTCTGCCAAACTAAGCTATCAATTTTGTAGAAAAAGCGCTTTTAAGTCAGATTTCGCAATAAAAGTATCCAAGTCCAATTTGAAAAAAGGCTTATGACGTCATAATTAATTCTAAAAAGTTGAAAAGTTGTTGAAGTAGAAAGTAATACAAAAACAATATAATAAAATACCATTTAGGGATCATTACTCCGATTTTCCAGGGTTTTTAAAAATTTTAAACTTTATTTTCTCAAAACTGACCTTACCTGACTGAAGTAAATCTAGAATTAAGAATAGTGCCCTAAGGCAGACTTGTTGGCGTATGCGGGCCGCATCGGTAAAATTATAAGACCTTTTTTGTTATTAGGTTCTTGAATTCGCGGCACAGGTTTATTTTATTTTTAAATTTTATGAAGTGAAGACCAAAAAAAGATTTTCGCTTTATTTGGGAGGCAAATATCGGCCATGTAGTGAGTTGCGTAAATCTTTTTAAATTTGTTGTTCAAGTCAATTCAACCTAGTTTTGCATTAATTAATATTTCTATTTCCTTTTGAGCATCTGAATAAAATATTCTTCCGAAGACTGCGCGGGCCGCATCAAAAGACTTATAGCGCCGCCAGTTTCACAAGCCTGCCCAAAAATATCTTTCCCAAGCAGACAACAAAATGGCGCGAGTAGGGTTTGAATGCGACCGTTTCAATAACGTTCACCATCAATCACGGCGCTCTTAACAATCCAAACACGCTGCTGACAAATAATGCCGAAATGCCGTTGAGACTTACATTGTTTATTTGTTTTCTTTAATGATACGATTGAAATTTAGCACTGCTTGATAAAGCCGACAAGTAAAAAAGTAACGTAAACTGTTTTTTGAAAAACGCTACAAAGTAACGAGAATAGATTTTAAACTGAGATCGTGTCGATCGCAATCGTCATCACAGCGGCATTCCTCCTTACTTAAACACGCCACCGTCACATCAATAATTTGTTTTCATTTTTTGAATAAAAACAGTTCTAAAAATATAAAAAAGTTAAAAAACGCAAAAAGATTTTATTAAGAAAAACAATTTACTAAAAATATAACCGCATGATGACAAAAAGTTCAATCGTTCTTTTTGAACTTGTTGAGCGATTTTTTAGTAGTCTATATCATGCATCTACAATATTTAAGAAATCAGATTAGGCATGATTTTGCTACTAATAACATCAAATACAGTTCGATGTTTGCTTGAACAATTTCTATTGCAATCAAGTGAAACAAAGAAATACACAAACGAAATATCACTTGCTGCAACTTATAAATGTTTGTTTTCAGAAAAATATGGTTTTGTCAGCAATAAAATGGTTTTTGCTCGTTCGCTCTAATTGTCAATGTAAAATATTATGTTAAGTTTTTTGCATTGCCTTTGCTGGTTTCGAACCATAACCGAAATTTCATTAGGCTCGCTTTGATTATGTTACTATGCATTTACCTTAGCTCTTCGAATTACTTTTTCACTTTGGCATTGTTTTGTTTTTCTCGTGCTTTTCTTTGGGCATACACTGTTACTTTGTCTTTTCTTGATTTTTGGATAAACGTGTAATTAGCAGTTTTGTGTAAAGTTTCAATACTTATCAAGATATTTTATAATAAGTTAGTTTTATCTTTTTTTCAATAAATTACATTGCACTAGAAGTTTGCTATATTTTAAGCCTTGATCATGTTTTTAACTTAGTTGTATTTTCCTTATGTGGATTTGGTTCGAAAATGATCGGGTAAAAGTTATTTAGATCAGAGTTTCCCAACCTGGGGTTCACGCATCTTTGAGAGTCCGTGATGACTGCACAAGGGGTCCGCGACGACTTGACAAAATTTATCAAACATATATACTTGGAAAATAAATCCATGCCATGAAATCCAAAATTGATCCAAAATGGAGAATTTTTTTACTGAACACATTGATTTGGGAAGGAAAATTACGAGATTGGAGACTGATTCAAAGCGAAGACCTTCTTTTTTTTAGAAAACACCTTGTAGCCCAAAAAGTTTGGAAACTCTGGTTTAGATGATATGTTTTTAAGCATTATATTGTTTATAAAAACCGTAATGTGCTCCGCGAACTTGCTTAAAGTGTTCCGCTGAACAATGAACATGACTGTTTACAAGTACGTCATATTGAGCTTCCATAATCTTTACAAGTTAAAAAAATTTCCAGTCCTTATAATTTATGTTCTGTTTTGACAGTGAGTTAAGCAACTTAAATTTTTTGACGTGCAAAACTGAAGTCCATTTATATTCCTGACAAATGTGTAAATAAAGAAATTTTTGACCAAGTGTTCGGTGAGCTAAAATGATAAAATGAAGTGTTACGCGAGTAAAAAAGTTTTGAGAAACCTTGTCTAACACAATAAATATAACTTGCCTGTATCTGGTTCGAGAACTACAGTTGGGCTCCAGTGAAATTGATTGGGGTTGCGAGGAATTTGTTTCGTTTATCTGAAAGATATCCGGGATTCAAAGTTATCATTCAATTAAGGAAAAGAGTATATATTTTTTAAACATACCACAATTATATACAGCAACACTTATCCATTCATACCAGAATTAAGATATATGTAGAAAGCAACCATAAACGTTTCCGGCGTACATTAGCACTCTTCAAACGGGTAAAATGTTAAAGTGAATAAATAAAATTTGCAATACAACTTTAACGCTGCTTATTAATTATCAATGAAAGTGTTTCTAGCTGGATTTAAAATTATAAATTTTAGATTAATAACATTGCATCAATTAAATAAGAAGGAATGAACATAACATCGCCAGTTCTTTTTTCAGAGCCAGTGCTATTGTGCTAATATGGATTCTTACCATCCTCGAATTAAGGGCTCGTTTTCACTACGAGCATTGGGGGAAGTATTTTTGCCTTGTTTTATTGATATTTTGCTTCTCTTAACGCTCAAGCGTGGAAAGAAGTAAAAAAATTTATTAAGACAAAAAATAATACTCCCGGCAACGCTCGTAGTAGAAACGAGCCTTAATTTTTATAATTTTTTTAATAATTGATAGTTAGATCGTTTATTTGGCTCTCAGACGGTCAATTAAGTTATTTCAACTTTGACACGTTTTCTTATAATTTTATTTATATTGTATTCAAATCCACTTGGCTGTTTTAAAATATTTTTGGTCATTTTGATAAATAATACCTTGCTTTAATGTTTTTTAAAAAACTTTCTTTAAATTTCAGTGTTTTAGTGTCGGTTTGTCTAGAGCTAGGATTAACACTAGAAGTAAATTATTTTTGCTTCCTTTATTGTAATCGCTTGAAAAGATTTCATGATGATTGAAAGTTAACATTTCAACGGTTTTTGTAGCCATCTTTGCTTTTAAACGTCACAAAAAGTTTCTAGTAATTCTTTTAAAATATTCCATCTGATAACAAGGTCTTTTAATTTCCGAAAAATTTTAAACTGCTAATCCATTGGGTGTTACAACAAAAAAGATTTAATTTTACTTTTGACACAATCCTAACTTAACTAGCAACAAAACAGATTATATGATAAGCAATTATATATAGCTTTTTTATTTAACACAAAAATCGTTCACAGTTAGCAACACACAATCAAAGAACAGGAACACATTTTAGCAACAATTCTCAGCTTGTCCACAGTTCAAATCTACTAGCATACTAGCGCTTGTTTCCCAGAGTTATTATCTTAAAAGTCAAAGTCACGATTGCAATAAATATTATTCGTCCGATCAATTACAGTGATAAAGTTGATTAAGTACTTTATGTAGTGTGATAATTGGTTAAGTACTTTATGTAGTGTGATGATAAATACATCCATTTGCTTTTAAATATGCCGAACGTTTTTAAAATTGGTGAAATATTTCTTTACCTCCATACCAAACGCTTGAAGCAGCCAAAGAATTGCTTCCTTCGATAGATAATGAATTAATGGAATCGTCACCATTGATCAAACCGGGATTGCTCATTGCTGGAGGACACGAGGCATTGATCGAGCCAGAGTCTTGAGCAGAGTTGAAATCTGGTACCGGCAAGTCTCGGTTGATTGGTCTTGCAGCGATTTGAGCGATTTGTCTTACCAAACTCGCTGCAATCTTCGAACAGTCGCTGCTCGTTCTCGACGGAGTTCCTTCCGTCGATCCCATCCCTAGTCTCCGTGAAAGAACACTCTCCTCGAAAGTTACATACTGCTGAGGAACATGAAAGCCGAAACTATGTTTCTCCGAATTGAATTCAGTTGAAGTCGATGCAGTTGCTTGTTGAGGCATTAAAGAGAAATTGTTGACTTGGATAATTTGTTGCTGATTGAGGTTATTCGAAGTCACGACACCATTTTCGCATGGAACAAAGCCGAAAGAAGTCAGATCTGTATAAAGCGAAAAAATTAAATTATTATTAAAGATTCTCCTAAACTTATTTAATTTTTTTAGCATTTGTATCCGTATCAGCATTTTTTATAACATACAAAGAAAATGCTCGGGCCCCAGTTCTGTTTGTGTCGACCCTGATACCCTTACAAATGTCGACAACGAGTATTTTTCATTTCAGTTCCGTTTTATAAATAGAATGAAAAAAATTTTGTGATTACACATGATAAAAAGCAATAACACGCACGATAAACGTTATAACATGAGATCAAGATTAAAAACTAATTTTTGAGAATAAGTATGCAAGATTACATGCAAGAAAAGGAATTTTTCATTAAATTACACTATTGTGTTTTACATGGTTACGTAGAAATATGGTTGTGGCAGGGTATTTTTATAGAATTCGGCATTTCTGACAAGTCTTACTTAGTGTTGTGAGTTGATAGCGGCTTTGTCGTTGGTTCACGTGATTCGGTGAACGACGAGGTTAAAGGTAAATGTTTTTTCCCAAGGAAGTTGGCTGACCGATGAATGAACGTTTGGTTTTTTGCAATGTTTTGGTGCGTAATTGCCTGATGAGATCCGTCATGCTCTTCTTTTCGGGTTTTAAGAACGTCTTTTTGTAATCGTTTTTCTTTAGCTCCTCGGTTTTGAAACCAGACCTGTTCAAAATCAAAACCGTATTCATGTTGCTGCCAAGAGAAATGGCAACAAAACACTTAAAAGTATTTTACGGTAAATGTAGTTTACTTCAATTGTTTTATTGAAACTTTTCACCTGAACAACTCTGATGTCCAAACCAGTATCGTTGCTCAGTTGCTCTCTCATGTGGCGAGTTGGTTTGGAACTCTGCTCGTAAGTAGTTTTTAACATTTCCAGTTGCTGGTCGTTGATTGCTGTTCTTGGTCTTTTGCCGTTATTTTCAAGACTATTCTCTGCAAAAATACAATTTTTCAGATTATATTTGTGGTTTGCTTGTTTGTGATACTTCAGTCATGTTATTGATATTTTTTTTATTATCTCCATAGTATCAAATATCTATTCTTCAACTTAAACAAGAACAAGGGCGTTAAATTTATATCAATCGTCAAGCGATTACTTCGATCTGATTTCGGTGATCTCAAAATATAGTTGCTTGGTTAAAATTTTTACCATCCCAGAAGACTTACTGAAGGTAGTCTTCCTTGCAATAAACCAAGTTTTTTCGTTCGAAGCAACTTCCAGTCAGCTGAATCCTGCAAATGTCGCACTTCAGACATTCGTCGTGCCACGGCTTCTCCCCCACCTTGAGAATGAACTGGTCGAGGATCGATTGATCGCATCAGGTGCATTTTGAAATTTCATCTGAATCAAATTTTTAATGAACATGCAGCAAGAATTACTATGTATTTATGTATACGAATACATCGTAATTCTCTCAAAGACTCTGTACTTTTTGCATACAAATCTAAAGGCTTTGCATGTTTAAACTGCGGTTATACTGTATTTGATTTGTCGTTTGTTGCAAACACAACATTGAGAGCAATAAATTGTTTTGCAAAAAGCTTCTCTGTTTTCATTTTTGTTGTTTTTTCAGTTTAAATAACCACTAAAGAAAAAAGTTTTTAAAGCCCTGAAAGCACTTGCTAAAGGCTGCTACGTTTTATTCATCTCATTTAAACAGCAAATTTAGAGACGTGAAGCAAATTTAATTGGAACTGTGTTCGCAATAATCTTAAATGTTTTCGTTTTCCATTTGTCAATATATTTTTGTACAGTAGGTCAAGATTTAAGTCCGTGATCAGTAATTACGGAAAATTGATTAAATATTGACATTATGTTTGAAGTAATTTTGTTGATTTTATTTAAAAAAATTAAACTGGTCTTATAATTATGCACCAATCGTTTTTCCAGTTTTTGACATTTTATTGCATATCTTAATTCATACTGAATATTAATTGAAATTTTTAGGATATGATTTTTATATATGAATACACAATATATCTATCCAAGTATGAACAAAATATATAAATTTTAAAATTAAATCTAGTTGGCCTAATAATTCTGTACCACAATGTAGTTCTCCCATTTCATGGTGTAACGTGTGTAACAGTTAACTTTAAATCAAACTTTTCAATAACAAAAAAAAAAGGTTTTTAAATATCGTTATAGTTGCTAATTTGTTTATATTAATTGCGGAACCACAAAATTTTTTTTAAATTTTTTAGCTAAATTTATCCTCTTGACTCAAAGGAAAGCGTCGAAACAATCTAATTAGGGCAACCGTTAAGCAATTAAACCAACCTGCTTTCAGAGATGCCAAAATATTGCTCTGAGCTAGAAATTTTTATCAGGTTTTTTAAATTTTTTGTTACAAACATGACTGAAATTCAGAGCTGCTTTCCAGGATCGCCGAGCATAAAAAACTGCCTTAAGTTTATTTCCCCAAGGATACAACAAAAAAACGCGCGTAAATTTTTAACCTCGACAGCGTTAATCACGTGCGCTAACAGTAGGGCCCACTCAACTACTCGGCCACGCTGCCGAATGCAATATTGTGAAATACGTTTTACGAAAAAAATTTTATTTCTTGCAAGAAAATAGGTGATGGCTTAGTTCGTTGCAAAATTTTATATTTATTTTTTATTTTCGAAACGAAAACTAAAATTTCTGCTATACACAAAAAATCTTTTAATTACTGACTTTTTGTTTGAAATAAAATTTAAAACTAAATAAAGCTTTTTTTGAATTTCGCAAAAATCTTTAAAAATGCGATGTGGAACTATTTGTAGCAGCATATAATGTATCTGCGAAATATAAGAAGGCATGGTTTTGCGATTATTAGCTTCTAATACAGTTTCATATTTGCTTAAACTTTTTTTACCAGGATAAAGTAAAACAAAGAAAAACTAATAGTAATAAGCTACTGTAATTTAAAAATGGGTGGCTTTCGGAAGAACATGGTTTTTATCTATAAAATAGTTTTGTTGCAAATAGCTTTAATTGTTAATGTAAAATTTTGGATGAAGTTCTTTTAGTCGCGTTTGCCTTGTTTTGAATCTTAGTCCAAAATTTTATTAAACACACTTTCATTATATTATTATCCATCTGCGTGTTTGATCTTTCTTAGTTACTTTTTATGTTTAGCATTGCTTAATCATTTTGATTGTAGGTACTTTTCTTTGGGCGTTCGTGATTCGTTTATCTTGTTCCAAACCAGCGATTCTCAATTGGGGGTGCGAGAAGGGACTTCTTGGGTTGCGAACTTTTCTTTTCCACTAAAAACAATACATCAAATGGTGCAAGGAGTGCGGGCTTTAAAACGAATTGAGAACCGCTGTTCTAAACAAACGCGAGTATCTACTTAGTGTTAAAACACTTATCAAGCTATTTTAGAACAATTTAATTTCATTTTGCGGTGGCGAATCTTTCAATTTATTCTTGTCGAAGAGAGCCAATCTTAACTGCTTCGAATTTTGGTATGGAGAAAAATAAAGATTTTACCAACTTCAAACAAAATTTTTGTACAAATTGAAGCAAACAAATGTATTTATACAGATTTCTGCTTTGAAATCATCACAGTCCATAAAGCATTTGACTCTTTTACAGTAATTATTTGCATGAATTATATAGTCGCGATCAATACAAACACTTGTATGCTAGTACATCTAAAGTGTAGAAAAAGCTGCTGAGATCTACTCGAAAAATATTTGAAGATCAAGAGATCTGCTGCTTACTTAAAATTTTTAAGTTTGCTAAGCAAAAATTGCTACAGAAAACCTTTTAAAGGAAAACATTTAATCATTATAAAACCATTTCGAGCAATTTGCAACAATGCAAGAAAGCATAAATAATTCATTTCTGGTGTTTTTTATTGTTTGAAATAATCTTATAGCAATGTTAAAATTTCACAAAGCGATACTAAAATACTTCTGAACTGTTGAAAAACAAAAAACAGTGATGCCAAGTACTGCTTTTCAAGATGATCAATAACAATTTAAAAAATAGTTAAGTAAATGTGAATACAAAATGGTACAAGCGGGAGGAGGTGAATTTCCCCCTCCCTCATCAAGTCTCAAACATTTGGGCCAAATCAGAATTTTTCGGGCAGTGATAAGGAATGATTTGGGCAAAATTAAATAAGATGTAAAGTGAAGACTTCTTTTTCTTAATCATCACCAGTTTTTGGGACGAAAATGGGAAATTTAGACACAGCATAAAAGTGATAACCTTTTTTGACAAAAATGGAAAAATTTGGATGATCAATTTTTTTTAGTCATCGCCAAGTTTTGGGACAAAAATTTGTGGCATTTTATTATATTTATTATATATTATTTTTATTATATTTTATTATATATTCATTCTTGATTGTGCTATGCTAATGGAAGGACGTGTGTAATCTCTGTTGACAGAAAAGCAGAAACCTAATCAGCGTTTAAAAAGATAAAAAACAGAGATAAATTTCCGAGTTTTAAAACTAATTGATTACCGAATAGTTACAATGGAAGAAAAACTAGATCGTATTTTGAAAGGAATAGAAAATTTAACGACAAGAATAAATAAACTAGATTCTAAATTTGAACTGTTTGAAACCAGACTATTCAATCTAGAAAAAACTTTTGACGATCAAATTTATAAGTTGGATAAAAAGCTTGAAACCAAAGTTGACTGTACAGTTTTAGAAAACTTTAATCTCAGATTACTAAATATTGAGCAACAACAGATTACCCAACAAACGAAAGACATAATGCAAGAGTCTTATGACAAAAGATTAAATCTGTTGATTCATGGAATAGAAGAATCTGATGCTTGGGAAACGCTTGAAAAAACCAAAAAACTAATCCATAATTTTATGAAAGATGGTCTTCTAATCGACGATCCATCAACGATTTCTCTTGCTGACTATCATCGACTACCACAACAACCGATTTCTAGAAACAATCAAAAGGTACACCGACCAATTATAATTAAATTAGCTAACTCGACAGATAAAAAGCTGATTTTTACCAAACTAAAAAATCTCAAAAAATATAATGAAATAAGAAAGTCTGTCGATAAGAAACCTCACTATGTTACCGAGCATTTGCCCAAACAGTTTCAACAAGAACGCAAAGCTTTGCTCCCTCAATTTAAAGAGGCCAAGCGTATGAAAAAAAAAGTAAGTTGGAGAGCCGAAAATGGTCATTATTGTTTATATGTTAATAATGTTAAAGTAGATTTTGTTAAAAGCTCTTCCTCTTCTTTTACTAAATTGTAAATCTAAATACTGGGTCAATCGTTGTATAATTTATCTTGTTTTTAATATAGTTAATTAGTTTTTTGTATTATAATGTAAGTGGTTGTTACTTATTACTCTTTAGAAGAACCTTGAACAGTTCTCGCTTATTAATTTTCGGCGACAAAAAAAAATCTTTTTCCATTCGTGTAACTTTACTTGTTTCTCTGGTAAATTTTAATAATTCTCAGTCTGGTTCTGTTTGTCAACAATTGCTTTGTGTATTCACTGTCGACTACTATTGATTGTTTAGATGATTTGAATTTATTTTTGGCTTCAAGTCGAGCAGATACAGATAATTTTCAGTATTCTGATGCAGATCTTAGAAATAATTTAAATGACAACTATATTAATCAGGTAATTTCGGCAAATTTGAAAAATTGCGTTTATACAGATTTCTTAAATTTTGACAGTAGAGTAGATGTATTCCATTCTTTATTTATGCTTCATTTTAACATTAGATCCCTTCAAAAAAATTTTGTGACTTTTTATGAATCTTTGCAGTTGCTTCCGACTCTTCCACAAATTATTGGAATTTCCGAGACAAAAATTAATGATACTCCTCTTACTAATATTTCTATACCTAATTATATGTTTTTACATGCTAATTCTACTACTCGCGCAGGTGGTGTTGGTTTATATATTTTGAGTTCGATATCTTTTAACTTACTTGGTAAAAATCAACTTAGTAATGTTGGCTGTGAGGATCTCTGGGTTTCTTTAAATTTTCCGGGAGTCCAGCGCACAGTCGTAATAGCTGTCATATATCGTCATCCTAGATCTGATTCAAATGCTTTTATTGAAACCCTTAATAACAAACTAGGTGAAATTGACTGCAATAAGAACGATTTTTATTTAATGGGCGATATCAATTTAAACATTAGCGAAAGTGATTGTTCTTCATCTT
The DNA here is from genome assembly GCA_963680785.1 of Diplosoma virens. NCBI lineage: Eukaryota > Metazoa > Chordata > Ascidiacea > Aplousobranchia > Didemnidae > Diplosoma > Diplosoma virens. Next base: position 28,444,967 of record OY796886.1, read on the forward strand.
CTATCAATTACTTATCTATGTTAGAGAGCAACGGTGTTTTTCAATTAATAACTAAACCAACCAGGGTCACCAAAAATTCAGCATCCTTAATTGATCATATTTTTACAAGCGTCTTATCTAATCCTATATTTCCGGGGATAATTCTTAATGATATCAGTGATCATTTTATTACTTACTGTGTAACTTCTCTAAAAAGTAATCCTGAATCTGTTAAACACAAAAAATATATTTGTAGAGACATTAAAAATCTCGATATAGAAAGTTATTTACTAGACCTTGATAAAAATATGAACGAATTCAAAAATTGTCTTGACTGTATAAATGCCAATAATTTTAATTTCATTTTTGATGATTTTATAAAAAGGGTAAGATTAATAATCGACTTTTACGCTCCCTTACGTCAAATCTCTCGCAGACAAAAGCGTCTTCGAGCTAAACCTTGGTTAACAAAAGGTCTTCTTGTTTCCATAAAATATAAGCAAAAACTTTACCGTTCCCACTTTTTGTCGAATGATGTAGACAAAAAGACATATTATAAGCAATATTCAAATAAATTAAATAAAATTAAAACCAAAGCTAAAAAAACGTTTTACTATAATTTATTTAAAAATAACTGTAAAAATCCCCGTAAAACCTGGTCTACAATTAATTCAGTTCTTCATACTAAAGACGATACTAAGTCTACTCCATATAAACTTAATATTAACAATCGTACCATAATTGACCCTACTGTAATATCAAATTGTTTTAATAACTATTTTAGTGAAGTCGGTCGAAGTGTTGTAAGTAATTTGTCGAATTGCTCTGCAACCTGCGTAAAGGATTTTTTGATTAATAGAGTCACATCTACTATATTTCTAGAGCCAGCTTCCGTCAATGAAATCCTTAATATTATTAATGAACTAAATATTAACAAAGCTGCAGGTTATGATGATATCTCATGTTATTTTATTAAACTTTCTTCCACAGTGCTTACCCCTGTACTTTCAACATTGGTCAATTCGGCTATGACCCTAGGTATTTTTCCTGAAAAATTAAAGCTATCCAAGGTAATTCCTTTGTTTAAGAAAGGTGATAAACTTGATGTAAGCAACTATCGCCCTATATCTATATTAACATGTTTCACAAAAATTTTTGAAAAAGTCATTTTTAATCGTCTCTTAAATTTTTTTAATAAACATTCTGTTCTGGTTTCAAATCAATATGGTTTTCGAGAAAATTGCTCTACGTCTCACGCAATTCTAGATATAGTAACTTCAACTTATGATAATATTAATAATAACCAATATACAGGAATGGTTACACTTGATATTACTAAAGCATTTGATACTGTATGCCACAAAAGACTCTTGATAAAACTTGACCATTATGGAATAAGAGGAACAGCCTTTAATCTGATACAATCTTATTTAAATAATAGATTGCAATATGTGTACGTAAATAATATTGAGTCCAATCGAAAAAGAGTTATAATGGGTGTACCTCAAGGATCTGTTTTAGGCCCGCTTCTATTTCTAATTTATATCAATGACCTTCAAAATTGTTTGAAAAGTAGCCCTAGACTCTTTGCTGATGACACTGCCTTGTTAATTAATGCTTCCAATATAACTGAACTCGAAATCAAAATAAACGATGAATTGTCTAGAGTTTCCCAGTGGATGAATAAAAATTGTCTTACTATTAATCCCTCCAAGTCGCAAGCTATAATAATACCGCCTTTGCTATCACAAGTAGTTTCGCCGAGCAATATTAATATTACACTTAATTCTAGTATAATTGCGATTTCAGACAGTATTAATTATTTAGGCGTCCTAATTGATTCCAAATTATTGTTTCATGATCATATTCATAAAATTCGTAGCAAACTCTCTCGTGCAGTTGGTATTTTATGCAAACTAAAAAATTTATTTCCTTTTTGTATCTTAAAAAAACTTTACTTTGCTTTCTTTCATTCACACTTACTATACTGTCTTACAATATGGAGTGCTACATATAAAACTTATCTCGAACCATTAAGAAAATTGCAAAATAAAGCTATGCGAGTCATCAATAATATGCAATGGTCATCAAATTCTGATCCTTTGTTTAGAAAAAACAAAATTTTAAAATTAGATGACTTAATCAAGCTTGAAACTTCAAAATTAATGTTTAATTTAGACAGATGTAAATTACCGACTTCTTTTACAAAATATTTCAAAAAGGTATCTCAAATTCATTTCCGTGTAACCCGTTCATCAATCAATAATAAGTTATACTTACCAAGATATCGATCCAATCGTTTGCAAAGATCTCTTAAATATAGAGGAGTTAAAGTTTGGAATGATGTTCCTTGTAATTTAAAAAAAATTGCTACTCCATGTATAATTTTGGCTACATGTATAAACGTTATATCTTAAATTCTTATCCTTAAATCCATTAATATTTCAAATCAAACTTATATCTACAGTGGTCCATTTTTTATCTTTTTCTATAACATACGTTTATTTTTATAACTTTAATTAATCGGTGGCTGCTCGACTTGAAGACCAATTAATTATTTTTTGGTCACTTCGCAGTCTCCGCATACATTCGGTATAATTATTACCTTTTTTTTTTTTTTTTTTTTTTTTCGTGTAACAAATTACGTCAATTAAACGCACTCATTTTCTTCATTATAATTATTTTTACTGTTATTGTTTTGTGTGCATGATATATTAATACGGAATTGTATGAAATAAACTTGTCTGTCTGTCTGTCTATACCCTTAGCAATGCTACAAGATCATGATTTGGGCAATCGTCAATGAAATTTCGGAAAAACTGTATTGTCCCCAAAATTTTTCGGCTGTTATGGCTAAGCAAATGGCATTACAAGAATAAAAATTTTATGATATTTAAACTATTAAAAAAGATATAGTAACAAAAATTACCATATACAGTAGAATTCCAATTATATAGACTACAAATTTTGTAGAATACCTGTTATATAGACGACAAATTATGTAGAATACCTATTATATAGACTTTTTGAAAATAAATTTACTGTATTTTGAACATGCCATGCAAAATATTGCTTTGACTACAGATGAAACTGATGAATAAATACTATTTACTTTAAGACTAATAGTTTATATGTAAGAAATATATATTTTCAAATATTTCTTTGAGAGCAGCCGGTACATTTTTTATAGACAATACACGTTATATAGACTTGCCCGAGTCTATATAATTGGAATTCTACTGTATCTCCATGTATACAATACGACGCTGTTTTGATATAAAAAAATCGCTTCTAGTATTGATTGCGATTTATACACGCGACATAGCCAAACAGACACTGATTTAAGAAGTTTTGATGCCTTTTATTGATTCCAAGTTTTAAAGCTTTAATAAAGATCAAACAGTCTTTTTAATATTGTGGTTTTGATACACTTTGATTTTTTAATGACAAGTGAACAGGCAGCAAAACTTTTGACTAAATTTGATTTAGCGTTAGATGGAGGATTTTATTAAATAGTGTTTACTTGGTAATGTATACTAAAAACAATTACCGGTAATTTTTGTAAGACGTACTTAAATCTACAATTAATATCTATAAAATCTTATCTGTCTTCATTGCGGTCACTATGATAGACTCTAGAAGTATGTTGACTATAGAAAGTCAATTGAAAACACAGGTTATGCCCACGTTTTATACATGAACCATTTGCTATTCTGATATATTGGGCTCAAAATGACGTGCGTCTTATATATGGAGGTATACAGTATTTGATATAAAGGTCAACTATAGACACCTTAGCGTAGTAGGTGCGAAATTAAAAAAAACTTTAAAAGGTTCAAAAACTACAAGAGTTAATTGGAAGATCATAGCAATAAATATCAGCACTGGCAATGCCATGTTTATTCGTTATATTTTGATAGAAAATAAAATTACCATAGGTTCACAAATCACAATGTTATTAATAAATGCAAAATCTTTAATTTCCAGTCCAGCCAGCATTACATTAATTGAGTTTCTGATTAACCCATTAAACGCCGCTCTTCCTTCCGAGTGTTTATATTTTTTTTATTTTACATTAATTTAATCTCACCATTGTAATTTAGATTTCAAAAAACTGCCAAGTTTTTTGTTTGTTGACAAAAAATTTTAGACATCGCGGAAAAGCAACGTCGGTGATTAATCAATAAAAAACTCGATAATGGTTTGTTTCAGTTTCGCGTAGAAAAAACAAAATTGAAGTGCTATAAAAACACTACGAAAAATATAACTTCAAACTGGTGCATTCCATAAAATATTGCTATTTCAGAGCAAAAGTGATTAAAAGAAAATTAATTGCCAGGCAAAGCATTTTATAGGAGCCTAGCCCAACCTAAAACATAGAGTTTTTCTTCATTAATTTTTTTAAGATTAATCATCTACTTAATGTTGTTTCCAGCAAACTTTGGGAAGTAACTCTGGAGCGCCAGCTGCAATCCAATAAGTGTGTTCAAGATTTCTGCTTTAATTTTTTAAAAGATTTATTAACTGCAAAAAGTAAATTAAAGAACCTCTTTAATATTTGTTTATCCATAAATCAACTTTTCATCAAATGAATTTAATTTTACTGTTGTTTTAGTGATTACATACAGTATATTTACTGATGATCCTTGGAGAGTGGTATTTGCAATACATTGTTTAATTTATCAAACGAAGAAAAAACAAGATTTTCGCTATACCAAGGTCATCTTAACTCCAGCTTTCAACTAAACCGAGGTTTTAATATTTTTTTACTCGAAAGCTAAGGAGCTTAAAAATCTTGGCCTTAAAAATGCTACTGCAGTGAGAACAAATCAATAATATCTTTAGAATTTTGTAATCAAGACAAAAGTCTAATCGTTTTTAATGTTTTTAAAGACACAATGAACAACTGTTGCGCACATTTACGTCAACTATGATGTAAACCTTAGGTGGGTCTTGTGTATCTTCACAAATGATTTTTATTTTAATATTTTAAGATAGATTTTAATAAAAAAACAAATGTAAAAGCATACGAACATATCGTTATTACTTCAGGCGTTAGGAAAACAAAACCGTTTGAAGTTTTGAAACGATCGATGGACTAATGCTTTTTTAGAAATATCGTGATACACATAGAAATCTTTCGAGGCACACCGGTTGAAAATCGTTAAGCTAGATCAGGGTGGCAAACTTTTTTATGCAAACGTGCCAAAATATTAAAAACATTGTTTTTCAAATTAATATCGTGCCAGTTACTTTGAACAATATGTATTATTCCATAAATATTGCATAAATTATCGCATAAATTTTTTGCCATAAAATGCATATCAATGAGATTTTTGTTGTAGTTTGGATTCCAAGCGTTTTATATCTGGTTCATACTTTGTCACTTTAAGTAATATGCAAATAAAACATACATATGTAGTAAAAGTATGCTGACGGTTTCTTCCAACTTTCTGCTTGCTACAAGCTACTGTCGCAATCTGTCTCAAAACGAAATAACCAGGAAAAAGAACCCAACGATATGGATTACACACTTGGGTAATGTGATGTCACAGAGTTTATGAAATAGCTTTGATTTGGGATATCATCAAATGTAAGTTTGTAACTTTAGTTCGGAGTGATTTTTTAATTGCACTATTGTAACAGTTATACGAAATTTAGATTAAATTGTCATAAAGTGCCGTGCCCACACCCGTACCAGCCAAAAAAATTGGGGACAATACAGTTTTTCACAAATTTTATTGAAGATTGCCCGAATCATGATCTTGTAACATTGCAAAAAATATAAAAAAATGTTACACATTTTTGTTTCAAAAATCTGATGATAAATAAAAAAATTATCACTTTGAAACTGTGTCTAAATTCTCCATTTTTGTCCCAAAAAATCAGTTAAAAAAATATCTGCACATCATATCTTAATTTTCTGAATCGTTTTAAATTTGGAAACTTTATCCTGCGTAAATAGATTATTGCTATGATCCTCCAATTGTGTTTTGTTGTTCTTCCAATAATTGTACTTTTGTTTGTTGCAACCAGTACGCTTAGGCGTTCGAGTGGGTTAACCTTCAAAGACTTTTTGCTGCACGTAGCTTTTTGATTGATTTCAATTTTAGTATTTTTTATTCATATAATTTCATTTTTATTGTATTCACATTTACTGAGCTATTTTTCTATTTATTATTGATCAAATTGTTAAATTATAAATTACATTAATGCTTTTTGTTCTTGAAAAGCTCTCTTTAAATTTTTTAATATTTTTGTGACAATATGAGAAATTCTACTCGTTGAATAAGGTTATTTCGAACAATCAATAACATTAAAGGTTGGTTTAAACAAGTGATTCTCAAACTTTCATGGTTCGTGGCCCCTTTCCAGAGACTTTTAACACCCGTAGTCCCCTGTTTAGAATATTGTCCCAAAAGACCATTGAAGAATAAAAAAAAAGATCTTTACTTTAAAGTTGTCTCTGATTTTTAATTCGTTCCAAAATCAAAACAAGATTAAAACGATGCTTCTGCTCGTGGCTGACATTTGAGAAACTCTGGTTTAGACTGAAAACCTTTAAGCGCCGAAAGAAGTAAAATATCAACAAAATAAACAAAAAATACTTACGCCAACGCTTTTAGTAGAAACGAGACCTAATTTTTGATGGCATAGCAGAAAATTCCGTTTTTCGCATGTTTTATTGGTTACCGCTTTCATACTAAAGCAGTGCTTCTCAAACTTTTTTGCAGGTCTACCCCAAATCGAGTAAAACATTTTTTATTGACTCCTAATCAATTAAACACTATTAAGTATTGCAATGTTCCGTTAAATTAAAGACATTTCTTTTTTTGATCCTCACTTTCACACATCTATGTTTTTCTCTATCAGATGTGTGCAAGAAACAAGTGAAGATTAAAATAACGTCTTCACGTTAATGATCAATACAATTTTTAGTTTTACAAATAAGGTACCGTTATTTCATTTCTGCAGTAGACCTCATCAGCCTTTCATTGACCCCTATTCGACCCTTTGCTAGTTGTCAACTCCTGGTATGTTCCAATTGACCGCTGAAGATCGATATCAACCACTTTGAAAACCATTGTTCAAAACCAAGCTAAATTATTGCAATTTTGACTTTAGCTTTTTTTCACTAAACACGAACAAATTTTTGCAATGGCCTTTGTTTTCGAGTCTACTTTTAGTCTGAACCGATCTTAAAAGTAGGTCAGTTATGTGTTTTTGCATTGTGATTGTTTTTAAAAAATTTAGAATGATGAAAATTTTCCTTTTAAAAACTTTTTTGTAGTAATTCTTGTTAGTGGACGTTACAAGAATGTTTTTTTATATTGTTTTAAAATATTCTACTAGGCTAACACAATTGTTTTTTTTCGAAAAAAATTTGACCGCTAATTCGCCATGTAAAAAATAATTTGATTTAGTTTTGACAACAATCCAATCTAATAAGTAGCAAAACCGATCACATCATAAGTAGGTTCTTTATTGAACAGAAAACTTAATCACAGTTAGCAGCTCGTCCCAATAATTGTTTCTAAAGTTCACTAATAATAATAATATATTTTCAATAGCATTTACTTCAAAAGTAAAAGCCATGATCGCAATAGCAAATATATCAGAATAATTACAATGAAAACGTAGTAAGATTTTGTGTAAGCCTAAAGCCGACATGTTGCAGTTGATCGATTTTGCTGCTATTTTAGCGCTCTCTGGACTGCCAAACTTGCTCCACCATTAGATTCGAAGTTGCCCTCCTCGATGTAGTTTTCTCCCATCGACCCCAACTTCACACTGCACTAAGTAATCCTTGCTCAAACGTTCATTGTTACTGAGGAACATGAAAATCAAATCTGTGTTCCTCCGAATTACATCCAGAAGACGTCGATGGAGTTGCCTGTTGATTCGACTGTTAACAAAGAATCTAATAAACTTATTTAATTTTATAGCAGATACATCATTATTATTATCTTTTAGTATATTTTCTTTTTTAAATAGAATAAAATAACAAACATGCGGAATTATAGATTAAACAAATTTAAACAGGAAAAGGAAAAACCAATAAAACCATGAACTTTATAAAATGCGATCGAGATAAAAAAACTAATTTTTGAGAATAAGTTCAAGTGCGAGAAAAAGAATGATTCAATAAGTTATATTACAGTGTTTCATTGGTTATGTAAAATTTTGCTTTCATAAATTAAGGTAAGATATTTTCAATACAATCAGGTATTTCTAAACAAGTCTTACTTTCATTGTGTTCAACAGTCCAGCATCTTGCGTCAGACTGTTCTGAGTTGATAATGGTTTTCTCATTGATTCACTTGATTCGGTGAACGACGAGATTGAAGGTAATGACGTAAAACGTTTTTGCCCGAGCAAGTTAGCCGATCGATGAACGAACGTTTGGTTTGCAATCTTTTGGCCTGTAACTGCGTCATAAGGCCCGTTATGCTCTTCCTTTTGGGTTTTAGGATTTTCCTTTTCTAAACGTTTTCCTTTAGCTCTTCGGTTTTGAAACCAGACCTGTTCAAAATCAAAACGTATTCATGTTGCTGCCAAGAGAAATGGCAACAAAACACTTAAAAGTATTTTACAACAAATCTAGTTTACTTAAATTATTTTATTAAAACTTTTCACCTTAACAACTCTGATGTCCAAACCAGTATCGTTGCTCAGTTGCTCTGTCATGTGGCGAGTTGGTTTGGAACTCTGCTCGTAAGCAGTTTTCAACATTTCCAGTTGCTGATCGTTGATTGCTGTTCTTGGTCTTTTGCCGTTATTTTCAATGCTATTCTCTGCAAAAGTAAGGTTTTTCAGACTTAGTTTTGTGGTTTCCTTGTTTGTGATGGTTTTGTCGTATCACCAGCGGCGTATCTACGTAAAATGGCGCCCATGGCAAAGTTTAAAACTGCGCCCCCTACTTAACTTGTTTCTTTTTCCAGTTTATATTGAATTGCTTTTTCTCAACCACGCAACATAATTAGGTAAAATTTAATAGCGACACTAAACAATAAGCAATAAAAAATTCGGACGGTCCCTCAATAACAGTGTCTTACAACAGTACTTTTCGTGCCTTTCTTGACGCAAATTCGTAAATAATTTCATCAAAATTAGTTTTCTTTGTTTCATCCCTCTCTATACTTAATAAAGCTAACGTCACTATCAATTGTGCGCAGTGACAGAACAAATGGCATTAATCGTTGGCTGACAATTTTTAACAACTGTTGTTGAATTGCGATACTTATACGTTATTATTTAAGTAAAAATACAAGTTTTAATTATTTTCAAGTTGAAATTATTTTATTGAAACTTTGTACGATTAAAAGTTTTCGCCCTTTCTGCGCCCCTATCCAAACGGCGCCCATGGCACGAGCCATGGCTCTCAACCCTAGATAGGCCACTACCTATCACTGATAATTTCTGGTCATTGCTATCGTATCTAATATCTATTCTTCAACTCAAACAACAACAAGAGCGTTAAATTTATATCAATCGCCAAGTGATTACTCAGATCTGATTTTGAAGATGTCAAGATATGTCATCGTTATTCGGTTAAAAGCTCTGTAGTCAAATGCGTGTTAAAACTGAAAAGCAGATGAAAATAACTATGTGCCGTTTCCAAGGACGAAAAGGCAAAATCAATTTTATAGCTTTTATTTAAATTACTTCAAAAAAGCTTTTAATTTCACTATGGACCTTATTACATTACAAACAAAGTAATAAGTTTTTTAAATTTAAATCTCGTTGAACAATTTGAAACACAGTTACGTTGAATCTCCACTCACCTGGTGACTTTGCTTCGTCGTGGTCTTTTAAACAAATCAGTTTGTAATCATCCAAACAATAAAACTTATCCCCAGTCTTCAATTTTGATTTGCACACCGAACATCGAAAGCAGTCTAGATGATAGACGTGATTATTTACCCGATGAACAAAACAAGTCGCTGGAATTATTTGCTCGCAAGCAGTACACCTCGATGTTACGTATCTAAAAATCAAAGTGATAATTTAACAAGAATGCTTCTATGTCTTGCGATCTATTTTGCTTTTTTTTGTTGCTCTCCCAGTTTTTAAGCACAAACGAATCGCCTTTACCCCAAGTAATTTTTAATGTATAAAATTAAAACCTAAAGACTTACTGGTGGTAGTCTTTTTTGCAATAAAACAAGTTTTTTCGCACGAAACAACTTCCAGTCAGCTGAGCGCGGCAAATCTCGCACTTCAAACACTTTTCGTGCCATGTTTTCTGCCCGACCTTGAGGAGGAACTGATCCAGGATCGGTTGATTGCATCTGTTGCATTTCGAAATTTCATCTAAATCAAATTTTATAAATGTTAAATAACACGCCCCAACTTCTAAATCGTTTTGACTTGAGCGAAAATAAATTGTATTAATAAAGATGCTTCTAAATTTGTAGCAACAAAATTTAGTTCCTTCGAGTTTTAATATTTAAAGCTTGTTTGCAATCTCATACTGCCACAGAGTAAAATTAGAGATTTAATTATAATGCTATGATTTGCAGTCTATTTTACTATTGTTTTCATTATGACGATTATCAATACGTTTATGTAGGCAAAAAGACAAAAAATAATTTTGTCACTTTTAATACAAATATGTCGTTATTTCTCAAACATTCTGTACATTTTGCACAAAAATTTAAAGACTTCTCATAATCAAACTAGATTTGAATTTGATTTCTTGTCATTTACATAAACTACATCAAGAGTTGTAAATTGTTTAAAGTAAACTTCATGGTTTTTAATCTTTTTTGCTATTAAACAAATAGAAAAAAATTTTAAATTTTAGTAGAAAGACTAAGTAAAGGTTTCTTATTATTCTTATAATCTATTCACCCATTTGCTGGACAAATTTAAAGACATTAAACTTACAGAATCTGTTATATATGCGATAATAACAATTAATCCAACTTCCGATATGCCTCAATATTGCTATCTAGTAGATCAATTTTTGTTTTCGGTATATAAACAGATATGAATGTAATTTAAAGCTTATAGAAATAGGAAAATAGATTAAAGTTACTTTTCTGAGAGAACAAGAAAACGACAAAGATGTCTATCAATAACTTTAAATATAAAAAAGATTTTTGTAAAAATTTGTTATATCAATACGCCTTCTCGCTGTTTCACCTGCAGCATTTTCGTTTGGTTTATTACTCGGGACAGTCTTCATACCGATATTTCAATTGCTAGCAAAGGCTTAAGGTTCCTCAAATTACTGATGCGTTCTGATTCTTCAAAAGATCTCTCTTATCTCCACACTATTTTTGCTCAAATGCAAGGTAATCCACAGATTTTACAGAAGTCTGTGGAAAACTTTTTTCTTCTTGCTGCATCCATTGCATAAGATTTTCAGCAAGAATCATCGAGGTAAAGATCAGAGAGCGTAAAGACTACAAATACGCTTTGAACTTTTGAAAACAAATAAAATTGCAAATAAAACTTCCAACCTGCTTTAAATGGATCTGCTTGTATTTTATCTTTTTTTTATGACAATAACACTAATTGCTATTTTTAAAAAATAAAAAGGTTTCGGAATGAAACTAAAGGATGAAACTAATAGGAAAGATGCCCGGTGGTTTGCGAATCTGCATTTTACAAAAAGAAACAATAGATTTTGTTGATGGCGGTAGAGAAAAGATCAAAGATCACAAACCGCCAGACGCTGTAGAAAATTTCACTTGGGATTGCTTTTCTAAAGATAAATAGAAAATAAGAAAAAAACTTTAGATAATTGCATTTTTAAGTTTAATTTGACTTTTGAAAGATTTGAACGACGTCATAAAGCTTTGCAAAAGCACAAAAGTATAAAAATAAAAATTACTTATGTAATTGCGCAATATTCAAAAATATTTTAAAGTATTTAGTGATGTTTTTGGTTCCAGTCTGCTAAAAATTGAAACACTTATAAAATAAAATTTAACAAAAATCTTCTTTGTTGCTGCAACGCTGTTATCTTCTATTTTTGTTTTTAATCAGGTCTTCACATTATTATAAATTTATTAAAGAACTATTTTTATGTTACTTAAATCTTTAGATAGTTTTTTTTATATAAAACTCTCTGCAAAGTAATAAACGAACTAAACTGACATTTAAAAGAAAAATTGTTTAGCATGAAAAAACTTATTGCGAAATGAGCATTCTGCTTCTGATTAAAAATAACTTCTTCAAATTTATTTTTAAAGTTCGGAATATTTATGAGTAATGTTTTGATTAGCCATTTTGAAATTATTCAATCAATTTATCTTTTATCTTCCGGGCTCCCAGAACATCAGCGAATGCGTAAAACATTGGCTCAACCGTCAAAAAATTATTTTCTGAGATTTTTTATTTTACATCACTATGTTTATCATCTTGACTCTTAGGAAAGTGTGGAAGGCACTATACATAAGGTAATTTTCAAGCAATTACCCCGAACTGCTCCCGGAGATACTGACATATTACTGTCTGATTGAAATTTCTTTAGTCGGATTTTTAGTTTTTATAAGAGAAATAACTAAAATTGAAGACTCTATTTCTGAAAATAGACCACCTAAGTCACATTTTGGAAAAAATGAGATATGCCGAAAAAATTGTTTTTAAATTACCATAGATATTTTGACAAAAAGTTTTTTCTGGATAATGTATTAAATTTCTTTTTGAAATAACACAAAGGTTTAAAATCTTTACGTATTTTTCTTCTTGAAGTACCAACGTCTAGTTGTTTTAAGTCCAAATTTTCTTCTTGAAGTACCCAGTACAATTCTTGAAGGTTAAAAATTCCTATACACACTTGATAGCGTATTAAATATCCTGTCTAAAAGCTCGTTTTGTAAACTGAACAATTCTTTTTCAGTTTTGTTTTGTAAAACTTGAACATTTGAAAGTTTGTTAAGTTAAGTTAATGATATAAGATTGACGCAAGTGCCGAGCAATCGTAATGAAGAAATAATTTTGTTTTAATTCTAGACAAACCTATTGAATAGCTTGTTCCTGCATTTTGTTTACCTATATTATTATTTTAATCATCTTTTTTAGATTAATTGAAAGTTCTAACATTTCAATTACAGGTTTTGAATCGTGTCAGTTAATTGATAATTGGGCAACAAAGCATTCTGTTGGAGTCACAAAGTATCGGCTTATGTTTTGATATTTAGAAATATTATCAAAAAGAATATTACTCTGAATTACCTTTTGACTAGTAGATCGTTAAAATATTTTTTAAATGTTTTCTTAATTTGGGTACAAAAATTTTGGAAAAATAAACTTCTCATAAGGAGCTTTTGACTTTTTCCAGATCCTACATACTTTTCTGTTTCCCCTACACCAGGCATGTCCAAACTACAGTCCACTGCTTACTCAAAGTTTTTACAAATCAAGCTGCTTTGAAAACGAGAAGCACCAGACTCGAGTTTCGCTCTTGTTAGAGCTCGTCAGTGATGCTTATTTCACTGCGAATCGAACCGACTACCTGTGGTCTTCCAGGCAGGAGACATCATCATTAGACCACACAAGTCAGATAGTGAGATTTGCAGTAAGATAAGCATTACTGACGAGCTCTAACAAGAACGAAACTCGAGTCTGTTGCTTCTCGTTTTCAAAGCAGCTTGATTTGTAATCAACTAAATCATCATGTTTAACCATATAAAATATCAAATTTTTTAGTTATATTTTCAAAACTGTATCGCAGCAATTCTCAAACTGTGTTCCGCGAGGTTGTCGTTTTTTTAGAGATCACTACGATTTTGAGACGAAAATCGAGAAATCAGAGTCAGATTTACAGTGAAGATCTTTTTGCCGACCGCGGACTATAACTATAAAATCTGTCCCATCATGAAAAAGGATTGGATATCCATCCCCAATAACAAATAAACGCATAATATCAGTATTATTGCGGTTGACTTTTTCTGCCAAACTAAGCTATCAATTTTGTAGAAAAAGCGCTTTTAAGTCAGATGTCGCAATAAAAGTACCTAAGTCCAATTTGAAAAAAGGTTTATGACGTCATAATTAATTCTAAAAAGTTGTTGAAGTAGAAAGTAATACAAAAGCAATATAATAAAATATCATTTAGGGATCATTACTCCGATTTTCCAGGGTTTTTAAAAATTTTAAACCTTATTTTCTCAAAACTGACCTTATCTGACTGAAGTAAATTTAGAACTAAGAATAGTGCCCTAAGGCAGACTTGTTGGCGTATACGGGCCGCATCGGTAAAATTATAGGACCCTTTTTGTTACTAGGTTCTTGAATTCGCGGCACAGGTTTATTTTATTTTTAAATTTTATGAAGTGAAGACCAAAAAAAGATTTTCGCTTTACTTGGAAGGCAAATATCGGTCATGTAGTGAGTTGCGTAAATCTTTTTTAAATTTTTTTGATAAAGTCAATTCAACCCAGTTTTGCATTTATTTGTATTTCCTTTTGAGCATCTGAATAAAAAATCCTTCCGAAGACTGCGCGGGCCGCATCAAAAGACTTATAGCGCCGCCAGTTTTCCAAGCCTGCCCAAAAATATCTTTCCCAAGCAGACAACAAAATGGCGCGAGTAGAGTTTAAATCGCGACCGTTTCAATAACGTTCACCATCAATCACGGCGCTCTTTACGACTCAAACAAGCTGCTGACAAATATTGCCAAAATGCCGTTGAGGCTTACATTGTTTATTTGTTTTCTTTAACGATATGATTGAAATTTAGCACTGCTTGATAAAGCCGACAAGTAAAAAAGCAACGTAAACTGTTTTTTGAAAAACGCTACAAAGTAACGAGAATAGATTTTAAACTGAGATTGTGTCGATCGCAATCGTCATCACAGCGGCACTCCTCCCTACTTAAACACGCCACCGCCACATCAATAATTTGTTTTCATTTTTTGAATAAAAATAGTTCTAAAAAAATTAAAAAGTTAAAAAACGCAAAAAGATTTTATTAAGAAAAACAATTTACTAAAAATATAACCGCATGATAACAAAAAGTTCAATCGTTCTTTCTTAAACTTGTTGAGCGATTTTTTAGTAGTATATATATGATGCATCTACAATATTTAAGAAATCAGATTAGGCATGATTTTGCTACTAATAACATCAAATACAGTTCGATGTTTGCTTCAACAATGTCTACTGCAATCAAGTGAAACAAAGAAAAACACAAACGAAATATCACTTGCTGCAACTTATAAATGTTTGGCTTTCGGAAAAATATGGTTTTGTCAGCAATAAAATGGTTTTTGCTCGTTCGCTCTAATTGTCAATGTAAAATATTATGTTAAGTTTTTTGCATTGCCTTTGCTGGTTTCGAACCATACCTGAAATTTCATTAGGCTCGCTTTGATTATGTTACTATGCATTTACCTTAGCTCTTCTACATGTAATTACTTTTTTACTTTTGGCATTGTTTTGTTTTTCTCGTGCTTTTCTTTGGGCATACACTGTTACTTTGTCTTTTTTTGATTTTTGGACAAACGTGTAATTAGCAGTTTTGTGTAAAGTATCAATACTTATCAAGATATTTTATAATAAGTTAGTTTTATCTTTTTTTCAATAAATTACATTGCACTAGAAGTTTGCTATATTTTAAGCCTTGATCATGTTTTTAACTTAGTTGTATTTTCCTTATGTGGATTTGGTTCGGAAATGATCGGGTAAAAGTTATTTAGATCAGAGTTTCCCAAACTGGGGTTCATGGATCTCTAAGAGTCCATGGTGAATGCACAAGGGATCCGCGACGACATGACAAAATTTATCAAACATATATACTCGGAAAATAATCCATGCCATGAAATCCGAGATTGGTCCAAAATGGAAAATTTTTTTTTACTGAACACATTGATTTAGGAAGGAAAATTACAAGATTGGAGACTGATTCAAAGCGAAGATCTTTTTTTTTAGAAAACACCTTGTAGCCCAAAAAGTTTGGAAACTCTGGTTGAGACATGTTTTTAAGCATTATATTGTTTATAAAAATCGTAATGTGCTCCGCGAACTTGCTTAAAGTGTTCCGCTGAACAACGAACATGACTGTTTGCAAGTACGTCATATTGAGCTTCCATAATCTTTACAAGTTAGAAAAATTTTTAGTCCTTATAATTTATGTCCTGTTTTGAGAGTGAGTTAAGCAACTTTAATTTTTTTGACGTGCAAAACTGAAGTCCATTTATATTCCTGACAAATGTGTAATTACAAATATTTTTGACCAAGTGTTCGGTGAGTTAAAATGTTGAAATTAAGTGTTACTGAGTAAAAAAGTTTGAGAAACCTTGTCTAACACAATAAATATAACTTGCCTGTATCTGGTTTGAGAACTACAGCTGGGCTCCAGTGAAATTGATCCGGGTTGCGAGGAATTTGTTTCGTTTACCTGAAAGATATCCGAGGTTCAAAGTTATCATTCAATTAAGGAAAAGAGTATATATTTTTTAAACATACCACAATTATATACAGCAACACTTATCCATTCATACCAGAATTAAGATATATGTAGAAAGAAACTATAAACGTTTCCGGCGTACATTAGCACTCTTCAAACGGGTAAAATGTTAAAGTGAATAAATAAAATTCGCCATACAACTTTAACGCTACTTATTAATTACTTATCAATGAAAGTGTTTCTAAATGGATTTAAAATTATGAATTTTAGATTAATAGTATTGGGATTCGTCAGTATATTGCATCAATTAAATAAGAAGGAATGAACATAACATCGCCAGTTCTTTTTTCAGAGCCAGTGCTATTGTGCTAATATGGATTCTTACCATCTTCGAATTAAGGGCTCGTTTTCACTACGAGCATTGGGGAAGTATTCTTGCCTTGTTTTATTAATTTTTTAGCTTCTCTTAGCGCTCTACCGTGGAAAGAAGTAAAGAAATTTATTAACACAAAAAATAATATTTCCGGCAACGCTCGTAGTAGAAACGAGCCTTAATTTTTATAATTTTTTTAATAATTGCTAGTTTGTTTGGCTCTCAAATAATTGCTAGTTTGTTTAATAATTAATAATAATAATAATTATTAATAATTGTTAATAATAATTGTTAATAATAATAATAATTGTTAATAATAATTGTATAATAATAATTGTAATAATAATTGTATAATTGTTAATAATAATTGTATAATAATTGTTAATAATAATTGTTGATAATAATAATAATAACTGTTAATAATAATTGTTAATAATAATAATAATTGTTAATAATAATATTAATAATTTTTAATAACTCAAATAATTAATAATTGCTAGTTTGTTAATAATTGCTAGTTTGTTTAATCATGGTTTGTTTGGCTCTCAGACGGTCAATTGAGTTTATTTTTATATCATATGGTTTTTGCTACAGTACTCTGTTTAAGATTTCAACTTTGAAACTTTTTCTTATAATTTTATTTATATTGTATTCAAATCCACTTGGCTGTATATTTTTGGTCATTTTGATAAATAATACTTTTTAATGTTTTTTAAAAAACTTTCTTTAAATTTCAGTGTTTTAGTGTCGGTTTGTCTAGGGCAGGGTTCTTCAACGGGGGCGATATCGCCCCCCAGGGGGCGATTAGGGGCGATTTAAACAATTTGAAAAATTGGGGGGCGATTTTAAACAATTGGGGGGCGATTTCACAATTACAAATATTGTTATAAAACGATAACTAAAAATGGATACGTTGAAAACGTTCTCGCTGATTTGTGCTACTGATGGAGCTCCAGCCATGGTAGGCAGGTATCGCGGGTTTGCTTCATTACTCAAAGAAAAAATACCCAATCTATTTACTGTGCACTGTGTGCTTCACCGTCAGCATTTGGTAGCAAAGCGTCTTTCTCCACGTCTGCAAGAATGTTTGGGAGTTGCTATCAAAGCAGTTAACAAGATAAAAGCCAACGCTAAAAATGACCGATTGTTTCGACAGCTATGCGAGGTAAACGATGAAGAGTTCGAGCATCTCCTTCTCCATACGGAAGTTCGTTGGCTGTCGAAAGGCATATTTCTGGCAAGGTATTGCAAACTTAAAAACAGCGTGGTGGAGTTCCTTGGTGAAGATTCTGACCTTGCCAAAGATGTAATTGCCTGCCATCAAGATAACAGTTATCTAGCTGATTTTTATGAAAAAATTAATACAGCAACGGACAAACTCCAAGGTAAAAAGATTACTTTGGTTCAAAGCAAAACTATAATACGTGGCCTAATCAACAAACTTGAGCTCTACCAGCAAAGTTTGAGCAGAAGAAAGTTCGATCATTTCTCTCGTCTGTCAAAAATGTCTGATAGTGTCACTGACGAACATTTGCTTGTTTACGTTGAACACCTGAAAGCTGTGATAGAAGACATGAAGGTTCGCTTTAAAGATCTGCTTGACCTTGAAGTTTTTCCGTGGCTAGTGGAACCATTCGCCACTAACATCAATGACTGCGATTTCACCATGCAAGAAATGCTGATAGACCTGCAAAGTGACGAAGAAGCGCGCGCAATCTTCAGGGCACATGGATGGGCAGCTTTCTGGATTAAGTGGAAAAACCGATTTCCGCAACTGTGGGAGAAAGTAGAGCTCTTTATTTTGGCCTTTCCAACCACATATATTGCTGAACAAGGATTTAGTGAAGTGCTCTACATGCGAAATAAATATCGCAATAGACTCGACATGAATGCGACTGGGGGAGATTCAATTCGACTGAAGCTGACTAGCTTGATGCCAGCTTTTTCTAATCTTGCCGAGCAGCATCAGCCGCAAGGGTCGCATTAGTTTCATGAACTGTTGCATTTTAATAAATTGCCATTGCTTTTATTTGTGTTTTCCTTTTAAAAGCTTCTTAGATATATTTCGGGAAAACTTTCAAATGAAAGTACAGTAATCGTTTTTATGGGGGGCGATTCGGACCAACATTTTTTGAAAAGGGGCGATTTCATAAAAAAGGTTGAAGACCCCTGGTCTAGGGTTAGGATTAACACTAGAAGTAAATTATTTTTGCTTCCTTGCATTGTAATCGCTTGAAAAAAGATTTCATGTTGATACATTTAAACGGTTTTTGTAGCCATCTTTGCTTTTAAACGTCACAAAAAGTTTCTAGTAATTCTTTTAAAATATTCCATCTGGTAACAAGGTCTTTTAAATTTGCAAAAATTTTTTAACTGCTAACCCACTGGGTGTTTGAACAAAAAAGAAGATTTAATTTTACTTTTGACACAATCCTAACTTAACTAGCAACAAAACAGATTATATGATAAGCAATTATATATAGCTTTTTTATTTAACACAAAAATCGTTCACAGTTAGCAACACACAATCAAAGAACAGGAACACATTTTAGCAACAATTCTCAGCTTGTCCACAGTTCAAATCTATTAGCATACTAGCGCTTGTTTCCCAGAGTTTTTATTTTAAAAGTCAAAGTCACGATTGCAATGAATATTAGTCGTCCGATTAATTACAGTGATAAAGTTGATTAAGTACTTTATGTAGTGTGATAATTGGTTAAGTACTTTATGTAGTGTGATGATAAATACATTCATTTGCTTTTGAATATGTTGAACGTTTTTAAAATTGGTGAAATATTTCTTTTCCTCCATACCAAACGCTTGAAGCAGCCAAAGAATTGCTTCCTTCGATAGATAATGAATTAATGGAATCGTCACCATTGATCAAACCGGGATTGCTCATTGCTGGAGGACACGAGGCATTGATCGAGCCAGAGTCTTGAGCAGAGTTGAAATCTGGTACCGGCAAGTCTCGGTTGATTGGTCTTGCAGCGATTTCAGCGCTTTGTCTTCCCAAACTCGCTGCAATCTTCGAACAGTCGCTGCCCGTTTTTGACGGAGTTCCTTCCGTCGATCCCTTCCCCAGTCTCCGTGAAAGAACACTCTCCTCAAAAATTACATATTGCTGAGGAACATGAAAGTCAAAACTATGTTTCTCCGAATTGAATTCAGCTGAAGTCGATGCAGTTGCTTGTTGAGGCATTAAAGAGAAATTGTTGACTTGGATAATTTGTTGTTGATTGAGGTTATTCGAAGTCACGACACCATTTTCGCATGGAACAAAGCCGAAAGAAGTCAGATCTGTATAAAGCGAAAAAAATTAAATTATTATTAAAGATTCTCCTCCAACTTATTTAATTTTTTTTTTAATTTATATGCGGATCAGCATTTTTTATAACATAAAGAAAAATGTTCAGACCCCAGTTCTGTTTGTGTCGACCCTGATACCCTTACAAATGTCGACAACGAGTATTTTTCATTTCAGTTCCGTTTTATAAATAGAATGAAAAAATTTTTGTGATTACACATAATAAAAAGCAATAACACGATAAACGTTATAACATGAGATCAAGATTAAAAACTAATTTTTGAGAATAAGTATGCAAGGTTACATGCAAGAAAAGGAATTTGTCATTAAGTTACACTATTGTGTTTTACATGGTTACGTAGAAATATTGTTGTGGCAAGGTATTTTTAATAGAATTCGGCATTTCTGACAAGTCTTACTTTCATTTACGTTTAACAGTTCAGTGTCTTGTGTCAAAGTGTTGTGAGTTGATAGCGGCTTTGTCATTGGTTTACTTGATTCGGTGAACGACGAGGTTAAAGGTAATGATGTTGATGACATAAAATGTTTTTTCCCAAGGAAGTTGGCCGAACGATGAACAAACGTTTGATTTTCTGCAATGTTTGGATGCGTAATTGCCTGATGAGATCCGCCATGCTCTTCTTTTCGGGTTTTAAGAACGTCTTTTTGTAATCGTTTTTCTTTAGCTCTTCGGTTTTGAAACCAGACCTGTTCAAAATTAAAACCGTATTCATGTTGCTGCCAAGAGAAATGGCAACAAAACATTTAAAAGTATTTTACGGTAAATGTAGTTTACTTCAATTGTTTTATTGAAACTTTTTACCTGAACAACTCGGATGTCCAAACCAGTATCGTTGCTCAGTTGCTCTCTCATGTGGCGAGTTGGTTTGGAACTCTGCTCGTAAGCAGTTTTCAACATTTCCAGTTGCTGGTTGTTGATTGTCGTTCTTGGTCTTTTGCAGCTATTTTCAAGGCTATTCTCTGCAAAAATACCATTTTTCAGACTTAGTTTTGTGGTTTGCTTGTTTGTGATATTTCAGTCATGTCATTGATTTATTATCTCCATAGTATCAAATATTTATTCTTCAACTCAAACAAGAACAAGGGCGTTAAATTTATATCAATCGTCAAGCGATTACTTCGATCTGCTTTCGATGATGTCAAAATATAGTTGCTTGGTTAAAATTTTTAATCTATTCTTTTTAGCTGTTTAAAACTTTTAAACCCAGTTAGAACACGCCACTTCCAAGAACAAAGCAAAATTTATTTGATCATTTTTAATAACTTCGAATAAAGTTTTCTCTAATGCAGAAAATTTTTCAACAAAGAAAATTATATTCAACTTGGTTTCGACTTAAACTTTGTAAAATTGTATAAAACTCACCTGTTAACTTCGCGTTGTCGTGGTCTTTTAAACAAATCAGTTTGTAATCATCCAAAAAATAAAACTTATCTCCAGTTTTCAATTTCGATTTGCACACTGAACATTGAAAGCAGTCAAGATGATAGACGTGATTATTTACACGACGAACAGAATGAGTCGCTGGAATTATTTGTTCGCAAGCAGTACACCTCGATGTCATGTATCTAAAAATTCAAAGTCATTATTGAGCAAGAATGCTTCTACGTCTTCCTGTTTATTTCGTCTTTGTTTGTGCCTTGCCGTTTTTTAAATACGAACGAATCGCTTTTGCCGCGAGTAATTTTTATCATCCCAGAAGTCTTACTGAAGGTAGTCTTCCTTGCAATAAACCAAGTTTTTTCGTTCGAAGCAACTTCCAGTCAGCTGAACCCCGCAAATGTCGCACTTCAGACATTCGTCGTGCCACGGCTTCTCCCCCACCTTGAGAATGAACTGGTCGAGGATCGGCTGATCGCATCCGGTGCATTTTGAAATTTCATCTGAATCAAATTTTTAATAAACATGCAGCAAGAATTACAATGTATTTATGTATACGAAGACATCGTAATTCTCTCAAAGACTCTGCACTTTTTGCATACAAATCTAAAGGATTCGCATGTTCAAACTGCGGTTATATTTGATTTGTCGTTTATTGCAGAAGCAACATTGAGAGCAATAAATTATTTTGCAAAAAGCTTCTCTGTTTTTATTCTTGTTGTTTTTTCAGATTAAATAACTACTGACGAAAAAAGTTTTTTAAAACCCTGAAAGCACTTGCTGAAGGCTGCTACGTTTTATTCACCTCATTTAAATATCAAATTTAGAGATGGGAAGCAGATTTAATTGGAACTGTGTTCGCAATCAAATGTTTTCGTTTTCGATTCGTCAATATATTTTTGTACAGTAGGTTAAGATTTATTTCAGTCCTTTAGAACTGTGATAACTTCAGGAAAGTATTCTGAAGTAACTTTTCTAAGATCGTAAAAAAAGGACAATCAAATCCATTAAAACAACGCTTCGTAGCTCTCGGTCAAGATCTTTCCTGTTTAATCGAACGCTACACTGGAGGGATTAAAAAGTATATTTATTATTTCATCTTCTATTTCTATGTTGGAATTACAAGAAAGCAAAACATTGAAACAAATTTTAAGATTAATTTATAAAAAAAATTAACATTAGCTTAATTAAATAAAAAACTTTACACAGGAATTTTAACAATTTGCTTAAGAAATTACGTATTTCATGAAATTAACTCTTATTAGGCTTAAGTTCAATTTTTGAACATCAAAAACAATTACCAATTCAAATTCATATTTATTTTTTTCCCGATTTCTCAATTTACTCTTAGTTTTTTCAGACAAAACTAAAGCTTAGTTACAACTTTTTTCCTAAACCCATAATCAAATTCAAAAACTGCTAGCTTATTTGGATCTGGAAATTACGTTATGGTAAAAAAAATTTGGGAAAATATTAAGTTTAGCTTTATAGCAACAACAATGTATATATATATATATATATATATATATATGTACTGTAACACTGTTTGAAAATCAGTTCTTCTAAACTGCTCGAAAACAAAGTTAGAGCTTGAATTAAAATTAATAGCGAAATCACGGAAATAAAAACAAAGCTAAAACCCAACAGACTGTTTCACTCATAAAAGAGATCATCAGGGGTATCTTATTCAAATATCTTGTTCTATTTGAATAAGATACCCCTGATGATGCCTTTTATGAGTGAAACAGTCTGTTGGGTTTTAGCTTTGTTTTTATTTCCGTGATTTCGCTATGGTTAATTTTTATGTGTACTGTATATATATATATACTTTTTTTTACTTGTATGGCGCACCGCAATTGTAAACTCATCTAAGCTCTTAAACAAACCTGACAATAAATTAGATTTTAATTAGTCAAAATAGTTTACTCTTCACAACGCTTTCGACTAAAAATTTTGATTTTTCTTTTATTCTTCTTTTCGACGCAATGTTTTTGTTTTTACTTATTTAATTTTTTTACTGTCGTATGTAGGGTTTAATTTATTACAACAATGCTATGCTATTTTCATAAAATTAAAAGGTTTTCTTAAAATTTGAAAAATGGCCGGTGTTTGGCAAATCTGCTCTAAAACAAAAACAACAGATCTTGTAGATAAAAGTATAAAGAAGATCAAAGACAACAAACCGCCGGTGCTATAAAAAAGTTTTCCTTGCCTTTGATTTTCTAAAAATGAATAGAAAATAACAAAAGAAAGTTAAAAAGGTTTGAAAAATGCTTTAGATAATTGCTTTTTTTTAAAGTTTATTGGGACATTCCATGTCAACTCAAACCCCTTTTTGCCGACCATCTTCGATTTTGCTGAAATTTGGCATGTTTATAGGTTTGGATGAGAAAATGTCTCAAACCAAATTTCAAGTTTCTAAATCAAATAGTTTTTGATATTTATGAAAGTTGAAAATTAGACACAAAATCGCCGCTTGAACGCCCCTGATGGAGCAAAAGTGGCTCTCCTGGCTTTATTTTTTGTTCGATTTCAAAGATATAAATATTATTGGAAAGCTCTTTTCAGCAGCTATTCAATGATATTCATATCTCAAATGTATCTATATAAATAAAAAAGTCATCTTTTGTCGTGACCTTGTGACCTTGATCTCGCATGACCCCAAAACCCCCATTCTAGACAAAAAAATTTTTATAATATTTTTGTTCCTCACATGAAGGATTATCAGCATGCCAAAAATCAAAGTGAGATCTCCATGGGTTTTCAAGATATTTTTTAATTAGAAAAAAATTAACAAAAAACTTGCGAAAATGATTTATTTGAAAATATCGACAAAGTTGCGAAAATATTTATTGCGTAAATATCAACAAATTTGCATCATTAGGCACACCTGTTCAATAAAACGCAAATATCTTGAAAACCCATGGAGATCTCACTTTGATTTTTGGCATGCTGATAATCCTTCATGTGAGGAACAAAAATATTGAAAAAGTTTTTTTTGTCTAGAATGGAGGTTTTGGGGTCATGCGAGATCAAGGTCACAAGGTCACGACAAAAGATGACTTTTTTATTTATATAGATACATTTGAGATATGAATATCATTGAATAGCTGCTGAAAAGAGCTTTCCAATAATATTTATATCTTTGAAATCGAACAAAAAATAAAGCCAGAAGGGCCACTTTTGCTCCATCAGGGGCGTTCAAGCGGCGATTTTGTGTCTAATTTTCAACTTTCATAAATATCAAAAACTATTTGATTTAGAAACTTGAAATTTGGTTTGAGACATTTTCTCATTGAAACCTACAGACATGCCAAATTTCAGCAAAATCGAAGATGGTCGGCAAAAGAGGGGTGTGAGTTGACATGCAATGTCCCTATTTTCAATTCTAAAAAACTTAAAGCGACATCAGAAGGTCTTGCAAATGCACAAAGATATGAAAATTGAAACAATTAATGTGAATTACAATAGCTAAAAGCCATGTGTTAGCCATTTAGCAGTGTTTTTACTTACAGTCAGTTAGAAATCGAATCACCTTTTTAAAAAAGTTTACAAAAATTCTTTATACCATTCAACGGTGTTACCTTTCATTTTTGTCTTTATTGGTTTTCGCGTTATTTTAATTTAGATAAAAAACTGCTTTCGTTGTAATAAATGATATAAACTGACATTTAAAATAGAAAAATGTTTATCGTGGGAAAAACCGATTTTATGGAAAAATAACTTACTTGAAATATATCCGCTAGATGATAAAAAGTTGAGCAATCTTTCATCATTGAATTTGGCTTTTGCTAAAAAATTATGACCAATAAAGTTCGCTTGCCCGCGACCACAGAGCGGTTGAAGAATTTTTTTTCTCAATTTTTTTTCTGGAGAAAATTTCAGATTTTTTGAATCAAATTCTTCGGAAGAATCGCAGGTTTTTGAGAACAGTTTGTCACTTTGTGAAGGAAAGGGGGATTCAAGACAAATTTGATTGATTTCAATCCCGTCATTTTGTCGAAAACTATCTTCGCAATGAGCATGAGAATAATCAAACAAAGGAGACTCAACATCAGAAAGATTGTCCGAATCGTCATCTATCACGATTCCGTCGTCACTAATTACGTCATCTTTGACGAAGCGTTCTTCCCCGACGTCATTCTCGCATAAAATTTTATTTAAAAAAAATTTCGACTCAGCTTTTCCATTGAAGTGTTGATCAGGTAGAGTTGTATTGTTGTTCCTGCTTTGAATTTCATCACTTTTACTTTCCAAGCCAGTCTTCGTCCGTTGAGAAGTTTTGCTTTCGTCGGGCAGCTTCATCGACTGATCAAAGGGATGATCATTGTGCAAGACTAGCGTCGAACTGCTCTGCATGTTTGAAAGCATGACGAAACTTTATCTTAATGTGATGAGAAAGCTGAGCAATAAAAAGCAAATGATATTAAAAAAACACCGTAATAAAAACTATTTATTCATAAAATTTAATGGAAGAAGCAAAATCAAAATCTCTAAAACAATTACGAAATATACTTTTTTAAATTACTAACGAAATTTTTATAGATACTGTACTTTAAATTGCTCGCGATTGCTTACTTATTGTATGGAGCTGAGCAAAGCACAAACTCCAAACTTTATCTGCCCAGTTATAAGCTCAATAAATTTGAGCCTTCAATTTGTGAAAACTCATCTTAATTTAAGATCAAAGTGAGCTGTTGTCTCAATCGTTATCTTTAAAACCTCATATCGGCAGCAAGTCATTTTTCATTAATTATTGATTCCGAACCATCGAGACTCGCGCTTGCTTATTTTTAGCTTTTAGATTTTCGCTTTGAATTGTTTTTCTTTCTCATTATTTATTTGACCAGTCAATAAATATCAGAACTCCAAGTACTTAAATATTTTTTCGATTCAGGCCTTCTAAGGATGTGCTTAACTCATCGTGTAGCAAAGTACAAGCGCTGATAACACATAATTCGATATTTCATTAACAAGGTAGCAAAATGATAATTTTTTTTCTTTTTGGCTCACTATTATATTTAAACTAAATTTCGGTAAAACTTGTATTTTAAATTCTTGCCGTATATCAACAACCAGAACTTTCTTAGAGTTTCTACAGTATTTGTGATATTGCAAGAGCTAAATCAGTCAGTGCAAATACAGATTGCAAAATAGAAATTATACATAGAGTTGACATATTATATACTTTTAAATCAATCTAAATGTTTCTTTTTATAGAACATTTATCAATAGAAGTATTTCAATAATGTACTTAAGCTAATCCACTAGTTGACATCGCTTTTATGTTTTAATGTACTGAGCCTTTAAATAAGCAAAAAACCAGCTCTGGAAATAAAACTTCTATTTCATTATGGTGATGTTTACATATTTTTATCGTGTCTGTGCACAACTTACTGATGAATAAACGGTATTAACCCCTTAACCTACTAACCGTATATATCCGGTCGAGAGGTGCCTGGCACTTTCCAACAAGTCTCGGGTTAATTAAGCATCCGGGTTAATTAAATATCCAGGTTAATTGAAACGGGAAACGGTATTTTTTATTTGCAACATATTCATTTATTACAACTTCAAAATACCAATGATGTTCATTTTCGATAACAGAATAATTCAATGTCTATTAAAAAAATTACTTTTGAATTGGCAGAAATTTAAAAAAAAAAACATTTGATTAACGGGTTAAATAATTATAATTGAAATACCATAAAAAGTTTTCTCAGCTTTAGGGTTACCTGAGCAATCCTATCAATTAGAACGAAATAAACACGATTTTTTAATTCTTACTATAACAAAAAGTCGATAAAAAATAGTTTGACAAATACTTTAATAATTTAATAATAATTTAAAGTAAAAAAATAATTTTTGAAAAATGACTGTTAACATTTATTAGTCTAAAATTAAAAAAGTTTTTTCATGACATTATTTTTTATTTTACAGATGAATTATAATTTTCATCAATAAAATTTTTCAAAATACAACTTATTCCTCGTAAACAAAATAGTTTTTTATGGAACTTTATAGCAAATCGTACAAAATGTCTCGTTCTTACAATCCTAAAAATTTTCATTGAATCATCAAAGAAAGATGCTCTTTTCTACTAATTGGATCTTCGTTAATCTTTTGTAGTCTAAGTCAGCGTATTAAAGTGTTTCAAGTGTGAGTTGACGATTTCAATTCGATCGCAACAGGCTCACTGCAGTGCTTACGATAAAAAAGTTGTCTGAACGCTTCAAAATTTTACGAATCCGATAAAGGTCTTAAGTAATTTAGCCTATTTTTCTTGTCATGAATCCAACAGCGTCGAATTAAATGTGGCATCTGATAAAAGCTTACGAAGGCGAAGCCATTTAAATTGAAAAAGGAATTCGGTAATACTTTTAGAGGCTACTGTAGAAGACCTTCTATAACATCTAGTGACAATTCTATACCAAATTTTATTCAAGTTTAAGTTAAACCCAATAAAAGTTTTTTATTTTACATCCCAAAAAAATTTTTTAGGATCATCTAAGGCTAAATAAAGTGCATCCATAAAATCTACATTTGATCATTAACTACTAAGAAAACTTTGTTCATACACTACATGTATGTGAAAGATCTAATGACATAGCAATTTTGGTTACAAATTACAAAACCAAGGTGGGACTTTAAAAGTTTAAACAAACAGAAAATTAACTTTTACTAAAAGTGGTTTGTCGGACTGTTTTTGAGTAGACACATGGACTGCTTTCAAAAATTCTTGTTTTAAAGATACAAATGAATATTTTGCAATCAAGTTTGTTTGAGTTTATTCACTTTATAATTGCGTCCAAGGCTACGCCAACAACAGTGCCCTAAGAAAGACTTAATTAAAATGAGAAAAATTAATCTCTCCAATAATCGCTAAGAAGTGACTCCATTTTTTGAAAACTGGGATGGTCAAGAAGTAAAATACCAATCGTAGGCAATGATGGCTTTACCAAAAGAGGGCTTTGTGCAAGAAACAGAAGGGGGCCACTTTTTTAAACTATTTCAAATAAATTGAAGGCTTTTTTTTGGGCTTTTGCTTTATTTTCACGCTCTACTTTTCTTTTAAGTAGATTGGTAAGCTTAAATTGACATAGATTTAATAATTAATCAGAATTCAATGCAACTAAAAACCGAAAAAAGTCTTTACTTTGTTTCAAAAACTTTTTTTAAAGCTCTCAGGGTGCTACTGAAGAGGCCTCTCCGTTTACTTTATACTAAAGCCATCACTGACCGTCACCCCGTGGAAATTGACAGAAAATAGGAAAAAGAACAGAACGATTGTCTTGTCACAATTAGGTGAGTTTCGTTTGTTTATGCAATTTTAATTCGGAAATTGCTGATCTGTGCTCTCGATTGGCAAGTCTGCTTCGTGTCTTACAGATGTTTTTCATCGAAAGCAGCAAAGATAAACTAAAACAAAGCATAGTACAAGATAAAAAAAACTTTTAAAAGGTCACTCCAAGCAAAAAATAATTCGAAACTATTTTCAGTAAAGTATTCTGAATAAATTTAAACCGTTCAAAAACAACTAAAGCCAGCTATTGTTTTGTTTTTACTTTTTTAGTGAAAAATATAAAAACTAAAATTTACATAATGTAAAGAATAATTACGGCAATAAAAGTTATTTATAAAATTCACTTAAATTTTTAAAAATGAAAAATTTCTTATATATTTCAGAATAAAAAGTAAAGCCAATATATTTTGAAACATAGTTTATTGAGGACGTTTCGGAATTATTAACTTGTAAAACTGTAGATAAAGGAATCGGCCTCCACTGATCAATATCCAATTTATAAAACTCCTGATTGCTTTATAATTGCTCTTAGAAATTTGTTTATTTGGGCGAAACCAATTTTTGACTTTCGATTTGAAGTATTAAAAACTTATTACCGGATTGTATAAAAGACTGGTGGTGTAAAAAAAGAAAATATTTTATGAATTAATAAATTTTTTATTTTTATCGACTTGAAAATCGAAGACAAAAATTTGAAAGCAAATTGCTTTTTTTCAACTTTTATCAACTAATTTTTGATTTATTAATTTTTTCGTCAATTTTGAATATAGGTTATAGTCGATCATTATTTTTATTTAATTTAGTAACGAAAATGTCAATATTTTACGTGAAAATCTTTTAAATCATAAAGTTAGTGTGTAATGAATTGCAGAATACTTAATAACAGTTTGGTTAAATTTATTCGAAAATTTTATTGAAGCTCTCAACTTTTTCCGAACACAAATTTTTTTTTGAAGATGTCGCTTGCTTTCGTTCAAAATTGATCTAGATTTATAAACAAATCCACTAACTAAAAAATCTGCGTAATGTCGTTTGTTTTTTGGATCTAATAAAGTATAATAAATAAGTTGATTTATTAAATTCGATCTTAAAAATTAAAATACGTAAAATAAACGAAAAGCTTGTTCTAGAAATAATGTTTTATATTAATCACAAAAAAGCTTCTACTTTCTTCAATGCGTCTGCTCGCGACTCCCAATGTTTTGTCGCTTAAAATTCTTTTATAAGTTTCAATAAAAAAAATGAAAAAAAGTAAAAGAAACCCTAAATTTAAGCACAGCATCGGTTAGATTCACTTGAGCGCTTTAATCGTTTCATGCCCAATGGTCTTTTGAAAGACCACAATCTTTTATCCAATTTTAGCCTTTAAAGAGCTGAAGCATAAAGTTTATATTTGCGTATTTCAAAACTATGAACTGGCAACTCTTTTACAATGCACATAATGAATTTAACATTAACTGATCCCTTTCTGTGTAATTAAACAAAAAAAATTTATAAATTTATATATATATATTAATAAAAAATTCATAAATTTTTTTATGGCATAAAAGGGTTAAGAGTAGATAGTCGGCGTTTTTCAAAATAATGCGTTTGCAGCAGAAATAAACAGCAATTTTGTAAAAATAAAAAAGCAAACATTCCAATTCCAAAACTTCTCAAAAAAATCATTACGTCATCGACTTAAGATGACGTCATTACGTCATCGACTTAAGAGTATGTTTGATGGCCGACTGGTAAAAGAACTAGAAGTTTAATTCTATGTGTAGTGCCTGTGCTCTTTTAAAAAAGAAATTTCGTGTACTCCTAAGGTTTTCTTGTTTTATATATTTATATTTGTATCACACTGTTTTATAATTCCTATTGCAGCCAACCCATTCGCTTGTGAACACGATCTTGTTTCAAGCAAAAACATCAGTAAATCAAGCTACAATCTTATGTAAATCAAAAATGACAATTTAACAGTATTTCGAAATATAGATCAGCGTGCAATGTGACCCTCTTTCTGCAATTGGCGTTAATATTCAAAAAATCTTTTGGCTTTTGTCTCAACGTTTTGATTAGAAAATATGTTTTGACCTGGGTGCTTGACTCAAAGGCTTTTATCTGTCCCTTAGCCGTTTCCCATCAAGATGAATGACTTATGTTGTTGTTATTGTTGTTGTTTTCTTCGTTTTTATTTACATTTTATTTATATTTTTACGAATTGTTTATTTAAAGTGACTTAAAAAATCATAGGTTTAACTAAATAACTATCCACTGATGTTGATATACGTTTCAAAAACGTTGTATGATAGTGGTGCCCGCGAAGTCTTGTGCATTGACAGAAAAAGAAAAATCATGCACTGTAATCAGACTAATAACTTTATTTTTAATCAATAATTTATATTCATATGCGTAAAATTTTGTTACTCGTTAATAAACCGCAATATTCACAAGTTTCTTGTACAATATAATTTTGAAATCGATAGTGAATTAATTTTCAATCAAAGAAATACAGAAAATCTTAACTTAATAACAACAAACTTCAAAAAAGTGATAAGTTAATGTTTAATCATTTCAGAGTTTTTTACAATTTAACAGTTTTCATAGAAGAACAAGAAAATGTGAATTTCGATATGGAAAAAATAGATCTATAGACTGCTTTATTGCAAATTATCTTTCCACAATTTACACTTAACTACTTATTTTTCAATCCACTCTGAATATTTTTTACGTATATTTTGCATGATGTTGAGCAGACTTAAGATTTATAACAAGAATTTTAGCCAAGTGCCAACTTAATTTAAAACGACTAAGTAAAAATAAAGAAATTGTAAAGAAAATAATTCTTGCTTTTGCTCTGTCAACGTTTGTTTTGAGCCGCACAAATTATGCAAAGGCAAACTGGACGTCTTCGAGTTAACGTAAAATTTTGCAAGCAAAAGAAGTGAAAAATATATTTGAGTTGAAAGTGAAGTGTTCAACAAATCAATGAATGTTTCTAAAAACAAAAATTGTAAAGTTTCAGAGCGATTCTTTATGCTTAAGCCGCTAAGTTAAACAAGAGACTTTATAAAAAATGATACTTAAAATTTCGTTGCAAAAAAATTCGGTTTATATTCTAAAATTCGAAACTTGCAACTGTAGACAATCTTTGAAAAAAGCATTCAGTGCATACAGAAGATGAATTAAACGAGAACAATGGTAAGTGGGTCTTCATATCTTGTGCTGACCCGACCACTTCATTTGACTTGAAAGGAATCAAAATCGCAGCCAGCCAATTTGAAGTTTGATATCGCAGCAGATTAGCCGAATCGGATTTCAGCTGGGTCGTGACGTCACGGTTTGAAGCAAGAACTCAGCTTTACATTTGATCTTTCGAGTTAAGCGAACAATAACAAAAAAGCAATTAATGAATTCGTCCGAAAAGTTTTGTTTGCTTTGAACGAAGCAATATCCTTGATACTCGGTCTCGAAACTTTTGACATCGGAGTAAGTTTGCTGGAATCCCAAAAGAACCATTATAAATAGATCGGTTTAAACTAGCCGCAGCTTATTTTGGCTTTTATTTCGTCAGTCTTGAAATAAATTTTCCCAATATAAAACAGTTCAGACCAACTTCTCAGAAAATTCTGTTTTAACTTAAAGTCGGCAGCGTGCTCGAGTGGTTACGGCGCCGTGCTTATGATCAACATGGTCTTGGTTCAAAACCCACTCGTGCCATTCTGCTGTGTCCTTGTGAAGGACATTTTATGGCACTTTTCCCTGCTTGGTGGTCTTGGCAAGCAGTTCTTAATTATAGTCATATCTCTATTAAACTACAAGCGGACGGCAATATCTTGGCATCTCCGGAAGCAGGTCGGGGCAATTGCCTACCTTATGTATTAGCGCCTCCGTCGCTTTCCTGCGAGTCAGGAGGATAAATATAGAGATAAATAGATAAAAAAAGTTACCTTATACAAAGTGGCTAACGAGAACTCAAACCCGTGATTTAGTGGGAAATGCGTCGCATAAATTCTCGAGGGAAAAAACCAAGATCATTGCTCTAATCAAGCATTGAAATATAGGTTTTTGTATAAATGTCCAGTGGAGACAAGAAAAATTATCAAATTTTGATATGTGGAAAAATAAACTTGCTTTTTAAGTGAGAACCAAAAATTAAAAAAGGTCATCATTTTGATGTTAATCGGCAATTGAGACTTTATATTCTAATGTAGTTAATAGAAAAGTAAAAACGCATTCGAACCCCATTACACTCATCCCTGCTGGTAGGTTTTTATGAATAAAACATTTATGTAGCCCTACGATCTTTATGATGGTTCAAAAAAACCAAGTGAACCACAAACGGTGACATATTGATATAGGAGATTGTTTTGTGTTATAAAAAGAATCGTAAAACTAGAAATTTTGATCTTACAAGAAAGCATTATCGTGGTACTTTTCAACTTACTGATTTATCGAAAAAAAGTAATTTAATGAGCGTTTATGAGCAACTAATATCTTAATCTTTTTTTTCTTAACCAGGCGAATCGAATCGTCACAACGTAATTCGACCTTCGATTTAGCGCAACTTATCTGGATACTTCTACAGTTTCCAGTCTATGGCGACGGCACGCGACAAGACATGGAAGAGGCAAAGTTGACGATCGATTGAAAGCGAAGAGCGGCAGGAAACCATTTGCGCGTGGCCGCAAGCACGAGGGGAGTTCGGGGCCAAAAACCGAGTCGGTCACTTTGGTCGGGGAGGCTAAGTTTCTAAGACTCACTAAAAACTGTTCAACATTTGGACAAGCGACCGCTCTGAAGTCAGCGACACGGATCAATTGACGCGAGTTCATTTGCGGATCGACTTACGATTGGCTTGAAGTCGAGGTAATTCGAAGCCGCTTTCTACACGTGAATTTGCGAAGTGTTAAAATCTGTTGTTAAATTTGATAAAATGCTACTCGGAAAATGTCAAGATTAAAAATAATGATAACGAAATAAATAGCTGGGAAGCGGGTCTGGACCACCGATAAAATTGCGGTCGAGTCACGCTTGAAAGGAGGTCATCTCCAAGGCTCGACTCGAATTGCCTCATTAGGACCCACGGAGACCCACCAATCGCACACAGCAAGAAATTTCGTTTATCAATAAAACTACTAAGATGAAGATAAAAAAGTAACTTTGCTCGAGTTTAATTGCTTTGCTGTAACTCTTGTCACTTCTTATTTTGGACAAAACGCATTCAAAGTTTAATAACTTTCGAATAGAATTTGTATCAAATCATGATTTGTACCAGTAATTTAATGATTTGTTTATTATATTATACAATTTTTAAAAATTCTTAATCTTATAAGTGAATGTGTGTTTCCCAAAACCAAGCAAGTGCTTAAATTATTTAACTTAATTTTTTGGGGGAGAGGGGGGCTTGAAAAATAAATAAATTTAATATACTTTTTAAAATCTTAATATCGTGATGCTTGAAATCCAGCTTAGAAGTCAAATTAAAAGAACAGGTTTATTTACGTTTATTTATAGGTAAAAGCACAGGTTTATTTCCTTCTCTTTTTTATCAGACATCGTCATTGTTTTTGCATTCCTCTGATCGATAGTTTTTTCTATTTACATTGCAAATAAAGAAAAAATTGCAAAAAATAAAGAAAACTTAAACAAAATAAATACACGGAGAATCTATATTAGGTAAGAGTGTGCTTAATGACATTTTTTGCTTTGAGGAAACGGGGTCAAACCCTGGACAATAATTCGGTTACTAAGCAGACTATTCTTTACATAGAAAAAACAGAAAGATTAATGTAAAATACAATCATAATCATTTTTATTTATCCTCCTGTTTCGCAGTAGGTTGCCACCTTGAAGACATTTAACTTCAGGTAAACATCAAACGATTTTTAGTATTATTATTTTTCCAGCATTTCTATTTATCTTTCCTACTCGCGGAACAACGTTGGAGATGTTATATTTCGAGCAACTGTCAAGCTATTACCTCGAAATATTATTTACACTTGATGAAATAAAAACCTTTTTCAGATTTTGTACCGAGACCAAACAAACAATATTCCCAAGAAACAAAAACACGATTTTAAGAGTTTTTTAAAAAAGCAATTAGGTCTATTGACCAAACGCGGGTTTTAAACCTCTCGCTAGTTGCGACAAAGGGAATATTTATAAGCAACATTTTATTACGGGTATCCAACCTAAATATTTAGAAAAACGAGCGACCCAGAAAAATTTTCAAGCTACCCAAACCTGAAAAACCCAGGTTTAGAAACAATAGCTTAACTTAATGTGTAAAAAAACCTTGAAAGCGTTGTATATTTATCAGTCATATATATATATCTTACAATTATGAATTTCCAGCCTCTACGTTAAACTACTTTTGAAAAACATTTTATTAGAATATGTTTCTTAATTGGTAAATCTATTAAAGATTTTTAGTTTCAACTTAAACTGTTTTAAAACTTCAAAAAAATTAGTATCAATTTTTTTCTAAACAAGGCCAGGCTATTTGTCTATTTTGACTCGTCTATCACCGCAAGCGTATTTTTAGAATTTCAAAGGTTGTCGCAAAATTTATGAATCTAATCTGTGCCCTTTTAACCCTCTTCAACTTTTAGTCAACCGTATTAAATGCGTAATACCTCGCTCGCTGCAAAGCTCTACGATTCGATGGTTTTCCCAAAAATTCTACCGATAAAAGTACTCGTTTCTTACTTACAAAAAATGTTTTTTCTTTAATGTTTTAGGTAGTTCAATCCTTCATTTTAAGGCGAACTTTTTTTTCTTGGCAGTTTATATGACAGACTTGTGATGTTGATCACAATAGGACATTGTAACTAATTATTCTTAGGACCTCAAACCACCAACTTCCAAGGTAATCGTCAGTCGATTATTTGGACATGCTTTCAAAATATTGCTGGCCAGTTGAAAGATTTTTTGTTTGGTTTTTAGTTTTTATACTGTAATATAAATATGATTCAGTTCCGCTAAGATTACCAAGCAGAGGAAAGCACCGTAAATAATCATTCTCAAAGACATAACAGAATAACGAGAGAATTTACCCGAACCTTATCGATTGCGTTCCTCATCAACACGTTCCTACCTGCTCAATCACGCTGCCAACTTCAATTGCGGCGGAAGAATATCCATCAAACATGCCAATTAGATTTTATATTACTTTAGGATCAAAGATAAAATTTATTTTAATTTTCTCCGCTTTCTCCGGCACTGAATTCTTAGTTGCATGTAGATTGTAAAAACAAAATATTTCTTTGAATAATTATATCTCTTTGCTATTTATTCAATGTTGCACGAGTACAAAAATATACTGTATATGAACTAAATCAAAGCTAAAAGTACAAAATTAGAAAAGTACAGTGTTTTAGCTATATAAAAAAACATTCGACAAAATTTAATGCGTTGCATTTTTAAAACTTGTGATTATGATAATTGAAAGAAAAAGTATTCAGGAGAATAAAGCACAAAGCGAAAAAAAGGGGAAACGGGACGTCGACCTCACAGGCACGAACATAATAAGCAAATCAAATTACGAAGTGCTTAGTTCAGTCACTAAGGGCGCAAGTGATCGCAGCCATCAACGAACGGAACCTTTGAGATTGCGAAGCTTCGAAGCGACTTGCTTTCGTCGTTCTTCACTCGCTCTCAGCTTCTTTTGAAGATCGGCCATGCTAAAAAATAGAGTGACGTAACACGATCTCGAATGACGACAGAGAAGAGTGGTTAGAGCGTTGTGATTTTGATCGACGTGGTCTCGGTTTAAAACCTACTCGCGCCATTTTGTTGTGTCCTTGGAAAGACACCTTGCGGCACTTTCTCGCAAGCAGTTCTAAATTTCAGTCATATCTATATAAAACTAAAAAATAAAAATAAAAATTTCAATCGGAAAACAATGTCTCGGCATTTTTGAAAGTAGGTCGAGATAAATGCTACCGTCGCTTTTCTGCGAGTCAGAAGGATAAACATAGAGATAAGATGAAAACATGAAATGAAGAGTTGACGTCAGGTCATCACCTGCTATATATTTTGGGCAAGAACTCACCATCGCTCGGGTCCAAGTCGACTGGCAGGGCGTCGTCCAATAACAACTTGAGACAAACTATCCGAGGAACAATCATCGCTCTGACATTCGGCGAATACTCTACACAAATTTGAACAAACACGTGAAAACTTTACATTGACCTGTAAAGGTGTATTGGTAAGGGATTTTAAAAAGATTTAAAGTTAAATTATATTTTATCTTTCAAAAGATTTAAAGATAAAATATAAAATATCTTATAATTAAAATATAGGGATACCCATGCCAAAGAGGTTTGCAGATAGAGACCAGACAAAATGTACGGTAGTTTACAAGATAGAAACTTCAAACCTGGGTAGACTGTGCTCAAAAGCTGCGGTAAGCAAGCAGTCTAGGAAATCTCTTTTATAAAAACCCTTTGCAGTAAAGTTACACTACGAAATCATGACTGCTGCCTAGAATGTTTTTTCATGCTGCCTAAGCGTTTCTCAGATTAAAAGTCCGTCTTCAGGTACCTAGCCGAGGTATCTGTTTGAAACAAATTAGCTGATTTCTGCTTCTTGTCTTATCTTTATTGGGTGGAGCCCTTGCTTTATCTGATGAGAAAAGATTTGTCTCCGGCTTCTCAGGAAGACGATTATTATAGTTACTCACAAACTGGATGATCAGATTGCTGCTCTCGGGGACGATGTGCACCCGAACCCCAGAAAAAACTTTTGGAAGCAGCAAGGTTAATCCAAGAGTGGGGATCTAGATTGGCTTTTATGAAAGGTTAAGGGATGGCTAAGTCCAAGACATCCTTGGAGGAGGGGTAACAACAACAATTTAATCAAATGGAGTCATTTTTTTACAGTGGAATTACAATACATTGACAAAATGACAAGTTTCATGAGAAGAAGATTTTATCAAGATGTACAGGGTGGGGAAGCAAAATTGTCTTATTGACAAATTGCCATTTTATTCATTAAAATTTAAAAAGATTAATCACCACAAAACTTACACATTTTTTTCCTAAAGCTTAAATTATGAATTTACTGTATATTTTGAAATGTGTGCACAAGAAGCAAAACGCAATCGGATTATTGATCTCTCAGACCCATTACACGCCAGAAGAAAATTGCCAAGATCGTTGATGTGAGTGAGAGAACTGTGCGGCGCATCCAGCATGTCAGAAAATTTGGTAGAGGTACAAAGAGATCTCCTGGCAGTGGGGGCCACCACAGGACGAGAAAGCAAGGTCTTCCTCGAGACTCTCAAGGACAAAATCACGAAGGATCCTACAGTCAGCATGAGAAGACATGCTAAGACTTTAAATGTAGACCATAAGAGCTGTTGTCACCCTGGACTTGGGCGTCAAATCTTTTTTCAGGCAGCCACGACATCTTCTCACCAACAGCCTGAAGCAAAAAAGGTTTGATAGGTGCAAAAAGATCCTCTCTTTCTTCAAACACAATGGCAGGACCATCAAGGTTTTCAGCGATAGGAAATATTCACTGTGGACCAAGTTTATAGTGAAAGGAATGACCGCTGAATTACACCAACAAAAGCAGATGTGTAAACTGTTTTTAAAACAAGGAATCCAGCTCAGCACAGGTCAGGATTGTTCTGGGAGTCTTAGGATCAGATGGCAGTAAGATGCCCCCATATTTCTCCAAACCTGATCAGAAAATCGGATTTGATGTGTACTATAACGTTCTGAGGTACACAGTACTGCCATGGCTAAAGGCCACATACCCTGACAACAATTATGTGTGGCAACAAGATGGAGTTCCTGCCCATACATCTAAAAAAAGTGCAAAGGTTCTGTTATACCAATATGGTAAACTTCTGGTCTAAGAACTTTTGGCCTCCGAGTTCAACTGATTTAAACCCCCTGGATTATTTCTGGTGGTGCGCCATTGAGAGTAAAACCAATCACAACTCCATGGCAATTTGGACTCACTAAAAGCCGCAATCTTAAGGGAATGAAATGATATTCCCGAAGGGGATATCAGGAGGGCCTACGTCACTTTCAGAGGCCGTATCGAGCCATGCATTGCGGCAAACGGAGGCAAATTAAGTAAAAATGTTCGGAATCCCTGCATCATGTGTTCATCTAAATTTCAAAGTAAAATTCCTGACAATACAAAAGTTATACTAAATTAGATGTTTTATTATCTGGCCTAACAAATTTGCTTCCCCACCCTGTATGTACAAGCATCCCTTAGATTAACATTCTCGAAAAAATTCTACCAGAAAACAAGAATTGATTAGTTAATCACCTCCTGTAAAAAGACTCTTCTTCAGTTGAAAGTCCGCTCAATTGCTGTGTGTGGTTCGGGGAGGACGTAAGAAAAAACGAATCCTCTTTCATATCTTGACGACGTTTCGTGCTCGCGGCGATGGGAACAAAACTGAAAAAATCGAAATAAAAAACTAGTTCCAAAGTCGGAGAACTAAACAATTAATCGGAATCGGGACCAACCTTGGAGCGAGTGACACTGTTTCTGAATCGACCCCATTGAAGAGCGACGATGGTGTCGCGTCTTCCATGGTCCACTTTGGTTTGTTCGAAACGCCCTTCTGACTTGTAACACCAGTGGGCGCTACATTTCTCGATGCAGCAGCGGAAGTGGGGACGGGGATATTTTCTTTGTTGGCAGCAGAGTCGAGCTTTACAGGACCTGAAACAAAACAGGAGTTCGATAATGCTCATTTGATTGAAATATGGGCAAATAAACTGCAGATATACAAGTGGTTGGTTTTTGGCATGGCTGTTATTTTCCACAGTATTTAAAATAGTTTAACGTAAAAAATCAGGTCATTTAATAAATTCCAAAGGTCTTAAAAATAATTTAGTCTAAATTTAAATTTTTAATAATCACTTTCGAAGTCGATTTTCAAAGATAGAACAGCAGTACGTGTTTTACTCACTGTTCGGTAATGAAGCCATGATCGAAATCCTCTCCAATCCTGACAACTTCGCCTGGAGTCGAGCGATCTCCGCGTCCTGTGATCCGTGAAATCAACTTCCGTTTGAGCAGGAAAGGGACAAGACTCACCTTGATCACGATGGTGTCGTTTCCCGCTTCGATCACCTGCTTCCGGGCGACCAGCTCTCGCTCAAGCGTTTCGAGAGTCTCCTTCGCCCGCTTCGCTTCTTCATGGGCCTGCTTTTCGCGTTCGAGGGCGCGGGCAAGCTCATCGGCCTGGTTTCCGGTTGCGATCTTCAATTGCGCGCGAAGATGAGAATTGGCGGAAATGATATTCTCGCTCTGGATTCAAACATAAGATTTTGACCGTCATTTCTTGACTTTAAACTGTTTCGATTCTGACTTGTCTATGTTTAGTCGCAATTTAAACAAGAACATCGCGACAACACCCACCTCCTGCTCGAACTGCTGCTTCAGTTTCATCGCGTCAGCTTGTGTCTTGTCCAGTTCCTCGCGATACTTTGCTTCGACGGTGAGCTTTTCCGCGGTCATCGTGGACAGCTGCGAGGTGAGCCGATCCAATCGTTCGTCCTGCTTGCAATCACGTGACAAGAATAAAGCATGCGAGTGTGATTTGATCAAGTCAAAGTCCACAGCATCGCAAGTTTCGATGACGAGCGACGCACGGCATTCTGTTGACGTAAGTGCGACTCTCCGTCCTGGACGTATTCATGTTA
Source organism: Diplosoma virens (assembly GCA_963680785.1). NCBI lineage: Eukaryota > Metazoa > Chordata > Ascidiacea > Aplousobranchia > Didemnidae > Diplosoma > Diplosoma virens. The sequence goes on from OY796886.1 coordinate 28,485,353, forward strand.
CTGATGACGTCACGGTTACATGAGCAACATGAAACAGCCAGAAAGGACGAGCTGCTTTCTGACACGCCGCTAAATGGGGCAAAAAAATGACGTTGCAGACGATCGCGTGCAGCAAAGACTATTCAGAACGAGTTCGCAACCAAAAACTTATTGTTAATTCAGCCCGGATCGGTTAGACAATAGACATGGATGCGACATTACAGCCTACAGGAGCGCTAAGAAGCAAGTTGGTGAAGGGAGGGTCTCGACAATAATCGTCGTAATCGAGTCCTGGCCGCCGGTCAAGCTCACCTTCTCCCGTGCTGCGTCGGACATCTCGTTCATGTCGGAGAGAAGTTGATTGTGTTCGCGTTGTAAGCGAGATAACTCCCGCTGGACATCCTGAACACGTGATTACAATGAATCGAGTGACATGATGTCGATCTTTCAAAAACTTTGTGTTGATCATAGAAAAAACTTAAACACTGAATGTGACAAAACAGTTAAATCATCAATAGAAGTTTTTTATTTTGCAAACTTCTATAAGTTCAACGTCGATCAATAGATAGTAGCTTGAAATGACATGAAAGGTTTGCGATGTTGTTTGAGGTTTTCTTATTTGAGAGTTCGAATAAATTGTAGAGACGGACTTAACCCTTTCCATGGCTCTAAAACTCTTTTAAGAAGTCCCAGAACGGTTCTTATTTGCTAAGAAATGATCTGATTTTAACAGTATTTTTTGGCAATAATTCGACAAATTTTTTAGATTTTTTAAAATTTACTATAAAAACTTGATTTTTTCTATTTGCTGGAGTTGTACAGAAAACAAATTTTGATCGATGACTACGGACAACTGTCAGGTATTTGGAAATAACTTTTAGTTTGGCTTTGCATGCCTCGCTTCCCAGTTTATCGTTCTAAGCAAAAATACTAAACCCATAAATTTTAGTTTGGTAAAAAAAATTTTTTATAAAGGATGAAAAATTGTTTTCTTTTATATAAAACAAGTGATATTCATTTATTAACCAATTTTTTGTTTTCTAAAAAATTTTTTAATAAAACATAAAAAATGAAGCGAAAAATTTAAAAGCGATTTATTTTCGATAAACAAATCTACAGGAATCCTATGATAAAATATGGAAAAAAAGCGAAGATATCAATTTTAAGGTAAGTAGAAATGTTGCAAATACTATCACCTAATATGACGCGATTGCCAAGCAATCAATCAGGCCTTTAAAGCAATCGCCGGTTATCCGGTTAAACAACAATTTCATTGATGATAAACACATTATCTGAGAACATAATGGTGCTTTTTGGCCGAACGAAGGAGTTAAAATTTCTTTTTTCATGTTATTAATTCGGTTTCCCTCGGTTTCCAATGTAAATTAAACGTTACAAAGTCAAAAAAAAATCGAGCAGACGTTTGCAAAGAGCAACTCTCTGCTATTTTCTGAGAATTCTTTTGGAGAAATTAGAAAAAATTTGGCTTTTGTTTTTGCTATTAGCTTACGATCATGGAATACCTGAAAATTCCTTCCCAACTTCTGTTCGCGCTCTCTAGCCAATCGAACCTCCTGTGAAGATTCAATGCACGCTCTGTGTCGTTCCTCACGTGACTTTCGCTCTGCTTCAACAGTCTAGAAAGAACAGTCAATAGTTGAACATTGAAAACAATATTTCACGAACACAAATCGCAAACGAATGTTCGAGAACAAACCTGGGTCAGCTCTTCCACTCTGTCCTCCTTCTGAATAAGCTCCCGCTCCAGTCGCTTCACGTTCATCTGCTCCTCTGCCAGCAGACGTCGCACTTCTGCGACGTCAGAACGCATAGAAGTCATGTGATCGTCAAGATGAGAAACCTGACAATGGCGAGTTTTAATCATTCGAAAAAATTCTGGTTAAAATTCGTCATCAAACCATGGTCGAGGGCAGTGGTCCTCAATCTTTTACAGCTTGGGATTTACAGAAACCGATATTACTCGAATGCCTTGTGGTCAATAGTTGAAAACGTCTGAATAGAAAGGCCGGACTGCATGTACGTATGCCGTGAATTTAGTTGGACAAAAAAGATTATCACTTTAAATCGAATCAGGGCTGGAAACGTTGACCTAGAGACTAATTTTGAACTGTGAATGGAAAGACGATTGATTACCGGTATTTATTTCCATTCGCCAAAAATACAAAGAGCAATGGTATCAATACTCGAAACAAGTTTATAAAGCTTACCTGAGAATTTCGTTCTTTCAATTGCTTTTGAGTTATTTCAAGTTCAGTTTCGAGTTTATGATTTCGCTTTTCAACACTCCTGCGGAATTCTTGAACTTGCGCGTCAAGTTGGGTCATCTGCATCATAGCAATGACGTCACAATCTTTAATCGAAAATTTTAACACTTGCATGATGTCATAAAAGTCCAAACGTTGTTTATGTAAAAGTCGATTTTACTTGATATTCAGTGGAAACACAATTCGTATCACAACAAAAACAATATGATAGCAACACCGTTATTCTGGCTAAAAACAACTTTCACCGACCTGGGCTGCTCTCTGCTGAAGCTGCCATTGTCTTTCTTCAAGAGACTTCTTTAACTCTTGCGACGTCGCTTTTGCGGCATCACATTCCGATTTTGATAGTCTACAGAAAACGTTTTAAATATAAAAAATATTTTTATTTGTCGAAATTGAAATATGTTCTGGTTAAGAAATATTACTTTTTCAAAAGGTAAAACTACCTTGCCAAACTTTTTGTCGAGAAATAACTTTCAGTAAAATATGCAGATAATCAACAAAAGCAATTACCTTCCCACCTTGAATCCTCATAAAACTTATTTTAAAACTGCAGCCCTTTCGAACAAAATTAATTTTAAAATATACTGGCACAAAACCTCCCGGCGACGAAATGGCAGCTCGCGCTCTTGTTGTTAGGAAGAAAAATTCAATCAACGAACAGCAACTACTAACCGCTAACCGGTTCAATCGTTCAACAGATTTTCATCTAAGCCGTTTGAAACTTTTTCTCGCCTTTATTAACAACGGCAAGGGTGGAGTCGAACAAAAAGCGACCAATCACAGACCGAAAAAGAGCCTTTCTCGCCAATTTGTTGTTGTTACCAACTTTTGAAGGGAAGAAAACAACGGAACGATTTATAGCTTGATTTTAACGAGTCGACAAGTCAATAAAGTAAATAGAAGAAACCGAGAATAAACAGTGGAATTTCTACAATACTCTCAGCCCCGTTACGGAGTGTTTGACATATTTTCTGATCTCTGGCCTGCAGATCCGGGTTTAGTAGTTGAAAATTTAAACGAAGAAATTGTCGTTTTATGCTGCCGTAAGCGATCTAGTTATTTTACGAACACAAGCTTAGCTCACGTGATGTTTTGCACTTTGTTGCAAATGTCGAAATGACTTTATAAAGCGCAAAGTATTTTCAATCCTCGCATGAAATCATTGCAAAAATGTCAATATTTGCGAGGTTGCATTTGACTTTGAATCTCTCAAAGCTTCAAATTTTACTTGCTCGACGATAAAAATGTGCAAATTCAACCATTCTCCGTAAAGCAAGCAGTCAATGAATAATGAACGTGTCAACAACTTTAAATACTGTAAATGGCAATGAATGGGAGGACAGTGCGACATCTGTGACAAAGAAACAACGGAAATGTCTATTGTAACGATGTAAATAAATCTAATTCAACCGAATTACAAACATTAAGACCTTTACATACAAGTCGCATGTTGAATTAGGTTGGAAATGCAAATCAAACTAGGCGCAGCGTATCGCAGAACTTCAACCAGTCCTTGTTCGGATGTCATGACTGAACTAGCCCGGGTGTTGCTCAAAAATATTGCGGAAATATTATGCGGAAAAATCAATGTCATCACTGTCATAGCAAGAAACTTTTGCGTCGTTAGCAATTTTACAAATCAGTTCCTTGTATTTCACGTGATTAATACCTCAACGATAAAATTTCTGAAAAACAACGCGAAAAATGATTAAGAAGCGAACTGGCGATGTTTAGATGAGAAACGGTAGTTGGTAATTTCAATTCAATAATTATTTTCCTGAGAGAAATCGGGGATTATCTATTTTATAAAATAAATTATTACGTATTAAACCAATTATGGAACTAAATCGAATATTTAAATTTTTTTTCTTCTCGTACTTGATTAAAGATCGATCAAACTGCATCTATCAGCAATCAGCTCTTTGTCTAATTATTACAGCAAAGACAAGCACTCTATTTTTACGACTCATCACCAACATCAAAGTCCAAACAATGATGATCCCTATCAAAAAGTGGGGGATGGATTGAATGGTTTTTCACGTAAACTGCATTGGAGCTATCAAGCAGGAGGCAAGTTTAAATTTGTGAAATCATTTAAATCAATAGGAAACGTTAGCCTGTTTTCATTAGCCCCAAAACCAATCGATAAATAATAATCAGCTTGAAACAATACCCAGATAAACGCGAACTTAAGAATCAATTACTTGCGTAATTAAATGCGACAGAAAGGTCAAAGTTCAAATATTCAATTTCACTTCGCGATAGATAGTCTAATCGACGTGCTCGATACAGAGCTTGTATCTGGGAGCGCGACTTACTTGAGCGCTTCCTGCAGCTGAGTGATCTTCATTTCCTTGTCGAGAATGTCGGCGTTTCGATGCTGGCTGTATGTCTTCAGCTCGTCGTTGTGATGCATCGTGTCCTGGAACAAAGAGGAAGTGACGTCACTCGATCACGTAACATTTGCTTTATCAAGAGTAAACACGGTGATTTTGAATGATTCGATCAGGAAAATTCGTTTTAAACATCGACTTGATTGCACCCAATGACTATAAGATTTATTCAGAGCTTTAACTTTAGGTGCTTCGCATCTTTTTTTAAGGTCGTTGTTAAAAGACCTTCGGGTTTGTTTTTTCCCAACAAAAAATCACGTGATCATCATGAAAATTATCAATGAAAATTTGTGCTTAGATTGATGTTTACGACAAAATAAAGTCCGAATAGTAAACAAAGAAAACAAACACAACAGTCACTTCAAAGCAATAATTAAGAGTGGAATAAAGTATGATTTGATTAATTTTAATTTTTAACAAGATGGCGAAAGTTCAATTCAACGCAACTAAAAACTACATTCGCCAACGCTTCTCTGCGCACGATCAGGTCTCGCAGTGGACTAAAAACACAAAATGCACGAGCAACAAACTAACCTGGTTCTGGGCGTGCAACTCGGTGAGCTCGGTCTCGAGTTCGAGAATCTTTTCACGAAGTTTCTGGTTTCCTCTCGAGAGATTTTGTGTTTCCGCTTCCAGCTCGGCGACTACATCGAAATTTAAAATTTTAAAACCTCTAAGAGCTTATCCACCAGATGATATTAGAACAGAACACAAGATCAAACACGAAAACAGGTTTTATCATTTTTGCAAAACAAAGCTTAAAACAAGCCTTTGTAGGATCCACTGGCGTACGCAGAAATTTGCCGAGGTAGGAATTTTCAGTCTCCAAAAATCAGGTAAAAACAAAACAACTTTCTGTTTTCATGTTTAAGTCATTACTTGACTTTTGAAAACTGTTTTCATAAGATCATTTGTCCCGGCTTGTAGGCTACTGCATAAAAGGGTTTTGACCCACAAAGCCGCCTATGTGTGCTCACAACACTGTCAGGATCAGTTTTGCGATTTATTTTCATGAAAGTAAAAGATAAATCTATCAAAATCATAAAATTTAGATCACACCATTACAACTATTTTATCAGTAAACAAATCGACAAGCTTAAGCATTAAAATAAAACTTAGTGACACAGAAACGATCATTAAGCCGGACACTTAAAGTTTTTAACTTTAATATGGTCATCATCGGCTTCTTATTTAAATAGAATCAGTTTCTTATCTATTTGAATAAGAAACTGATGACAAACTTTATAGGTCGAAATCGATTTTTCATTATGGATTATTTAGTTTTAGTTTTTTATTTTAATTTCTATATTAAATATTTGGCCCATTGAACTTTGACTAATTTTATTAATAAATTTATGTATCGCAATTTGACCAGTTAAATGAAATCCTCAATTTGATTTTGCTGAAAAGGGTAATAGATTTCTGTCAAAAGACTTTTAACATCTTTGATATGAAGCAATTTTTTCCTACAAGCAGGAGTTCATAATTAGCACCACTCAGGCGTTCTTAAATGCCATTCATCTCTTCGTCTCACAAACACGAGGTTGTAGCGCAATATCGAACAAGACTTCGTTTCATCGACGCATGTCGCCCGACCATCAGCGATCATTTTACATGTGTAAGATTGAAATCGCTGTATTTGCGAACAAGCCGCAGTCAGTCGTAAACACGAAAGGCGAACAAGATAAGCGCGAGCAGTCCCGAGAAAATTATCAGACACCAAGACAGCAGATCGAACAGATTCTAGTTTTTTTACACGACCATTAACTTTTCTGTATTCCAATGTGTCACGTGATAATCGCGTCTTGTAATTAGTTCTTTACCTCGTTCGATTTTTGCATCAAGGTCAGTTTTCATTTCCTTCCATTCGAACTTCAAACGTTCCAGTTCGTGATTTTTCGCCTCGTTTTCGTTTCTCAATTCGTCGACCTCAGTTTCGACCGCGACAAGCTCTTTCTTGCATTGATGAAAGTCATCGTCTACTTTCCTAGAAATCCGAATATACTTTTTCTAGTTCATAAAAATTGAAAATGTTTCAATAACAACATTGAAATGCCTAGAGCTGCTGTCCGTTCAGCTGTGGCTTTAGGAATGATTAATCGAGAAATTCTCGGGCGGAAATATCATTCTGTCAAATATCGCAACATTCAAGCACAGAAAAAAGATCGTCACTGACTCATTGCATCAATTGCGATCTGATCAACAGCGTCATCAACAGCGACCGAATGACAATATACGAACTTGAGAGCGCCGTTCAATTCCGTGTACTGACGCTTCTTCGAGTCGAGTTCGCGACACGCGAGTTCGAGTTTTTCTTCCATGTCGAGAATCAGCTGCTTCGCCTTCCCACCCTCGCTTGAGAGCTGCTGCTCCTGCTTAGCGACCTGTGCAGAGGAATGCTTTAATTGAAGTTTGTTGTTTTTGTTCGGTCGACGAGGCGACGACCGGACGACGCCACTGTCGCGAACAACTTCATCGCGTTCGTCAGAAACCGTGCAATACAAGCATTGGGAGGGAAAAAGAAACTTTCGATCGCAGGAATCGGCGACTGCGACGACACGAAAGAGCCTCGAGGCTGCTTTCGAAACAAACAAAGTTTTGTTCACTCGGGCAACGCGTCGATCTTCGAAAAAGTTTCGGTGGGAGCAGAAAGATTTAAAAGCTGACGCTGAAAGTCGAGTCGGTTTGCAAAGCGCTGTTTTAATTACGACTGGAGATTAACACAAGAACTCAACACAAAGCGATTTTCTTCAAACTTTACGAAGTAATCATGTTCGTATTTTGATAGCGCAAAAACCTTAGTAAGATTTATTATGCTTAAAACCTGCATTTGATCCAAACACAACGAACAAGCGATCGCGTTACGACGTAAATTAGGCAATTTGTGATCGTCGCGTGATTACCCACCGCGCGACTGACTTCGTGTTCGTACTTTTTTTCTTTTAATTTTAAATTGACGTGGAGTGAAAACTTCATATTTTAACCAGAAATTGAACCATGATCGGCAAATTTTAAATTTAGATCCCGCTGCTTACAACCAAGGCATGCTATGGAATGGAAGGCAAATTTCGGTACGGAAGATGGAATTGTTAAAGTATGGAATGAAAGATTCTATTAATGGAATGGAAAGAATTTTCCATACTTCCATTCATTTTCCATACTTGCTCATTTTAATGTTGTTTTCATACTAAGTCCAGTCAATAAAGTTGCCTTTGATCAGATGCGCCAAATGATAAAAAAAAAAGTAAATTTAAATGAAAAGGGTAGGAAGAAAGAATGGTAGTTACAATCAGATTAGTGATATTTTTCAGTGGCGTTTAAACAGTTAGCAATTTTAATATCGGGCCAGTTTTTAAGTTCAGGTCCGAGGCCTTGTTCGCTTGCGGTCTGTCTCTCCCAGAAAATGCAGAGATAGATAACCTTCTTGGTTGCCCCATTGGAGTATTTGCGGTTTAAATAATAAAAATAAGATGTATTTATAAACTGCTCTATACTTAAAAAGTTCATAATATCTCAGAATGGTTAAACATGAATAAAAAATACCACAATTACAAAAAAATTGGTTAGATCTCATCATATATTGACGCGGATTATCAACATTTAAATGCACATATTCAAAATAAAGACTAAAATTACAGACTGATCACTTAGACAAGTTAGACCAAGGATGGAAATTTCTGTGCAGCCCGTGAAAGCCTCAAACAAATAATTTTAAAAATTATTAATTTTCGTTTGTCTTCAACCGAATCTAGATCCTTTTTTAGCGATCACTGATTTTTAGGTACAAAAATCAAGAAAATCGAAACAAATTCAAAGTGAACACCATTTTGAGATCACTACTTTTTATACACGAAAATCAAAAATTTCAAGACATAATTCACTACTTTTAGGTACAAAAATCAAAAAAATCGGGACAAATTCGAACTGAACACTTTTTTGAGATCACTACTTTTTATAGACAAAAATCAAAAATTTTGAGACAGATTCACTACTTTTTGGCTACAAAAATCAAGAAAATCGGGACAAATTCAAACTGAAAACTTTTTTTAGAGAACACTATAGTGCGGCCATCAAACAAAATTAACTTCTTAATGCGCTTGAGCTAGAAAGCTTGCTCACGCCTGAGTTAAACTTATAAAAACACTTATTAAAATTTACATGATTGAAGTTTAGGATTCTTTAAATATAACACAAAGTATGAAAAAGGTATGGAATATGGAATGAAAGATTTTTAAGTAAGGAATGGAAGATTTCGAAGAGTATGGAATATGGATAATTTCTATTCCATTCCATAGTATGCCCTGCTTACAACAACCAGCAACAAATAAAAAACAACGACTTATCTTACGACAAGCATTGTTAATTATAAGGCTGTTGGAGGTCAGGCTGCGTTGATTTGTAGAACAATTAACCTGGGACTGTAAATTCGCCTGGCTTTCTTCCAACTCAGCGATGCGGGAAGCGGCGTCTTCTAGCATTTTCTGTCTACTTTCCAAAGCAGTTTCGAGCTCCATCGCGCGCCCGCACTCGTCATGCAGCGAGTTCTGGGCGAGCTTTAGATCAGCTTCGAGCTTAGCGACCTGAAACAAGGACTTCGATCAGCTCACCCCACGCAGATTGACTATGGAGAGATAGTTGCGTGTGCATTATTTAAATAATACAAGGTTGTGACAAGTTAAGATGCTAATAGGTTTCGATGCGTAGCTTTTCATGATACGACAAACTGGATAAAACCTCGCACGAAAAAAAGATCTTTTCGAAAAAGCATGGATCGCACCTGGTCGCTCTTCAGTGTCATCTGGTGTTTGAAGTTGCTGTGCGTGTCGCTGTGCCTTTCGATAAAAAGCGAGAGCTCGCCTTTGCATTGAGACAAAGCTTCCTGGAGGGACTGAATCGTTTTCGAACTGGATGAAAGCTGAAAAGTTAATGGCGTTACACGAATCTTCCCTCGATTGCGATTGTGTATTACATTTCAGAACACATTTTAATAGTATCGCAATGCTTTTGTTATTTTTGGGAAACAAATTACTTTTTCTTCTAGAATTTTCAGAGCTTCTTTGTGCGTTTGGATTCGGTTTCGCTCTTCGTTCTTGATGAGGGAAATTTCTCCTTCCAACCGCAAGATGTGATTACTTTTTGCTTCAAGCTGCTCCCCCATCACAACCATCTGTTGCTTAGCCACCGACAGTTGACTTCGATTTTTGTTGCAATCTTGTTGAAGCTGAATTGAAAATAAATTCTTTCCGATTAAAATCGAGTGTTACTATTCTCTTGATCTGATTTGATCACTTCTCATAAAAAAATGCATTGATAAAACCTCACGACCATGGGAGGCCACGTCAGGACACACCATTGCTGGTGAGATGCAAAACAAACCGAAAATATCAAGATGCAAAACATAAAAATCTGCTAATAATTTTTAAAATGTAAACGCGGTAGAAACCAGCAAACGAATTGTTTCTCACTTTGCTCATCCAGAAGCCAGCAACTAGGGCCCCGTGGGCCGCAGCACAATCAGTAATACAGGCGTCCGCAATCATTAACACAGTTAAAAATTCGTACAGGCTAACGTGTTCGTATTTCTTAAATCAAGGAGTCTGCAACGTTTGTTGGAAGCGGTTAGGAATGGCAGTCCCATGAATACGGTTTGAAAAGATTCAACGAAATCAACGTTTGAAAAGATTCAACGAATTCAACGAATTCAACGAATTCAAAGAAAAAGATTCAACTTAACCGGGGCGCCCGATCCATCCGCCGACACAGCTGTCCACACTCACCGCGTCAACTTGGTCCATCAATTCCTCGCACTGCTCCGCGTGAAGCTTCTTCATCTTCTTTGTTTCGCGTCGATGCGATGATTCTTGTTTACTACTTAGCTCGGTGGCGCTTTCTAACGAACGCGATTTTTCTATTAGCTCAGCGTTGAGACTCGACAATTTGGTTTTTAACTGCTCTTCGTTGGTAACCTTGAATAATAAAGACAACCAAAGATTTTATTTAAAAAGATTTGAACAGTAAAACACAATATCCAGAATAAATTACATTAAATCAAATTTTCAAGTTGCTTTGCTTGTTTGGTCGTCCTCCAAACAAAATTATCAACAACAACGAATAAAGTTGTGCGCCGTGTTTTTTCGTTGTTGTTTTGGTCGTGCGTTACTCGACCAATCAAACTTCTCAACTCTTCTACTTAAACACTAAATTTTAAGATCATTACTTTTGCAACGTTCAACTTTATTCACCTGTTCGCTGACTTGTCGACGCAGGGATGAAATTTCTTCCTTTTTTTGCTTCACTTCGACTTCGAAAGACGAAAGTTTATCTGTGAGATCGTCGCCTTTCCGCTGAATAAAAGCACGTGATAAGACCCGACAATTGACGATCTACAGCTGCGAGCGATTACGAACCTGAGCTTCGTTCAGCGCGAACGTTCGTTCCTTCAAACGCTTTTCCAAGCTCTCACATTCAGCCGCCTTGTCGTGGAGTTGATCCTCTAGGTCGTTGACCTGCAAATAGTTGAACTGCTGCAAAGACTTGAAACACTCGAATCGACAGCAAAAATAACGTCATCAAAAAAGGCAATTCAAAAATTTCAGTTTTCCGACTACGCGTGGATACGATTTTATTCGAAAGATCGCCGCAAACAAGGATAAAAGACAAAATAAAATTGTAAATTTAAAAAAAGTTCTGAAGACAATCAACAGCTTTATTTTAAGTAAAGCCGTTTTTTATCAAAAGTACGCGATGCATTTTCTTCATTATCTTTTTTGAATTTCAAGAATTGATTTTCGGAATTCGATTAACTGAAAAAAGCAGCAAATGCAATAAAAAAATTGCAAATTAGTTTTTACGATTTGACAAGTCGCTTAAAAAACAAAAAAACACAACTCAACAATTAAAAAAACAGTTACAATATCTTTTTTTCGATTTAATCGAAAATTAAAATTGAAATTTCTTCAGAAAGCAAAAAATCTCTACAGTTTCTTTAATCAATTCTGAAAAAAGTTAAGCAAAAACCTCGTTTATTTAATTGATTAGATTTAAAGCCTACTTAATTCACATAGCACAGAAATAAATCGTTGTGTAGCTAATAAATGTAAACAAGTCAACACAAATACATAGATTACATAGAGATTAAACGATTAAGTGACTTGATAGTCCTTGCACAGCACAGTTTCAAGCAGCACTACTTTTTTAAGGATCTCAATGCTGCAGTATTTGGTTTCAAACTTTTTTTGATTGATAACTTAGTTTTTAACTTAACAGTTATAATGGTTTAATCAAAATTGAAAAGTAAAACATTAATCAAAAATCTAAGAAATTGAAAACGATAAAAATTTTACAAGCTCGAGTGTGCTCGACTAATCCCAAAACGAAACGTGCGATCACGTGATCGCTCTATCACGACTTTATTTGGACAGGGTTCTAAAATCTACGAAAAAGAAATGGGACGTATAGTTTTGATTTCTACCAAGTGTTTTCACAATCGACAATTCAAACCTTTCTCAAGTATTTAGTTCGTTCGCCCTCCATCAAATGGACAACATCTTCTAATTCATTCGCTCGTCGATCGCCTGCGTAAACAAAGTTGGAAAGCGTTTCACTGTTTTCTGCGTAATAGACGCTATTTTCAAATTTAATTTCCAATTTAATTGCGTCGATGATCGCTCGTTTCAACACGAGGCGATTAAATGCTAAAATTACTGTTGAGAATCAGAAACTTAAGCGAAAATATTCAAACGTGTTTTTTTACTACAAGCTATAAAATATTGGATTGATTCTAAAAAAAAAGATACTGTTTTGGACGAGAGCGACGATTTAAAATCACTATAAAATGTTTTATGTTTTCAAAGATCATTGAGATTCTAGACAGAGACATACTACCGAGATAAAGATTTCGGTTGAAAAAAAAGATATTCGATGGGACATTAACCCTTAAAGCACCGCGCGTAATTTTTTGCAGATCAGCTATGTAACGAAAAAACCTAATTTTGGGTGTTTTTACTACTTAAATAAGATGAAATAAATAAATGAAAATGCATTAAACAATATTTACTTATCGTACTACATTAGATCATGCGTCATTCAAGTAATCGAGCATTAGGGAGTATTAGATAGGGCTAAAAATAGGGGATTTAGACCTCCTTCTCCAAAGTCGCAAGCACTTAGTACAAAATCGGAAGACATTTAATTTTTATACACAAACACGATTAATAAACATTATAATAAACACATAACTGTAAAAACGCATACACAAATAATCAATGATGGCGTTTCAATCAAGTGATGACCTTAAAATCAGGGAAGACCTGGTGCAAAAAATAAGGAGGCCACTTTTCAATCTCAAAAAAAGTCATAATTTAGGGGGGCCACTTTTTACATCAATAAAATACCTTATGATAAATACATAACAGTAAAAACACATGCAAGAACAATCAGTGCTGGCCTTACAATCAAAGAAAGCCAACTTCGAAAAAAAAGGGGGCCACTTTTCACACCAATAATATACATTATAATAAATACATGACAGTAAAAATACATACAAGAATAATCAGTGATGGCCTTACAATCAGGGAAACCCACTGCCAAAAAAATAGAGGGGCCACTTTTCAGTCTTCAAGTTCAGTTTAAGTTCAATATACTCAGTTCAAGTTCAATATACTCAGTTCAAGTTCAAGATACGGGGCGCTCAGTTCACTCAGATCAAATTCAAGTTCTCTTTCAGTTTATTCCTTCAAACTCAGTTCAAATTCACTCAATTCAAATTCAATTCAATTTCAAATTCATTCAGTTCAAGTTCAATACAAGACACGTGTTACATCATCGATCACGCGCTGACATATAATTGTGCCAGGCACGGGCAAGCGACTGTAGCGATTATACGTCACTCGCTGGAATGCTGCTACAGCACATCGGTTGTGCAGCATTGTGCGGCTCTGGCAGTCATCGGTCGTCCGCCGATAAGCGGCTGAGGCAGTCATCGGTGCTTTAAGGGTTAAATATTTGGGGTATCGCAGTTGGGTTTTAAAGTATAACCAACTGCCAATAAGAAAGATGCACCGACTGCTGCCGTAAACAATATTGTATCAAGAAAGGATTTAAAAAAGTGGTTTTCAACCAGGTGTCCACGGACCCCTTGGAAGATTGCAGGGGATCAGCAAGCGCACTTGAAATTAGGTAGAATTAAACAAATATGTTCAATTAATTTTCACGTCAATGTAATAGTAAATCAACATCTAGTAGATACGAAAATAATGCGACATGGTGAATTTGTTTCCATATTAGATTACGATTTTGTTTTATCCACGAATTGTGATTTCGTCTTATCTTTTACGCCAATTGTCACGTTTATCAGTGTGTAGAACAAGTGCAAAGCAAGTGTAGAGTAAGTGCAGAACAACAAAATTACACACTGAACTATAGCCTTTAACATGTCATATTCTCCGTTGGCTGAATTTCAGGCATTAGCAGCAGGTCGGACATTAGCAGTTTGCTTTGCAGCAGGTTAGACATTAACATTTAATAAAAGGACAAGTTGCAATAGCGGCGAAAAAACGAAAATATAACAACGAATGTATTCGTTATCATACGGATTTACCGTTACATTGGATCGCGGTGGTACGGAAAAACCTCAATGCTTCCTGTGTGAAAAATTGTGGCTAATAGTAGCATGAAGCCAGTAAAACTAAAAGAACACCAGAACGCTAATCATCCGGGAAACATTTCCGACAGTCGCAATACATTTTTGCAACAAAAAGTCAGATTTGAAAGAGGCAAAACTTTAGATAGACATGGGTTTAATACAACTGGAAAGCCTCGGCTCGAAGCAAGTTACAAAGTTGCTTATCAGATTGCCAAGGATAAAAAGCTGCATAGTATTGCTGAAACACTAAAAAAAACCCTAGAAAGGACTGAATTAATTTGTGGCTCAGAACAGAAAAAAAAACTTGGAAGATACCAATAAATCAAGTCAAATAACTTTATTAAATCAAGAATAGATGACATTTCAGAAAATATTCTAAAACAAGTCATGGAAGACAATTTTCGCATTTAGCTTGTAACTTGATGAAAGGACTGATATTTCTTAATGCAGTCAGCCCTTGAGTTTTGTGTGTTATGTTAATGGCAATAAAATCAAAGAATTTTGGTTTTGTGAGCCTCTTTTGGAAACTGAAAAGGCCAGCGAAGCGTTTAAAATGGTCAATAATTTTTTGTCAAGCAAAATTTTGACTGGAAAAAAAATTGAGATCGATTTGTATGGATGGAGCTCCAGCTATGGAAACGAATCCGGATTAGCCGCTTTAGTTAAAAAAAAAAAGCTCCTAATGAAAATGTTACTCATTGTATGCCGCACTGGTACGCTTTAGCAGGAAAAACTTTGCTACATAGCCTCAAAGAAGTTCTTTCAGTATGGGTGAAAGTAGTTAATTTTGTCAGAAGCCAAGCTATTTATCACCGTATCTTCAAAGCCCTCTGTCAGGATCTTGAATCAGGTCACGAGGTGCTTTTGTATCATTCAGAAATGCGTTGACTTTCGAGAGGCAAAGTTTTGAAACGACTGCAGAAGCTCTTACAAAAAGTAACAATTTTTTTGAAAAATAAAAAAAACGATTTTTCTGAAAAATTCGAGTCTAAATCGTTTTTGTACGGCCTATCCAACTTAGCCAATTTTTTCGGTCAGATCAACAACGATGTGCCACTCAGGGACCAGGTGTAATGATAATGGATGCAGCTGATAAACTAAAAGCGTTCATGCTCAAGTTGCCTCTTTGAAATGTAGATTGGAAGTACATAATTATGCTAACTTGCCAATTTTATCATATGTTATTTCGAAGCATAAAACTATAAAAAGAATGTGACATTTTCATCTCTATAAGAAAGGAATTCTGTTCACACTTGAATATTCTACAAACCTCCTTGAAGGCTATTTTAATTTGGGTAGCTTGAAGGGTAAAGCAGGGATTAGATATTTTTTCCTTATTGATTTGAACAGTATAAATGGCGAAGATCTCAACAAAAATGACCTTATTGATCTGAAAGCAAGCAAGCAAGCTTTTACGCATTGAATTTAATGCTAAAGCGCTGGAAGAATTTTGGTGCTCTCAGCAACAATCCTATCAATCTCTGATCAATCTCTGGCAAAGCAAGCAATTAACTCTCGGGTCAGCGACTAATTACCTCTGTGAGGCTGCGTTTTCGTCTCATGTGACCATAAAAAGCAAGCACAGAAATCGTGCGGACGTTCAACAAGATATGCGGGTAGCGTTATCAAAAACCCGACCACAGGTACGTGTTTTGGTGTGACAAAGACATCATTAAATTTGTTTGTGTTATTGTTATTTTATAAAATGTACCTGTACGGGTTTAAAGTTCTTTTTTTGATGTTTCATTTCGTGTTTGAGAAATTTTTTAATTTTATTCGATTGCAAAACGACATTGAAGCGGTAATATTTAAGAATAAAAGCATTGTCTGGCAAAAATTTTTGGTCAGGGTGAGTCTTAAAATTTCAGAGGCCCGTAATCTTGATAATTTTTGAAAGGGGTGCGTGACTAAAAAAAAGGCTGGGAACCACTGATCTAAAGCAAGATCGAATCCAAACAGAGTTTATAAAAAATCTATAAGAGATAAAAAATAGAGCACTTAAAACTATCGAAAGTGTAGAAGCGTATCTATATTATAGAAACTTTCTCACTTGCTCGAGCCTTTTCATTGACAGCTAACAATTCCTCAGCCAGCTTCTCTAATTTTCCGGAATCCGAAGCTTGGTTTGAAAGACGAGCCTGGAAAAAACCTTAAGTAAAATAATCCTCGTGAGCAAGGCTGGAATCGAACCTCTAGTCGCTTGATGTGAGCTTCTTTGGTGGCAATCTGTAAGTTCAATTCAGAAACGGTTGCGTGGTGTTTTCGAGGTGATATTCGGTTCGGTCTCGTTGCTTCAACTAAAATAAATAAAATATGAAAGACTGCAAGAGAAACTGGAAGTAACATCTGTAAACAATTCAAATACTCGCCTTGCGAACAATCAGGAGCAGTCCGGTTGGTGCCTGTTTGATCCTGTTTTCAAACAATGTAAACTATTAATTTACTTTTCAATCAACGCACAGTACCGACCCGCTTAAGTTGAGAAATGCTTTTCTTCAAATCTTCGATTTCGAATCTGGAAAGTTCGTTTTCTTGTTGACAACTTTGCAATCGCTCTCTTTGAAGCTTGTTCTGCTGCTTCAAATCGGCAAGTTCCTCAAGCAGTTCCTTTTTTTCATCGCTGGCTTGACTCAACTCGAAATTCGACTTCTGTAAGAAGCCGAAATTTACTCAACACCCGGGTAGAGCAAACACTCAGCACACACCTTCACGGTTGATTGCTTTTCATCGAGCTCAGCGACGAGTTCCCGGATGCGCTCTTGAGCCTGCTCCATCATCTTTGCAGCATCAACATCCTGCAGGCGGCTCTCGTTTTCAAGCGCACGAACTTTCTTCTGCAGATCCCTGAAGATACATTTTTGGTCATTTGCAGATCTTACATTCAGTAAGTTGCATCTCGTTGAAAGCGGGATTCTTTTTTCCAGACGCAGCGTGATTCTAAATTCATACGTCTAACTCCATGACTTGACCGAGTTTTGAAGTTTCGACAACCTGCTCGGGTGTGAACGTGCTAATTTACAAAGTGTTTGGACGGCGCCGAAGTACTGCGAAGAAGTCACCAAAAAGCAATTGACCGAATAATCTGTATCAAAAAGATTGCTAACTTCCCGGCTTTATATTTTATCACGGAATTTTTTGGAAAATTAAAAACCTAAAAAAATCTACATTTAAAGTGTGAAATATACCTCTATGCGCTGGAGTAATGTCATGTTTTTATTTACCTAAGTGGTGTCATTCTGGTAAGTAAGCAATATGACTGCATGTAAAAATTGATCATGAAATGCCCTATTTCAAGGCACATAGAAAATCACAAACGTTAACTGAGCGTTTATTGTCCTTCAGCTCGGCAGTCAGAGTGGGTCACGCCGCCAACCTGAAGTGACCTGAAAGATTTTGAACTTACGTCGCAAAAGTTTGACTTTGTATAGTTCTGTTGTACATAGAGATACAGGAGTAAAGTACCCCGAATTTTCGAGTAAAATTCCCAGCCGACAAACCTTAATTTTCCAGTCACATTCTCGTTTTCCAGCTTCAGTGTTTCATATTTTCTCAGAGTGCTGTTATGTTCACTCGCTAATTTCGCGACTTCCTTTCGAGCGATTCCTTGCGACTCTTCAAGCTTGGTCGCCATCATTGAATAAGATTCCTTGAGTCGAACCGACAACAGCTTTGCTTCATGAGCAGCTTCCTCTCGGGCTGTGTCTGAGCTGCGAGGATAAAACATTAAGATTTATAAGTCGATTAATCAGATGCCTATCTAAGAAACAAGAATTTGTTCATACGGTGCAAACTTAAAGCTTGGGCTACGATTTGATTAAGTCGTTTACACTGTTATATTTAAACTAAAAACTCGAAATAGGAATTTTAAATGAGCGGAAATGAGTTGTTTTAAAAACATATTCAAATTGATGGGAAATTTGTAATTATAAAAAATCAAGTCTTTGCAAACGGCACAAAATATCGATTATAACAAACAATACCGAAGTTTCTGTGAGTTGCAGTCTTCTATAAATTTCTTGGCATTGTCAAGCTTGGACCTTAAGGTGCTGATGAGACGGTCTTTTTCTGCTGATAACTTGTCTTTTTGCTCCAGCTTATCTTCCGTATTTCTACACATTAAATTTTTATAAAGCAAAAACTTTAAACAATAAATATTTTTTTACAACTAAAAAATTAGTAAACTATAGTTTTGTAAACAAATAAACACCTGAGTGTGTTTTCGTTTGCTTTGACCTGATCGAGCAAGCACAAAATTCGTTCAGTCAATTGCTCTTCGTTTACGTTCGAAGATAGAGGTAGTTGAGCCTGTCGGATAAAAAATTTTTAACATCTTAAAGCTTATACCGTGATTGAAATTCCGAAATATCACATTAAGCTATTTGGTTGAATCAGTTATTTTTTGGATAGGCAGGAGGGTGAAGGTGATAAAAAAAAGGACTTTAGGTATAAGTCGCCAGTCTAGTCACTGGTGGAAAAACCTTTGAAAATGATTAAAGTTCTTAAACTGACACTTTCATCTATTGCACTGACAGTCCAATACGCGTAAGATAACTGAATAAGAAGTCTTAAAGCATAAATTAATAATTTAATTGTTTCTATTCAGAAAAACCTACTCCACTGCTTCAATACCTAATCAACAATTTCGACGAATCTATAACATCAATTTTGGGGGAAAAATTAAAACGAAGATTTATATCAATGAACCACATTAGGCCATAAGTGCTCGATAAAAATTCAAAGAAATTTAAGTACGAACCACGTCACTGCATTTTTCGAGTTGATCGCGCAATTGCGAAACAAGAGTACGAAGTCTCGCGTTCTCCGACCGAATCACAACGAGCTTCTGTTTGAGATGTTCGGCGTCTTTGTTATCAGAGGCTGTCAGTGTGACAGAAGTGGCGTTCGATCGCGCCGATATCGGCTGAAAGCAAGGAGCATCAAAGAAAAAATGTAAGATAATAAATCGTGAAAACAGTTTTGTAACTTAAGGCAGATCCAAAACGTGCAAATCAGGGATCGCAAAACAGCGAAGCGCCTGGCGCACAAAGTTTTCAATTGGAAGTCGCATAAATATGTGAAAGCAATTCTACCTTGATTGTGAAGTTGAAACATATCTACTGAGATGAATATAAAACATTAAATTTTGGTCTAAAAATCATTAGTTTTAAAATAATCTGGTTTAAAACTATTGATATACAAAAAATAACTAATGCATCATTATTTTAAAACCTTTAATGTTACGTAGAATTAGCTTTCCAGTACAATTGAATAGATAGGAAAGAGCTAAGGGATCATAAGAAATTTCCTAGTCTAAATGAAGCATATTGCAAGTAATCTTTGAAGAAGCGAAGAAAACTTTATATAGTTTTAGAACTCACCCGCTGGGGACTGCTTTCTAAAGCTTCGTCTTCGGATTCTTGATCATATTCGGCAACAAGCTGTGACGACGAAATCTCCTCTTGATTATCAGACGGAAATCCAGAAACGGATGGAAGTGAATTTGAAGAAGAGTTAACTGATTTTTGAACTTGTATGACTGCAGCGCACTTGCGGTTATTGGCAGGCAAAAACTTACTTTGGAAATCCCGATAAGAACAACTTGAACGGGGCCGTTCATCATTGTTCATATTACTGTGAAGACTGTGACAATATCTTTTCTTTATTGTCATTTGACTCGAAGATCTTCTTGGCGAACTTGTTAATTGCACTGAGGAATACCTTTTATCTGGCTGCAGTAACTGAAAGCTGTTTGAAAAATTAAAACCACTTTCGGACGCTGAATCGGAAACCGGAATCTTGTGACAAGGTGACGATGAACGATCATCGGCTGACGTCACAGTATTGAGTGTGTGCTCAGAAATTGGAACAAAAGTATCGAAATCATTTATATCCGACTGCTGATTTTTTAAAATGGATGACATCAAACTGTACTCAGACAGGGGATTGGGACTTTTTTCTTGAGTTTCCCGAGTGTTTATTGAATTTTTTGTATAATCCGATAACATTTTCAGCATTTTTTCTCGATTTCTAACAGAATACGCCTTTTTTCGTCCAATTTTGGATGACTGAAAACATTTTTTATCTTTTGAAAGATTGCTGCTTGTACTTGAAATAAAAGAAGATTCTAACATCAATTCTTCAACTGTTAAAGGTGGAGGAAGACTACATGTGTCATCTTGATGCTGTTCACTTGTCAGTGAATGTTCATCAGGGCAGTACCTGCATGCAAATAAGAAAATTAATGATAACACAAATTTTTAGCAAAGTATTATATTACTAAAAGGAAAATTTAGCCCAATGCTTACTAATCATTGAAAGTTAAGCAAACTTTACAAAGTTTGATTTCCATTATTGAGCTTTGAATTTTTAAAATTGCTTATCTAATACATTATACCCAAATATAATAATAGTGCAAGTATCAGTCATTTGTATTGGAAATCTTATTGTTCCGTTCCTAAAAATCGCCCCCATTATGTATATTCACAATCTCCTGAAAAATCTCTTTGATTTCGCTTTGGTCCGGCTCAAATAGCCAAAGAAATAACGATTTTATAAGCAATTTAAATATTTTTACATTTATTTACAAGAAAATGGCAACACTGCTTAATTTCATGATTTTTGGAGTAACTTCAAGACTTTCCGCCTGACCTGTTTTGACTATGACCTAATAGTGATTGTTTGTGATTAACTTGATTTGAGTAACTTTCAGAACGTTCGAGATACTCACGACCGAGGGATATAAATAAGGCTCGCTCGGAAGCATTATCATGATTCGTTGTGGTAACTTAGAATTGGAAAATTGTTAGCTGTGTAAATTCATAGTTTTTTGGTCGCAAGTCTCTGGTTGCCTACGTTATTGTGAAGAATTAAGCTACTGAATCTGTATTTGCTGTTGATTTATACTATTGTGGGCTCCTAAGTGGATTGGAGCATATTTTTTAATAAAGAAGTTATTGTGGTAGTCTGAGCTGTGATTTAGCTAGACTATATTTTTGCTGTTACTGGTTCCTAGGGCAGGTCCAGTAAGAAGATTTAAGAATTTTATCTTTTGGTAGGCGGCCAAGTGTGCGTTATGGGTGAGGCCTTCTTAACAGGCACCGAAAGGTTATAAGATTAAAAAACGTACTGAGTTACCAAATCAACTTCTACAAAATTTCAAAAAACTAAATTTGTAGAAGTAACACTTATATTCTTGCACTTTTGCCCAGCAAATCCAACATATATGTACAATTGCAACACAAGGGACGCTTAAAAATATTAGAGAAGTTCATGCTGTATCATTTCTATAAATAATCATTTGACAAAACAAAAAGATCAACTGTTAATCTAAATACATCCTGCAATATAGTAATTTCCAATAAAAAAATGTCAGGACAATGCAAAATCCAAAAGGTTGAAAAAGTTTATTCATGCTCAATTTTGAACTTTCCATTTGTCAGTAGCAGAGCTAAGTGGAAATAAAGCTATGTTGATAGTAATCATCATGAGCAAAGTCTTGGTTCAACTGATAGCTTTATCAAGACATTTGTGGCTTTGAAAAAAGTCTTTAGGATTTTTATCTACTTGCTAGTTGTAACAAAAGCTATAAACTTCCGACATATCACTTTATAAAACTAAAATTTTAACTGAAAAACAAATATTTTGGAATCCCTAAAAACAGTTGGGATAATTGTTTAAACCAGTGTTCTTCAAACTTTTTTCATCGTGACCCATTTTCCACAGTCAAATTTTTTTGCGACCCCTAAAAAAAGGTCTTCATCTAGAATCAATCTCTGATTCCGCTATTTTCGCCCCAAAATCAAGGTGTTCTCTAAACAAAAAGGTCTTCGCCTCGAATTAATCTTGTATTTCGCTACTTTTCTTCCAAAATCATCGTAATCTCTAAAACTCCCAAAATTTAAAATCTCTCATGACCCCCAGTTTGAAGAACACTGGTTTAAACATTGCTTTTAAATTGAACACTTCAACAATTGTTCTGAAAGTTAGCAGGATAAAGAGATGATATACAGGATGTTTTAAAAGTCTGGACCCATACACAAATGTATTATAAAAATCAACAATTGACTTATTTATAATGAAAATTTAACCACAACCTTACTGTTTACAATAAGTTTACAAATCGAATTTCCAACTTTTTCCAAACATTTCCTCATTCAACAGACACATAATTTCTAAACGCTTTTAGTATAGCATTATTGCCTCTTATAATATCAATTTCTTTTGAAACTTTTTTCCATTAGCATATACAACTGACTTAAGATGCTCCCATAAAAAGTCCAAAAAACTCAAATCCGTAAATCTAGGTGGTTACTTATTCTAACATGGTTGTGGTTACAGTAAGGTTTAATTAAATTTTGATTATTAATAAATCAATTGCTAATTTTTTATAATAAATTACATATGGGTCCAGACTTTTAGAACACCCTATTCAAAACAAATTTGTGGTAAGCTAGGAACAAAAATAGCAATTTAACAAAAGATACAAAGAAAGCACAAAATAATAAAACTTTCTGCATTGTTTTTTTGTAGTCGATCATTTCAATTATTTTTTAAAGGTGTAGAGCAGGGGTAAGGAACGTTACATATTTTTAAATGCTTTTCAGGGAGAGCCATATATTGTAATATCTTTTTAACACTTATTACAACAATCTGGATTTTTGCCAGGAAAGAATTTCCTTATATGTGTTTTTTACATTTTTTAGGCATTGAATATAAAATCTACTAAACCAGAAAGATCAAGAAAATACAGGGTGGTCCTTATAAAACCGGGAAATTTAATGGGAATTTTTTTTTATTGAAATGCATCAAGTCGGCAGCATGGTCGAGTGGTTAAAGCACCGGACTGATGATCAACATGGTCTTGGTTCAAAACCCACTTGTGCCATTCTGTTGTGTTCTTGGGAAAGACACTTTACGGCACTTTCCCCTGCTTGGTGGTCTTGACAAGCAGTTCTAAATTACAGTCATATCTCTACTAAATTACTAGCAAACAGCAATATCTTGGCACCTCCAGAAGCAGGTCGGGGTAATTGCTTACCCTATGTATAGCGCCTCTATCACTTTCCTGCGAGTCAGGAGGATAAATATAGAGATAAAAATAAAAAAAATAAAATGACCTTGGAAACCAATTATACGTAGAGCGATTTTGCATAAAATTCTACACAAGCCTGGATTCAAAGGTTAAGATGTTGTCATGCAGCACAAGGAAGCCATTTTGAGCATTTGTGAATAGGTAAGATAAATTATCTCATTGTTTCAATATATACATTTAATAAATACATTTTTTACTTAAATTTTCCCGTTTTATAAGGACCACCCTGTATTAACAATTAATAGCTAGAAAATTTAGTTTAACAAGTCAAGTCATCTGCAAAATCATCTGCAAAAATCATCTGCAAAATATTCTATGGAATAATGCAAAACTATCCTCGACTAAATTGAGAGTCATCAGGAAAGGTTAGGGGGAGAAGATAAGCAATTTTTTTTGAAATTTGAAGTTCTAAAATAACTATTAAAAAAATCATAAATCTAGCTGTTCTATTTAAACTTTTTCAATCAAATGCAATTGTAATTATGAGAAAATTGCTTTACAATAAGCAATTTTTGTTGAAAAAAATTTAGGTGGTCTTTTAAAAGTTAAGTGACAAAATTAAAGGATTCGAATAAAGAAAAATCATGCGATTTGAATAAAGGAAAACACTAACAAGACAAATAACACCATTGTGCAACATTGAAAGACACAACAGACCCCTGTGATGGTGCAAAGCATGGTGGTGGTGGGTTTACCTGACCCATTTCTAGGGATGGGGGCATGGATCAACTCTGAGGAGTCCCAATAATTGGGCAACTCCCCACAGATGTGACCAGAGGTTCAGAATATTCAGAATAGGTTCACAAAAGATGGCCAGACATGTAGGGTCAAGTACAGGGCAGTCTAGCACGAGATGAAAAAGATTCTGTGATTCAGAAACAGTTGCTGCATGAAGGAATCTCGACTCAACCAACCCTGTGTAGATATGTGCCAAGAAAAGTGCTGTGCTCATTGCAGTGTAAACGAGAGAGAGCACAGCAAGCAGAGCAAGGGAGAGTAAGCTCCTCTGAAGACACTGGAGGGATTTGATGTTGAAAGAGACCAGATTGGATACTGTGTCTCCAACTGGTGTAAAGGGGTAGTTGTTGGGAGGAAATAAGCAGTGAGAGAGACAGCAACATCATGGAGGGGTCAAGAGAGGCTCCAACTTTAGCGAGAGAGTTTGCTAAGTCATTGCCTGGGAGGAAAGAATGACCAGGTATCCATTGAAAATGGACTACCCTAGAATCGGATAAAGTACTGCATTAAGGAGAGATTGGGTGTGAAGAGGGAATTGAGAGTTAAGCAAGGTAAATGAGCAGAGAGGGTTGACAAGATAGATAGAGAGTCTGAGAACAAGGTGACAGATTCAAATGCATATGTCTTGGAGTGAGAGATACACCACTCAAGAGCATGAAGAAAGGCATAGGTCTCAGCACTGTAGCTAGTGGCCCAGAGTCCAGCTGAGAAGAGGGAGGTAGCAGTGAGACACTTTGTAGACTTAATGTGGATCCCTGCACCAATCTCCCCCTGCCTGCCAGGAATCAAGCCATCAGTCCCGGCAGTGATTTTGCTGTAGGGTAGGGAGGATAGGTGGGAAGTAGCAGCAGCGTTGCAAAGGGAGGGAGGGTCATTACAAGAGCATGGAGAAGAGATTTGGTGTGAAATATGTAAGAAGGGGTAGACCAGGGAGGTTTAGGAGGACAAAGGATTAGGGGTTTGCAAGATAGTTGTAGGTTAGGGGTAAGGTTATGTGATCGGGAGAAAGATCTCCATGATTCTTTCTTAAGATGTGTGCAGGGGTTAGAATTTGCAAAAGAGGCTACATAAAAGGTTGAAGGTAGTCTAAGGGCTAGTTCGAAGTAAGAGAGAGATTGGTGAGTAAGGGTGATGCGAAGTGGAGGAAGAAGCGCTTCTAGGTGAAGCAGGGGGATAGGAGTAGACAATAGACAGCCTGTGATAATTCTGTTGGAGGATCTATGCATCCTCTGCACAAAGGTGATGTTGGTGAGAGGTGAGAAAGGAAACCAGCCTGCAGAAGCATAGGTGAGGATGGGATAAATAAAGGCTTTATACAAAGATTCCTTTGAGGGGCCCCAGAAGGCAGAGGTGATAGATTGGAAGGCACAGAATCAGCTATGAAACTTTTTCTATAAGGATAAGACATGACACTTAAAAGTGTGGTCAAAGGTTACACCAAAAAAGGTTGGGTTTGGGTTCAAATTAAGTGGGGTATTAAGAATAGAAAGTGAGACTGGTAGGGCTCTGGGCTGAAGAAGGATGACTCACACTTGAGAGGGTTGAGAGGTAGACGCCAATTGGAGGACCATTTCACCAGTCTGTTGAGGGCAGCTTGGACAGGGGAAGTTGCACATTCAACACTTCGGGAAGAGGCCCAAATGGCAAGGTCATCTGCATAGAGTGAGACCTTAGCAGATGTAAGAAGAAAGGTAGGAAGATCATTAATAGAGAGAAAAGGACTAGTCCAAGAACTGAACCTTGGGGAACATCTCTTCGAAGACGAAAAGGACAACTATAGGAATTACAGATGCAGACTTTTGAATGGCAATCTGAGAGATAAGATCGTATCCATTTAATAAAGCATAACAGAAAGCCACAGAGAGGAGTTTACAGAGGAGGGCAGAATGTTAGACTGAGTTAAAACCTTTTGCAAAATTTGTAGTGGCAAGGACAGTACATGCACTTAGTTTAGACTGGTGAAAAGAATTGCAATTGACTGTGAGAGGAGAAGAACCTGATCCATAGTTGATCTACCAGGTCTAAAACCAGCTTGCATGGGTGAAAGGATGCTGTGATATTCAAGAAAATAGGTGAGTTGTCCAAGAACCATTCTTTCAAAGAGTTTAGAGGTGCAAGAAGTGAGAGAGATGGGGCAATAGGAGAAAGGTGAGTCAGAGGGTTTTCCGGGTTCAAGAATGGGGATGATAGTCAATTGTTTCCAGGCTGATGGGAAGGTACAAGTCAACCAAGATAAGTTAAAGATATTTAGAAGAAATTGTAGCATGAATTGAGGAAGGTGGGTTAGAACTTAGAAGTGGGTAAGTAATTTGATCAGGGCCCAATGAGGTTGAGTTTGACAGTTGAGAGATACCTGAGGAAAGTTCTAGAGAGGAAAAAGGTGAGCAGAATGTGGAGTGTAGAGTATTACAATGGGTAGTTCTAATTTTATTCACGTGTGCTTTTTCAGTAATTTCTGTTTTTTTCAGTACTTCAGTACTTCTAATATTATACCCAGAAAGGGTTTTGGTTTTTGGGTAGAGAAGTGGGACTGCAGATGTGCACAAAGTCGGTTTGCACAGTCTACAAGGGTATGAGAATTTGGGAAGCCAGAGACAGAGTGAAGTAAAAAGACTTCACTGGGATGAGTTTTAGGAAAAAGACCAGAGCAAGTTTTCTGCCATAACTCAGATTTAGCCTTAGAGATCACAGTGAAGATATATCTAAATAGTAATATAGTTCTGGCAGTCTTCTTCAGTGGGCCCTTGCAAAAGCCTTTCGATGTTTTGCAACAGTATCTGCAATTTCAGGAGACTACCAGGCTTTGGCAGGGCAATCAATGTTGCCAAAGGAAATGGCAGAAGCAGCAGCATCATTGAAGAGTTTGGTGAAGGTATAGGTGCTTCTGAAAGAGAAAATATTGTAAAGCTAGAGGGAGGTGAGCAGTGCGTATCAATATAAGGTATTTGTCCCAGTGGGCTTTGTTATAATTAAATGAAGGAGGGCAGGAGATAGAGTTAATTAAAGGGGAAGTAGGAATAGTAATAGAGATAGAAAGGTGATCTGAGCTGAGGTCTGGAAGAGTCTGCCATGTGCATTTGGAGGCCATGGGGGCAGGAACTAAAGAGAGATCAGGGGAAGAGCGGTTTCCAGTGGTGTGGTGTAGTAAGGTATGATGGTCAGGGTTGTTGAGAGGTAAGAGATGAAAGAGGAGCGAGCCAAAAAAATCTTTGCCTATTTGTCCTCTGGGCTGTGAGAGTCCCAGGATGAGTGATGGCAATAAAAATCACTGAAAATGTAAGTGGTAGGGTATGATGGTAAGAGGAAGGGTGAGAAGGATTTAGGGCAGGAGTCAAAGAGCAGATAGGAGGGACATAGAGATTGAAAGGTATATAGGTGAAGCTCCTTTTATTTTAACTGTGATAGCCAAATAATCAGAGCTGGGATCAAGGGAGGAAAAATGTTGTGTAGAGGGGAGTAGATTAGACCTTTGACAAGTATATGAACACCACCTCCTAGGTTTCCCATAGAGTCAATAGTTCCTCTCCTCAACATAGAGCAGTCCTTTTTAAGAGTTTTATAACCAGGGATGTGAAAAGTGGAGTCAGAAGAGGTGCGACCACTGTACAAAAATGAGATCCTACTTATTTAGTGAAAGAAATTGCATAAGTTTAGTACAACGGGAGCAAATTCCATTGGCATTCCATAAAAGGATTTGTAGGCTGTTTTGGAAGGGAAAAGGATGGAAAGAAGATTGTGTGAGAAAAGTGGAGGGTTGGGGTTGAGGAGGAGGTAAAGATGATGCTGAGGGTGGATAAGTAAAAGTTAGTTGGGGTGGTTTTGAAAGTTGGGGGTATTAATGGTAGAGAGATGCTTTGGAGGGTTTATTTTTGAAGGTGAAGAGTTTTGAGTTCTGTGGGTATTTGAAGATGAAGATAGAGAGACAGTTTGAGAGGAGGAGATGAAGTTTGAGAGGAAGATGGGCACATTGGACAGGTTCAAGAGTGTCCTGGAAAAATTTACCAAAAGTCAGCGAAGAGAGAGACCAGAGGAAGAGAGGTGCACCCAGAGAAAACAGTTGGCACATTGTACCAATCTGTTTCCCAGGTGACTCGACAAGAGCAGACAGAGCAGAGGTCTATAGGGTCAGGGTTGGGGTGAATGTCACCGCTGATGAGTAAAAGCATAAGGATAAGCAGCAGCAATAGGTGGGATATATAAAAAGGAGGTTTAGGGCTGGAAAAGAGACTAAGAAAAGTTTTTAAAAAGGTAAACAAAGAGGTGGGGCAGTCATTTGTGATTAAGAATGCCGTCCACTTGTGCCACACAGTGGACAGCAGGGATAAAAAATTAGGAGAAAAATTGTCTATAGGGCAGTTGCAAGAATGAGACCCTCAGGGAATCAACAAGCCATTTTGACCCTCCCCAATGCAGGAAAGGGGACTGCACCACCACCACAATGAGGCTTGTTGCTGGTGCAAGGCACAAAGCATTGCTTGCATTTGCAGAGTTTATTAAATTGGTGGTTGGTATGAAAACACAAAAAGGGGGTTGACACAATTTCAACATCTTTAAAAGATTACACAATTTCAACATCTTTAAAAGATGTTGAAATTGTGTCAACACCCTTTTTAAAGGCTGGTTGCCCCCTGTCACAAGCCATACGTTCCTGGCTCTGGTGTAGAGGTAAAGATACAGTACTAAACTTAAACTATTCAAATATAAAACACAAAATTTTCTTGATTTGATGGTTATCATTTTCCATTTCTAGCCAAGACTAGCTGGCATGATAGTCAGATTGTTAAAAATTGAAATGTTTTTCCTTGTTGAATCCTTGATTTTTATTTTGTTTAGATTTTTTGTACTGAATAACCTCAAGAAAAGACATTAATCAATAAGAATTTGAAGTTAAAGTTAAGATAGGGGTTAGATTTGGATTATACCTAAAGACAAACAAAAATTCAAATAGGAAATTTACTTGAAAATTATTACAGGTAGTATTTGGCTTTCAAATGTTTTAACTGTTGCACCTGCCCAGCAATGTTTGATCAAAATCAATAACACAAAAATTGATCATTTTATCTTATCCTTTTATGTTATCGTTCTATCTTATCATATCATTTTATATGTTAGCAGCATGGTGAAGTGGTGAAGAGCATCATGATTATGATTGAAATGGTCTTGGTTTAAAATCCCATTCTGTTGTGACCTTAGAAAAACACCTTACAGCACTTTGCCCTGCTTGTGGGTCTTAGCAACCAGTTCTAAATATCAGTCATATCTCTATTAAACTAAAAAAACCAAATAAAAAATTTCAACTGGACAGGAATATCTTGGCATCTTTGAAAGCAAGTTAGGGTAATTGCTTGCCCTATATGTCATGTAGCACTTCCATCACTTTCCAGCGTGTCAGGAGGATAAATATATATAAAGAAATTGTGTTTCTTATTCATCATTCACCAACCTTACTTCATATAATTTTAAATTTTAGGAAATCCCTAAAGTCTGCAAGGTTAAAGCAAGTTTCTTCCAGAAGAACCCATAAGCAATTTTGTTTGTAAAACTAACCCAAAAACCTTATGGTTGCTATCACTTCTTGAAGAGATTTTTTTTGCTTGGTTTCTTTTTTATTTCTTCCTGGTGTAGTAAGGAAATTGCCAGTTAGTTTCTCTACCAAACGACAGCTCTACAATCCTTTTTGAAAAGATCCCAAACAGCAAACGAAAACTGAAATTGCTAGTCTAAATTACAGCTTGTTGAAAAACAATATCTAAAATCCTTGATGATGCAATAATGCTGGTTGCACAAAGTTGGTAGCATAAAAGCCAAAATAAGAAAAAAATGTAATTAACATTTTAAATAACTCATATTAGACAAAACTATAGTTAGTAAAACATTATTGTATAGAAAATATAGCTATAAAACAAAAAATACAAAACCTTTCAGCAATGCTTGCTAGATCATCAATAGATTTTTCAGTTTGATTCAACTTTTGCTGTAATTGTTGTACATTTCTTGCTAATGAAAATGAAACATCATCAGACATCATTCTATGTCATAACTTAATCATATATGTTCAAAATTCAACATAATGTTGCATTAAATCCTATAAAAATCATTTATATAGTTAGTTACATTTCATGATTGTTTTTAAGTTGATATGGATATTTTAATCAAATTGGTAAAATTTTAATTGCAAAAAGTAGTAGTATAAAATTTCATGTTACATATTTATTAGGTTTTATTTTTTTTTGAAATTGCTCAGTGAGGTGATACTCTTGAAATATGAGCAGAAGAATGCAACTTTGATACTAGTTTATGAGAGTGATTTCTATTTACCTTGGGAATGGCACTGGATGACAAATTCCTAAATTAGCTTATGGTGATTACTTGCAATGGTGACTCCACTTGATATAGAATGAAACAGCTGGTGAACAAAAAATTGACAATATTAAGAAAAACAAGCAATGTAGTTTGGGTCTTTTCAAGAAGTGACTGTGAGCAATTTTTGTTTCTGAAACTAACCAGGAATCCCGCCTGTGGTTACTACTGCTTGTTGAAGAGATCCTTTTCTCTTTTTTTTTATTTTTATGATTGCCTCCTGGTGCTGTAGAGAGATTCCTGGTTAGTTTTACCCACAAACAGTCTTAAAGGTCCCTTCTTAAAGAGACCCCATAATTCTGTAATTAACTACACAAATTAACCATTCTCCAGATTATGATATCATGACCTTATTGTTTAAAAAAATTCTCAAATCATGTAACCTTCTTGCCTAATTTTTTTTACTGCAATCTAGGTTAGTTTAAAAAAATACCGCGGCAAAAAGGTTACCTGATCTCAATCTTCAACATGCTTCGATACTCTAATACAAGATATTAACACTTTAAAATAATACCTATTTTATTACAAAATTTTACTTATTTACCAATTAGTTTCTCAAACTGTTCTAATAAGGTGTCATAATTTACAAGACCAAAATAATAGCTCGAGAATTATATGTGCTAGCCGAACAGTAATCAAACAGCATCAAAAAATTACAAACAAAGTGGTGGCTACACAAAACTATACAGTTATTTTGAGCTAAGACTGTTTAGACGAAAAAATTAACAACACGAGTAAAATTTTAAGCCATAGATTTTAAATTATCCCTAAACCAACAAACCAACCAACACCTGAGTTGAAGTAATTAAAAGATCAGACAAGTAAAACATCAAAAAACGAAGGTGAAATATGTAAATTTCCGTTGCTTTCTCAAAGCCGCGATAAAATTTAATTGGCTAATAACGTTGTACGGATGATTAATTTCAGTAATAAACATTAGGATGTTTTGGAGCAATGATATCAATTTAATATTTTGCAGGAAAAACTGTCTGTAATGGCAACCACCTTGTATGGAACCCTTTTTTATTTTTATCGTTATCTCTATTTATGTTCCTCCCTTATATTTTTTGGAAATTTTTGCAAGAAGCTTTAAATTTTGTCAAATTTCCAATTTCAGCTTAAAGTTAGGACTATCGTCCATTAATTATCCCGACTTGCACATTGTCCTTTATTTTTATTAGGTCAACTATTAGAACCTTTTTTAATAAAACAACAATTCAGGTTTCTAGACTGTGACACAGTTAGATCAAAACTGTAAATTAATTACGCAATCACTAAAATGCACAACAAATTAATTTTTGTGGCAAAAGTAATCTGCATGAAGATTCTAAATTATGTAAATCGTCGTCGTTATTCGAAAGGGTATCCGCTCCAGGTTAATCACAAACAAGAATAGGGTCAAGATTTTATCCTTTTATTACCCTAGGCTGCTGTACTTCCCGGATTAGATGCTACCAATGATTGTGTTGAGCCAGCATCAAGTTTTGCCATCCAAAACCGTCAGACTTTGTGCTCCATGTGGTGCCCGATGTATGGATAGCACGCTATTAGAACGTGGTCTGCAGTTTTTTCAGAAGCACCACACTCGTAATTCTGTGAAGGAGTGAGACCCTGTTAGTGCATGAACGAACAAAATTTTCCTACACCGGTCCGCAGCTGGCGATTGAGCTTAACCCAAGTTGTTCGGGGCAAGCCCATTTCAACAGGCCCAGCACTAGTTATCAGTATGAAAACGCGGAGCCTGAATATATTCTCGCAATACTCCGCGTTCCATCTATAGTTCGTCCTCTGAGAAGCGCGGATGCCAAGTCTGCAAGCCCAGATAGCATACAAACGTTAAATTAACGTTTAAAGTTGGTTGGAATAGTTGTTTTTTGGTTAGCGTATTAAGACGAAACGTTATGTTAACGTTATATTTTAGTTAATTAGTAAACGTTTTTTTAAGGTTAGCAAACGAACGTTAAATTAACGTTCGCTTTTCAACCTAAAATAAACTTTTGGTTAGCGTTTAAGACAAAACGTTATATTAACGTTATATTTTAGTTAATTAGTTAACGTTTTTTTGAGGTTAGCAAACAAACGTTAAATTAACGTTCGCTTTTTAACCTAAAATAAACTTTTGGTTAGCGTTTAAGATGAAACTTTATGTTAACGTTATATTTTAGTTAATTAAATTAACGTTCGCTTTTTACCAAAAATGAACTTTTACATTCAAACGTTTGAATAACGTTTGAATAACGTTTGCATGCTAACTAAATGACAAGTTAAAAAACAACCCTATCGTTGTTAAAATGTTAGTTACTTTTTCTATTGATAGGACAGGTTGCATTTTAAAAGAATAGTAAAATTTTTATTCAATGTTTGAAAATATACATTTTGTTTGCTTGTCGGTTGAAAACAATAAGTTATAATGATTTTTCAATTTTTTCGCGAAGCGCGTTCAATTGTGTTTCGATAAAAAATTTAAAATTTTTTTTTAAATCAGGCACAAGTTTTTAATACCAGACATCGTATTCGTTTAAAGTGTGGTGCTTCAAAACGAGTTGCAGCAGCCGCCGAGCTATACAAAGCATTTTCACGCCAATTTTGTGGTCGTCAGAATTAATCCTTGTTTTCAAAGAAAGTTTCTGTCGCGTTTTAATTAAAAAAAAATAGGTCAATTGCGCTGTTCAGTTGCTAGCAGCTAAAAAAAAGCTGTAACGTGAATTAAATTATAAGTGCACAATTAACTGCAGTATAAGAAGATTTTGCTCAATATTAGAAAATAGAAGCTTTAAAATTAAAAATCTTTTTAGAAACGAGACCTTTTTAAAATATGAACAATTGTTTAAAAAGAAAACGGGTTTTGTAGCTATTGTCTACTATGACGCAACAGTGTGTCTTAAAGCGCGATAATGTATCAGTTTGTCTCGCACGTTTTGGAAATTCAGTCGTAAAAAGAGTTGTACAATTGAGTGGTAGAGTGAAGTCATTAAAAGAAAAGTCAATCTGCTAATTAAGTTATTTTTAATTATGTTGGCAATATTGCTACAGTCTCGTAAAGCTTAGCGTAATATTTGTTTATTTATTTTTTATAGGCGTGGTTAGTTTTTTTGACGAGTTACGGTAAGTTTTAAATGAGGCGCGGTAAAATAACCCCTGTGGGGTTATGACTCCCAGGTTGAAAACCACTGTTTTAATAGAAGATAAACTCATTTACTCATCAAACAGGTTAGTTTAAGCCAAAGAGTGAATTTTTAATATCATATTTACTGTTATGTCTATATGCTTAGGTAATCATGCTAATAATTTATTTCTTTGTTTCAGTCATTGCTAATATTTCTAAAGTTTCTTAGTTTACTTAATAAGGGCTGAAAGATCCCAAATTTTTGTGGTGTCTTTCGTATAAAAAATTGTCATTATAGATAAATTCTAGTATGTGCTGTGGCGACTTTTATTTTGTACATTGTATGATCATGGTTTTTATTTGCAGGTTCTGTTCAAAACAATCTTTTGATGGCTGCCGCCATTGACTTTGAAATCGAAGCCGTAATAAAAAATTGGTTAAAATTTGCATCAGAAAGAGATGGTGGCCGTCAGAAAAGGGAGCAATTGAAAAAAATTCAAAATGTTTGAATTGTTTATATTGTTTGAACGTTATTTAATAATTCTTTAATAAACTTGAATAAAAATTGTAATTTTGAGCTTTTGTAAAAGTGCAGCAATCAGAAGTGAGTGGTCTTCTGAAGCAGAGGATTTAAGCATGTTTATTTATACTTATTAGTAGCAAAGTTCATTTAAACATAACTCCTGAATTACAACATGAAAATTTGAAATATTGGTTTAAAAGTTATAGGTTAACAGTAGTTACTGTTACAGCGAACCAAATACTAACATAAGAAATTAACCTAAATTAAATCTTATTAAGTCCACCATATTTTGAACGTATAAAGTGGTTAGTAATAGTAGAAGTTAACCATAGCTAACGTTAAACAAACCAAAATCAAAAGTTAGAAGTTAATCAAGCTAACCAAATTTAAACGTTAACTTATGAGCAAACCAACGTAGAGTTAACGTTTGGTTTCGAACGTTAATCTAACCCAAAACGCAAATCCAAATCGAACGTTAAACTGACGTTAGAAATTAACCGTGCTAACCAAAATTTAAACATAAAATTAACGTTAAACTAACGTTAGAAATTAACCGTGCTAACCAAAATTTAAACGTTAAACTAACGTTAGAAATTAACCATGCTAACTAAAATTTAAACGTTACATTAACGTTAAACTAATGAGCAAACTAACGTAAAACAAACGTTTACTTTAAACGTTAATCTAACCAAACTGCGAACCAAAATCAAACGTTAAAATAACGTTTTTTTGCTATCTGGGAGGTTGTTTAAAAGATTCCACGCAGCTGACACAAACGAGCGTCTAGATCTTAATCTTTCTTGGCGAGCATCTGAGGGCCACTTAAAATACCATAGAGAATATGATCAGATTCCAGAGATCCACGGTAATCCAAGGAGAGTGTTAAATTCAATTTTTTGGTAGAAAGAAAAGAGACTATAAAGACTAAATTCAATTTTTTTGTTAATGAAGGAAAGACTCGCGATTCTTAAATTCACTCTTTGTTGAGAGAATGCTGGCGTTTCCGACGATTTACGGAATTCAATAGCTATATCTGTCTAGTGCTGAACTTGTTTAAATAAGGTCAGCGAAATCCCTTTCAGTTACAAATTACCCTTATTTAATATGTGTAACTCTATGAAGCCCGATCCAGAAAAATATAGTTGTAACTTAGATACGAAGGAGAGGAGTTTATTTTTTACTGCGGTTTCACACGCGCAGCAACTTAATATAATACAGCAAAAACAATGGTCACCTGACCATTCAGCAAAACACGGTCATCGTTTCCTAAGCGAAATTATTGTCACTGATTTACGAGAGCAATGTCGCTCTATTTATAATAAACTTGAATTAGGCCATGGCTCGGACGACAAGCTTTACAATAAAATCAATTTCATGCCCTTACACAGATCGCTGCCAAAGCGAGGACACATAGCTACTATTTAATTAGAACGATACATTTAGGTCATTAAGAGCGGATATAGGTGATTACATTTAATTTAAAAAAGTCTATAACTTGATTGATATGTTAAAAAACGTCACATAGGCTATATTAAATTTTTTCGTTATTGGCAGCTGCGACTTTGCATTTCGAGAGGTAACGAAAAATAATCTAATTTTTCTCCCAAAAGGGGATTTGCATTACGTAGCAGAGAGTGTCGCTCCAAGTCGGCGAAGCTAAGCTGGATGAATGCCTGAAAATATGGGTAAGTAATCCGTTGGACTGGGACGCAGGCATCAAGTGACTATGCGCAAGCCGTCATTATAGACATAAGGTGAGTGGTGAGTGTGAGCGCTGCAACATCAAACTGGTTCACAGTACTCAGCTGTTGAGTAGACCAGAGATAGGGCACCAGTACTCCATCCTGAGCCCACAAGTTGCCTCACCAGTGTGACGCGCGAAGATAGTTTTGCGACTAGATAGTGACAAAATGTCAGCGATCTGTCCGTTTTTACCCCAAGATCAGTAGGGGTTGGATAAAACGGTAAAGGTCAATCAAGCCTCCCTGTGTTGGGGTTACATGCCAGCAAATAATATAATAATAAACAAGGCTGTCTTAATTTTTGTTGTTTTTATGCATTTTTTGTTTTGTTTTAGGCATTTTTATTTTCTATACTCGTATATATATCTTTTTTTTCTAGGTGATGCAACCATGCAAGCCGTTACCTTAGCTAGTGTTGTTTATTGAGTGTTTGCATGTTTCAACGTTGTTTTGTTTTGTTGCATGTCCCTTTTTCCGTAGTGTAATTACGTTGATGTAAGTATTTTGTTCGACAAGTGGCGGAAATAAAAAACGACTAAACTGAACTGAAATGTCTATTGTTGTTGTAGGCTTTTAGCTCACGTCTGGCCTCTCATTATTTAAATGAAAAGTTGCCATCACCGTTTGATTGTGATTAAGCTTCAACCTCCAAGTCTGGATATATGCTGAAAGTGTAGTCATGTCTTAAAGCCAAGAACTTTAAAGTCCCCTCGAAATCCTTCCAGTTTCCAGAAGAGTGCAGCAATGCTAAATTGTCAGCATAAGCAAACTTTCTGAAAATCGTGGAAGGCAAGTCGTGTGTCAAGACATTGAAAAGAAGGAAGCCAAGACCGATTCCTGAGGAACGCCGTTTTTAAGCAGCGTAACTTTCTTTGCTTCCTGGCACTGGTAGTCAGGCACGTCTAGAGGGGGGGTCAGGTGGGGTCACTGCCCGGGGGCCCGGCCGGCCCGACTATGTCAATTTTTTCACAATTTTATTGAGTGTATGTCGATATGCGATGACAGTCGATAGTAGCCAATCCCAACGAAACTTAAAACTTCAGTCAACTACTGAGGCTCGTTAGATCTCATATAAGCGAACAGAATGTAAATGGGCGTATAATTATTTTTAGATATTACTTTAAATCTAAGTGTGAGTGTGATGTGTGTCAAATGTCGATGTGTGCAAGTGCAACCGGGTACTTTATTTTTCTCTTGACAGTGGGATAACGAATAAGTTGTCGTAGTTAAGCGGACTGTGGACTAAATAGCAACTATTGCATTCTTTTACAAACTGCAAAATTTTAGCCATGTATCGTCATAAATCCGGCGCTTTAAAGCCCAAAGAAAGAACTGAAAAAGAATCTAAGACACTTGCTCAGCAAAGATCACTGCTCAGCCTTGGTTTCACATCACAGCCTCCCAATGGCCGGTCTTGTACTGCTGACCAAAAACCGACCGAAGACCAGAATTGTGTTCAAAATACATCTGACTGTGATAACCCTTTGATTGATGATTCTACCTTTACCGCATTTACTGAGTCTGATACTGGGGCTACAGCTGTACTAGACTTGCCGCTCGCAGTTGATATCATTCGGGAGTCGTTTACCATTACCGATAGTATCGCTGTCGAAGATAACGACATCGGTCATTTAGCAGACTTTCTCACAACTGAGCAAGCAAAAGTGGCTGTGCGTAGAGGCCCAGACAAACATCCATATCAATTTCTATGCGATCATTCTGGTCACTCATTCCCACTTTTAGTGCTTCGTGCCAAACTTCAAAATGGCGAAACTACACCTCGAGATTGGTTAGTGTGGAGCAAGTTCGAACAGTCGCTATACTGCTTTCCTTGCCGTCTGTTCAGTAAACTTCCACAAGCTAGTTGATCAAAACTGGCGTCTGCACATGGTCATAGCGTGAACGACAGGTGGAAGAAACTGCACGATAAAATTCCTGAACATGAGCGCAGTAACAGCCACAAACAATGCTATATGCAATGGCGGCAGCTGCAGAGGTCATTGACTGAGGGTTCAACTACTGAAGCGCTCATGCTGGAGAACATCAAAAGTAACATGGACAAGTGGAAAAAAATACTGCATCGAATACTAGATGTGACATTGTTCTTAGGCGAAAGAGGGTTGGCGTTCCGTGGAAAGAGTCAACTTGTTGGTGATCCTAAGAACGGCAATTTTCTTGGCGTTTTGGAATTGATTGGTCGTTACGATCCAGTTATTGGCAACCATCTAGCAAAAGTAAAAGAGTCACAGACAACACACGAACGCTTGCAGGTTCATAATTTGTCCGCTAACAGTCAGAACGAATTTAATCAGTGCTGTGCGCAAAAAGTACTTGATGCTATACTGCATGAAGTTGAATCAGCGAAATACTATTCAATTATTGTGGACGCAATACCGGATTCCGCTCATGTTGAACAGACCGTTTTCATTTTGCGGTATATACATCTAAACGCTGACCTGAACATTTTCGAACTACATGAGAGATTCCTCGCATTTGTGGACTGCAACAAGAAGACTGGAAAAGATATAGCACAGCTAATCATTGACACGTTGAAAAAACATAGCATACCACTTATGAACTGCCGAGGCCAAGGTTATGACAATGGAAGTAATATGAGTGGTTCATACAAAGGCGCTCAAGCAATTATAATGAAAAACAATCCTTTGGCAATATTCTCACCTTGTGGCTGTCATAGTTTGAACCACTACATTCAGCTGAGTGCTGTCCACAAGTGATAACATTCTTCGGAGTAGTCCAGAAATTGTATAACCTCTTCAGCAGCAGTCCGCAGAGATGGGAAATCTTGACTAGTAGTGTCGGATGCTCTCTTCATAATCCGTCAGAAACGCGCTGGTCAGCTCGTGTCGATAGTGTTAAACCTTTCGCAGCGCATTTTCCAGGCCTAATGACGGCACTTTTTCAAGTACAGGAACTGAATTTGACACCAGAGACTTGCTCTGATGTAGTCGGCATGATTTCATACCTATCTTCATTCGAATCAATTCTGATGGCATCGGTGTGGTTGAAAATTTTAACAGCTATCAATTTTAGACATTTGCTGCTGCAGGCCAGAGAAGTAACTCTTGATGTCGAATTGCAAATATTCATGACCTCATTAACGACTTAAAACTGCTTCGATCTAAGTGGGATGAGATATTGTCTGAGAGCAAACTTGTCGCTGAGAGCTGCGGAATTGAACAGTCCTTGTGTTTGGAAGAGACAAAACGCAAACGAAGACGACAATTTTTAGACAGAACAGTTCTCGATGACAATGATGATCAGCAGGATCCACAAAAACAATTCAAGCGTTCAGTTTTCTTCGTTGTAATCGACTGCGTCATTGCGAATTTAACAACACGATACGAAGCGGCAAAGAATTTGAACGAATTGTTCGGAGTTCTATGGAAATATCGTGATATGAATACCGAAAACGTCCTCATCGCAGCCAAGAATCTGGCAGATAAATATGTTGATGATATTAACACCGATCTTTTGAATGAGCTGGAGCATCTGAAAACAATACACGTTGCAAACCTCGGTCAGAAAACTCTGTCGCCATTTGACCTGCTAAATCGTTTACACACTTTGAAAATCGATACATTGTTTCCAAACGTTGACATTATGCTACGTATCTTCTGCACACTTCCGGTTACCGTTGCTCAAACAGAAAAATCTTTCAGCACATTGGCCCGAGTTAAAAATGTTCTGAGATCGACAATGTGTCAAGAACGTTTAACCAGTCTTGGAATGCTGGCAGTGGAAGGTCGACTTGCAAGAACGATTGATTACAACAGTATAATTGAACTGTTTGCAAGCAGAAAAGCCCGAAAAGTTTTGTTGTAGTTTACTCTCCATGTCGTTGTTCACAAAATTACATTATTATTGAGGACTTGCGTAGTTTTATCAGATTTAGTGCATTAACGGCGGCAAAGTAAACTGAATTTAGTTTAAAACTTTTTGTATTATTTTTTTGTATGACTATGCCCAAAGTTGACTGTAGTTGACAAGGGGCCCGCAATGGTGTCCTGCCCTGGGGCCCTCGTTGGCTCTCGGCGGCCCTGCTAGTAGTAAGGGTGAAACGTCGGTTTCCGACAAGCTGCATGATTACTCTGACCATATACGCTTATCTGGCAAAAGCTTTAGCAGCGTGCAGGTAAGATAACGGTGCCAGACAGTGTCATATGTCGCTGTCAGATTGAAAAACGTGACACCGGCCTTCTTCTTAACCTCGAAAGAATCCTCGATGATCTGGTTCAGCAGAACGACTTGATCCACACTTGACTTTCCACGTTAAAACCAAGCTAGCTCTTTAGGAAGCAATAAATGAATAATTGGCTCGACGGATTCGTAGATAAGCCTCTTAGGAATTTTATATGGGAGACAGAACAGAGATATTGGTCGATAACTCTTTGGGTCCCCAACGGGCTTCATCGGCTTTGAGATTGCAAGCACAAACGCTCTTCTTCAGATCTTGGAAATTTTGAGTTCACGTATCCAGAACGTCAATGTAAATCATAAACAATTAGAATAATAATTAATATGCTGATACAGGGCTGTAGCACAACAGCAGAAAAAAGCAGGTTAGAAAAAAATTAAAAGTAACATTATAATTAATAAGTCATTGGTTAGTAGCCTAATAGAAATGATGTAAAAAAAACATGTAAGAATTAAACAGTCAGACAGTAATAAGGAAAAAACAGATTTCTAAGAAAATTTTACAAAACACAGTAATAAAACATCAAAAAAATTTTTAATGTAGGCTACTGTGTTAGATATGAAGGCGATGAAACACAGAGCAAATTAGACAGATAAGTAATTTGGTGCATGAATACAGATAACACAGACATGATAAAAATATGCAATAGCAGGCTACTATAAAAGACGGTTTAATGTCAAAATATTAGTTACAAAATATCAAGAAACAAAATTTAGTCTTGCAGACACTACTCGGTCGAAGGGTGGCATATAGCCTTTGAGTTTCAACTAACCTCCACCATCCCACCATATGGAGGCTCCTGGATATCGAAAATTGATATTTTGGTCAGTTGATATTTTGGTAAGTTGATATTTTGGTCGTTGATATTTTGTAGTTAATATTTTGACCAGATACCACAAAAGACGCATTTAAAACAAAAAGAAGGAAAAAAAAGCGATGATGTTGATGCAGCAAACTTTAAATCATACAAATTAGAAAGACTCATTAATGTAGTAAATCAAACACGAGGATTATTAAAATGTAAAATGACCAAATTTGCAACACAATATTAAATTCACGTAGAGACAAACTCCGTAGATAGGCCTACAATATCGAAAAGAGTTTGTTCCAAATGTTCATAACTCTATTAATGTAAAAAATTTCTACTATCTAAATGAAAAAGATGTTTGATCAATTTAAAGGCATGACCACGCGTACTCCTGTTGACAGTGAAGTTAAAAAATTTGTTACAATTTAATGATGACAGGTTAAGAGTAATTTTATAGCCTTACTTCATTTGAATCAATCACAGTTCTTCGGTTTTCAAGAGAATCAATCTGTAAAATTTGCAAGCGTTTCTGATAACTTTCATTTTTTAAACCTTGAATGCATTTTGTAGCGGCGCTGTACTGTTTCAATTAAGGCAGCTTCACGTTTTTAAATGTAATACTTTAAAAGCTTTAATTGTAACAAAAAAATGTAACGCGTGCTCTGGTGATTTTCTAGTTTTTCGCTGCTGTGTTTGAAATGCGGTTAAACAATGTTTGTCCCGAAATCGTGTTTTCCAATTTTGTTATCATCTGTGAACGGTTATGAAAAACAACGGCGTATCGGAAGCATTTATAACAGCCTTTTTCAGCTTGGCAGTGGCTATATCTGTAACAGTAGCGTATTTTTTTCTTCATGTTAATTACCAAAATTTGATTCGATGGGATGACTGGTTTTCTAATTATATTGAGGTAGTAGGCCAATAAAAAATTTGAAGACCTTTGAATCAAAAAAATTGAAATCAGGTTCTATCCTGGTACGGATTAAGAAAGTTTATCATTCAGTTTAACTTTCACATCTAATTATTTTCATTTGAACAATTAGTTTACCGATTCACTGAGATGGCAAAGAACATATTCTTTTGAACTGGCTGCATAGATTCCCAGCGAGCAATCGGTTGTCGGCATAGGCGTACCAGCCAAAAAAAATTTGGTGGGCAATAAAGTTTTGCCCAAATTTTGTAACGTTTGCCCAAATCATGATTTTCTAGTACATTACGGATAGGACAAAAAAATTGTCTGAGATTCTCGACGAAGAACAAATTTTGTTCTAAAATCATGGTCGTCTTCAAAAAAAAAAAAAGGTCTTCATTTGAATTCAGTCTCATATTTCTCGATTTTCCCTCCCAAATCTACGTGTTCTCTAAAAAAAGATCTTCACCTAAATTTAATAACTATTTTTTGAAGTTGATCATTGTCACTGCCCTAAAACTCCTGACTTTGCCCAAATTTTTCGTATCGCTGCCCGTAAAATTATGGTTTTAGCCCAAATATTTTCTTGTCACTGCCCGAAAAATTTGAATTTTGCCCCAATCTAGGAAACTCGGGGGGAAATTGCCGCCGGAGGTACGGCTATGGTTGTCAGACGATAGACGGCCGACGTCGAATAGTTCGCGCTCGATATAGGCTTAGGCCTACATGGCCGTAAATCATGGTTCTTCCCGTGCAGATAAAATTGGGTAAATTGGTATATAATCAAACTTTTTGTCAAAATACCGCTAAATTACGGTAATTCTTTGACTCATTAGCCAACCTTGTTCCAACGTCAGCCAAACGTTTGAAACGTATAGTAAACCGACGGCTTTTCGACGTAAATAAAATTGTTTAAATTGGTATATTATGATAAAAGAGTTTTTATAATACTCCCAGAATATAGTAATGACATGGAAGTTTTTAAACAAAAATTCGAAATTTAATGATGTTAATTACCCAACCTTGTACCTACGTCGGTTAGACATCGCTTTGCCAACATTGCTTACAGTTGGAAAGTAGTCGTAAATCGACGTCTTGCAGGCATAAAAGAACTATTACTCTAATCCAGTGGTTCCCAAAGTGGGCGCTACCGCCCCCCAAGGGGCGTTGGCGAGATTTAGGGGGGCGGTAAGA
Organism: Diplosoma virens; assembly: GCA_963680785.1. Taxonomy (NCBI): domain Eukaryota; kingdom Metazoa; phylum Chordata; class Ascidiacea; order Aplousobranchia; family Didemnidae; genus Diplosoma; species Diplosoma virens. Next base: position 28,528,344 of record OY796886.1, read on the forward strand.
AGAAAGGGGGCGATAGGAAACAATGAGAAGAAATATACATGAAGGACGATTAAAGACCTTTTATAGGTGATCTCGCAGCAGTGTTTCCCAAAGTATTCAATACAAGATCGATTCAGGGTAAAGACCTTTATTTTTTTAGAGATCACAATGAATTTGGGAGAAAAATAGCAAAATTACAGTTGAAATCAAAGTGAAGACCTTTTTTTTTTTTTTTTTTTTAGAGATCACCAAAAATTTGGGAGAAAAATAGCAAAATTGCAGATAAATATTCTCTGTTGAACATTCTTTTCACTTAAAAAAGAAGCGAGGGCGCGCTGGGAATCAAGCTGAAAATCAAGGGGGCGCTGGGAATTTATCTGGAAGCCAAGGGGGCGCCAGGCCGAAAAAGTTTGGGAAACACTGCTCTAATCCAATGATCCCTATCCTAACGTGAAGCGTACGCCCAACAGACAGGCAATTTGATTTCTCGATGTTTTGGTAATTAAAATCTTTGTTCTTTGATCTATTCGCCGTAACATTCCAATAAATAAAAATGTAGCGATTACACATTAATTTCATTCATTACTCTGTTTTCGATTTTCAATTTACCCCAGAATGCACGGCTATCTGGAGAATAACTTTCATTTTTAAACAATTTTGGAATTTTATTTTCAAAAATTTCTAAAGTATTAATGTTCTAAGCTGATTCTTCGCCGGAAACCAAGTTCATTATTTTAAATAAAAATTATATATATTTCAGGGGCGACTGCAGGACTTTGTCGCTACTCGGGCTCGTATTTGATACTGATGCAATAAGTCGCAAATGCACTACACAGTAGATTATTTCTGTAGCCTGTAGGCTAAAGATAGTGGCTAAAATTTTGTAATAGATTAAAATAGATGATGGCTAAAACTATAAACTGTTAATCATCTGTTATACCTTACCAGAAAACAAAGTTCTGTTCAGGCTCCCTGCCTGCGGCTATTTAAACACTAATGATTGTTGCGCCACAATAGTCACAACCAAGACAATTTTTCCGATCTTAAGGCCCGTTTCCACTACGAGCGTGGAAAAGAGCATTCTTTCTCTCTTTTATTGATCTTCGATTGAAGCGAGCGCAAAAAAAAGTAAACAAACGAAGAATGCTTTTTTCCACGCTCGTAGTGGAAACGGACCTTTAGTCTCGGGCTATTTCTTTACAGCCCGATAGGTGTTTATAGTATAAACCACCTACGGGACAACTAAGATGTTTTGCAATAAGCTTGAGTTTTGTAGAATCAATGTTGACTTTAAAGAATTCAAATTTAAACAATGCCAGCTTTCATTTTATTACTCAGAATGAGCCCTAGTAGCCCAAATGTCGGAGTCGCTATTATATAATCCCATTGGAGGACATCGACATTATCGAACTGATATAGGTGAAACATGGCGCAAAAAAGGTTGAGAAGCACTGCGCTGATCTCTATTATATATTTATTCAAGAAATATGATAAAACAATCAATTGTTCAAATATGATGATTAAAAATTTTTTTTGCAAAAGTTAATGGATTAACAATTGCTACTCCCCATGATGTAACACTAATGGCTTTATAGGGTGCGAACGGAGCGGCTGCACCAGGCCCCCCTAAAATACATCAAAAAGTTGTCCCCCTACACCAAAAATTGATCTATATCTTCATAGTAGCACTTGGACGTCGATGGCATGTCAAAAAGAAAAGAAAAAAATTTAAAGATCAGCCGCATGCTCTGCTTCTGCTCCTTAGGCTGCTGTCACTTGTCCTTGTTAAAGAAAAGACTTTTTTGTTAGTGATCACTATGTCTCTACATGCTTTGGATAACTCAATACTACATAGCTTATACCAATGTCACTCCGACGCCGGTATTATGCTACACTATTCTGCTTCATATTCTTGAACAGTAGTCGTAAATCGACGTTTTTTCGACGAAAAAAAATCCTTTAATCGATATTGTTTACTCAAAATGTATGAAAAATTAAAGTACAATTTATTAATAGTGGTTGAATGGTAGTTTTTTACCAAAATTTGTAATTTATTGTTGTCAACAAGCAATCTCGTTCCAATAGTCACTATTTACATATTTCACAAGTAGTCGTAAATCGACAACTTTCCAACGTAAATAAACTTGTTATTTAGGTGATATTTAATCAAGGAATATAAATTGAAAAAATATATTTTTTATAAATCCTTTTGACTGAAGAAACGTTTTTCTTTTTGTAGAACTTTATAACTTTATGGTGATTGCACAAATTTTGCCTTGTTATTTATTTCTTGACTGCTCAATTATCATTTATTGGAGCTAAAAATATAAAACTTTTAGTTTAAATCTCTATCCATAGTAGGGTTACCAACTTTCTGTTTCGCCATTCCGGGACAACTTAATACAGGGGCGTTGAACCATTTTAAGCCGTGGGCCGGTTTGGTTTATCAAAAATATGGGCGTAGCCAAACAAATAAAACATAATTCTTGATTTTTGAAATAATTTCCAAACAAATAATTCTTGATTTTTGTCCCAAAATCATAGTGATCTCTAAAAAAAAAGGTCCTCACTTTAAACCAGTCTCGGATCTCATCATTTTTGTCTCCAAAAACTAGTCATGTCGAAAAAAAACAAGAGAAATGTGTCTTCGATTTCTGGCGGAAGTTTTCCGAAGACCAGTCAGTAAATTCCGGGACAAAAATGACCCAGCCCGGGACACGGGACGCCAAACGTCAATTCCGGGACTCTCCTAGCCATTCCGGGACGGTTGGCAACCCTAATACATAGGCCATTAGCTTCACTAGTGTTAAAAACCACAATTGTATTTGGCCAAAAAATTTTGGGAGAATTTATTTTTGGTCAAATTTTTCGACAATAGTTCGAATCATGATCTTGCAGCATTTCATAGAGATGTCCAAATTTTACACAGATTTAAAGTTAAGACCCTTTTTTTAATCTTCATCTGATTTTGTAGCTAAAAATGAAGCCAAATTGGCTTTCTCTTTATGAAGACTAAAAAAATAAAAAAGGTCTTCACATTAAATTTGTCGGACATTTGGGCGCCACCAATTGTTTCTGATCCATCTAAAAAACTTGTGACAAAAAAAATCTTCACATAAAATCTCAGTTGTTTTTGCTCACTGACCTGGATCGTTCTCAATTGGATAACTTTATTTTTCCAATAGGTTATTGTCGGTTCCCGAGAAGTATTTGATTTTGCCCAAATTTTTTGCGACTTGGAGGCAATCGTCCCTCTGCCTCTGGTCGTACGGCTATGTTGAAAACAATATTTTGGTTAAGAATAGGCACACTAATATTAAGCGAAACCAAGTGGCAGCAAAAATAAGTATATCGCCGAAACAATATCTTCCGAAACAAGCGGGTACTTTTCGGGTTTACGGCACTTTTCTCGGCTTGTCGGTCCCAGCAAACATCTCTAAATTTCCGTCATATTTCTGATGAAAAATGAAAAAAAGCAACCGAAAAAATTTTCACGGGACAGCAATATCTTGGCATCTCTGAAAACATGTAAGGTTAATCGCTTGACAGTAGCCCGAAATATAACACCTTCAACGCTTTCCTGCTGGTCAGGAAGCTAAATAGCGAGTAAAGTAAAATAAAAAAGAATAAAAGAACAATACATCAAGTTTACAAGTGCTGATGCACAAAATATTTTTCTGAATGCATGTTAAAGTTTTTATACCAATTAAATGTAACGCATTTAGAAGTGTTCGTAATAAATCACTAATGTACGAGATATACTGAGATTTTTATCTCACTTTCGACAAAAAATTACCATTGTTTTTTTCTAAACTGAAGCAAATTAGCGTTTCTCAACAATTTAATAAAAATCTCTCTATTAAAACTTGTATGGCTGGACAAAATTCTTCTGTCAAAATAAAAAATATAACAAAAATAAAGTCGAAAAATGGCTCTACATTTAAGTCTTTCAAATTGTTTTTTATAGTTTGCTTTAAACGATAGCACTGCGATTGCTCGTATGTGTAAAAGCTTCGTGGTTCACATAAAAGTCATTAAAATAAAAACTTCCACAGGCTGTAGTCACAAATACAAAGCTTTGTATATTGTCCAGAATGTCGTGATTCAAACCGGGTTTTGTACATGGCCAACACCAAAAGACTGTGCAGTATCTGTATTCATTTTTAATCATAGAATTTTTGTAGCGAACAAGTTTCAAGTTAAAAAAAATTGCCTTGGTTTTTTACGTTGCAATTGCGGAAACAAATGACTGGAAGTTTTAAAACGAGGTTCCCAATCGGTGCGTCGCGACGCCCTCATGCGTCATCGTCGTTGTTTAAAAGGGCATCGATTTTGGGTCAGTCACAAACAGGATTGGGGCCGAGAGTTTATCTTTTTACTACGCCAGGCTGCTGTACTCCCGGATCACATGCTGGCAGTGATGATGTTGAGCCAGCATCGGGTTTTGTCATCCAAAACCGTCAGATCTCGTGCTCCATGTGGTGCCCCATGCATAGGGAACGCTATAGGACGTAGTCTGCGGTTCGTTCAGAGGCGCTGCACTCGTAAAACGGGAGAATATCTACCCTGCTGAACACCGATAGCATCACTGCTAGCAAGATAAACGTCTCTTATGCGTCATTTTAATAAACGATGGCGTCGCCAAGGTCTGCGTAACGACTTGTATAAGTTCACGACTGGCGCACCAAAGCAGGGTTTCTATACTCGTTGGAACAGTGGACCTTTAAGTTTGTTTGTTTCGTAATCGGCCTTTTTTTAAAAATTTAATTTGATAATTAGTTATTGTTTCTAAAAAATTCATTAGTTTTGTTTGGGATCAGACCATTGAAATTTAATTAAGAATCCTGCTATTTTTTCGTCGAAGTCACATTGTATTGGCTTTACGTTTTTTGTAGTGCTTTGCAACTAATTGGTAAGCATTGTGTGTAAGATTGCGAAATGCAATGACATCATATTTTTATTATTCTTTTCTTCGTTGTTAATCGCCATAGCCACGTGCTACGTCAAATGTTTTATTGTTACTCGCCACGTGTTTAAGTGTGACGTCTACCGTTTGCCTCTATAAATAAAGTGGAGACAGAAGAACTCATGCAGATCAAGTCTTTCGCAAGAGACCGTCTTACTTTATTTTTGTAGAGGGTATTCAGGTTATTTGAATTTCCCGGTAAAGTAGTTTCGAGTCAGTATTTTACATTCGAATTTACTTGAATTAAGAAAAATTTCATCAAAAATTTTACGCTTTGCGGACCTGTAATTTGACTGATAGCATTTGAATAAAGATTAGGCCTATATTTTATTTCAAGTTGTGATTTGGTAAGTTATAGTCAGTAGGTAGGATTGAAGAGATTAATGCAACGAACTCTCCAGAAAACTTCATTCACGCAGAAGACAGACTTTCTGAACCAGTGAACGATCGTGGCAACGAAACCAATATTTTTTTGACGTCAGGTCATTAATAAGAATTTAATTTGACTAAGTCGGTCAAGTTAACATCGGTTAGCAGTGAGGCCAACAAAGCTAAATTTGTAAAATTTTGTGAATCCCGAAAAATTTTTTCAAAAATCAAGTAAAGACAAAAATTAGTCTTCGATCTAGGTTTAACAAAAACTTTTACTTTTAACTTTAGGCTATTAATCAACAGCGTGGTCAAATGGTTGTAAGAGTGGCGTGAATGATGCGATTGTGGTTAAATACCTATTACAGCTAGCAGCATTCTGTTGTATCTTTAGAAAAAACACTACGGCACTTTCCTCGACTTGGCGGGCTTAGTAGGAAGTCTAAAATTACCGTACAATTATATCTCAAAATAAAAACTAAAAAACGGAAATAAAAAAATTTTAACTACACAGCAATTTTGGCATCTTCGGAGGCAGGTCAGGGTAATTGCTTGACAATTACCTTAAGTGTAATGCATAAGGCGTTTTTTCGTGAGTCAGGTTGATAAATATAAAGGTATAATAAATAAAAATAATAATAAATAGGCTAAGCTTTTTTCTCTTCACCTAACTTGGGAAAAATTTATACCGTTAAACGTTGCAACTATTTATTTATTTTTGATAATGCACTTATTATTATTAAGTTCTTACGACCCAAGAAATGCTCTTGGCTAAAGTAGAATATAATAGCAGTTTACAATTTAAAAAAATTCAGTGGACTCTCTAGAGAGATCGCTATGAACCTTAAGAGGTTTATAGCCTCCCTGTTTAGAAACCTTGTGTAAGGGGTCGTTTCCACTACGAGCGTGGAATGGTGTATTTTTTGTTTGTTTTATTGATTTTTTGCTTCGCTTAGAAAGATCAATAAAAGAAACAAAGGATGCTCCATTCCACGCTCGTAGTGAAAACGAGCCCTTACGGTCTGAAACACACGACTCTTTATTACCTTGATAAAGTTGCTTTGCAAACAACTTTTCTTCCTAGGATTTACAGTAAAGCTGAAATTTAAGCCAGAAAACTATGAAGTCTAAAAAAGTTTTTTCACTTTTATTTGCTGAGCAAACTTACGTATAAATTATCAAAACGAGTTGTTCTTGTGAATTTTAGGCTTTAGTGCGTCGTGGATTCATACCAGTTAGGAGCCCCTGCTTTAAAATATAAAAATAACTGACAATTTTGACTAGGGATTATAGTAACGTTGTGGTAGGTTACATCCAGCTTGAATCTGGTTTGTTTCACGCAAAGAGTGGCCGTATTCACCTCACCTTCTCTACGACAATCACCATATTATTTTGCCATTTTATTCCATCTTACGCATTCTCCACTTGCAAACCAATTTTTCAAACCTTCACTTTTTTTAGCGTTATTACTACAACTAAAAAAAAGATTTTTAATACGAATTAGTCCCTCGAAAAAGGCTGATATAATAAAAGATAGCTTATTGTCGAAACCTCTACAACTGCTCGTAGATTGGCTATGAGGCATTTCTGATTATGATTCTACGGCTTAAACCAAAGCTATTTACCCTACTTGATAAGTTCCAAAATCGGTACATGGCGAAAGAAGACGATTTTCTAAAAGTCATAATTTAAATTGGGCAATTGAAAGAAAGTTTTGACGGCATCTGTTCGGTAAGCAAAAACGTCATTCTTCAAAGCGAAATTTATAACATTAATCAAACAGCCGGTTTGAAGGTTGATAAAAAAAACAAAACATATTATTAACCGATAATATGCGTGAGCACAATTCAAATACAACAATACAAACCATCGACATAGACAGACATACGAAGATAATGGAAAAATGTTTCATTTGAACTGAAAGCAGTGAAAATACTGCATGATTAGCACAGACGATCGGTGGGTAAATTAGTTTAGGGTTGGAACAGTAAACCTAAATATGCTTCACACAAAAATCAGAAGCCCATACTTTTCAAAGTAAAAATTAACGTTCTAGTTGTTGTTTTTTCAAGGAACTAAATGTAATTTGCACAAGAAAAAGCACAGAAAAGCTATTTTGATTCTGATGGGCTTAGATTATCGTTTTGTTCTTGTTAGATTCTTAGATTATTATTGATCAACATGGCCTCCGCTATTCTGTTGTGTCCTTGGGAAAGACACTTTACGGCACTTTCCTCTGCTTGGTGGTCTTGGCAAGCAGTTCTAAATTACAGTCATATCTCTATTAAATTACTAGCGGGCAGCAATATCTTGGTATCTCCGGAAGCAGGTCGGGGTAATTGCCTACCCTACGTATTAGCGCCTCCGTCGCTTTCCCGCGAGTCAGGATAAATATAGAGATAATTATTTTAAGATTTGTGCTATTTCTACAAATATTGTCTTAAAGAATTCTAATGTGCTTATTTTGGAATAAAGTGCTTAGTTTTTATCAATTATTGTTGTAATTTTCAATAGCATTTCTAGAAAACGTGCTCATATCTTCTCTTTAGTTCTGCGAAGAGAGGTCGTTCTTTCAAGTCAATTATCAAGTAAAAATCTGTTTTTAGTTTTCACTTATCAACCACAGCTCGCAGGCAGGTTATTAAGTGACTAATTAGGGACTAAATTAGCCGCGATTATTTTTTGGTCAGTTTGGATGGTGGGCCGCTTATATCGCAAACCTACATGATTGAATGATTTGTAGGCGTTTCTACTACAAAACCATTAAGTGGGTCATCACTTTTACCAAGTTTATTAGCTTGCCTAAGAAGTCTGAAACCAATTAGTTTAACGTCGGTGGATGGCTTTAGGTCCATGCTTAATATCAATTACATTAAAAGACGAATTTTAAGCAAAAACAAAACAATAACTTCGATCAATATTGTAAAAATCTAAAACAACTTAATTTAAGTTTTGATGGTTTTCTAAAAGAATTTGATCAGGAAATTACAGATTATCTTGATTCCCTCACCGATCGCACAGATGATTAGTTATTCATCAGAATTAACGCAGGAGTTCAAAGCGGTTATACGGCAGTTTAAAAAAAAAGTAGTAAAAATGCACGAATCCAAGTTAGTTTTTTGAGACACAAAAAGGGCATTCACACCGTTTTGCTTGTAAACATGCGATTCTCAAGCTACATTAGCACTTATTAAAGCAACAATAAGAAACTGAAAAAGAGCCTCTTATAAAAAAATGACCAACGGCAACATTACGTCGCTTGATTTAAATTGTTCTTTTCACATCATCGTTGTATATGTTTCCTGTGTTACCATCTGTGCAAAAAGGCATTCCCTGCAAACAAACAAAAATTGTAAATATACAGGGAGCTAGTAACATATCGATTTAGCCTCGATTGTAACTTCGTATTTTGGAAAGGTTATACCAAGGCTTAACAACTGAAAACACTAAAAGAATAAATAATCACGCGGGAACGTGCAGGATGATCCCAATCGCAGAAGGACTTATCACGTTTTATTACTTTATCTCAGGCACGCGGGGGATTTCTTTCAAAAAAGAAAACACATTTCAAAGGTTAGCAAAGACTAAAAAAAGGTCATTCTATGGAATAGAATGTTTTTTTTAATTTTAGCGCAATGGTGCGTGAACCTCGTGGTGCGAATGAAAGAAAAATTCAATGCGCATGAATCAAAACTAACCACGTTTTATAGAAGCACATTAACGTTGGTTATACAATAAAAAACAAATAGCAATCCCTTTTATATGGATAATCCGGACAAAAACTTTTTGTTGCAAAATAAATCACGTATGGATAAAAATTTAAGATTAAAATTAAGATATTTAAGACACAAAAAATGTCCAAGAAGTCGATTAAAGAAACTTTGCGGCGACGTTCAACGGGTTGGACAAACAAATTTCGCAGGTTGAATCAGCTTCGTTGGCCGTCGTTTAGTGAGTCTGGTTGTAGTGCATTCATGAAAGAAAAAAGCTCTTAAAGTTTTTTTATTTTTATAAAAAAAAAGAAAAATCGAAAGAAAAACTTTGAACAAACCCTAACCAAGAAAAATTGGAACGCCATCAAAAACAGGCAAATTACAAAATGAATCTATTGTGGGGTTTCTTTCAAACACATAAGTAATCAAAAACAAGAACAAAAAATTGTTTAAGTTGTTTAATGTTCATTCATCAGAAAATGAGCAATTTGTCGCCATTAAACGCACTTACCGAAGTCGGATTTGGGAAATTTTCTCCGTTTACTCCGATAAAGGAATCGCCTTGGGAAGAAAATCCTCTTTGTGAAGGACTCGAATACAAATCTGAAAAAAAGTTTTGAAACATCTCTGAGTGTAACATAAAACTGGATGCTTACTGTGTCCGGATGTGGGGGTTTCGGGACAGGTGTCGGGAGATCCGAGGTTTCCATCGTTGCACGAGTTCGAATCCAGGTCGGTCGGAGTGTTGCAATCTTGCGCTTGAACACGAATGACAGTTTAAGAACTTGTCGTCATGGCAACGCGAATCGATCAGTTAACAGTTGCAATCAAAACTAGTCACTGCTAATCGAGTGTTTGCTACTCGACTAACCTTGATTGACAACAGCCTGCGCTGTCTTGGCAGCGTATAAATTTGCTTCTTCTTGAAACTTGCCGATGTTCTTCTTGTAGCGAATTCTTTTGTTGCCGAACCAATTGGAAACCTGCATGAAAACAATTTTTTGGTTGAAAATAAACCTAGAACTTACCAAATTGATATTTTTCGTAATTACCATTAAATCAATGTCGTTTTATGAGCGTTTTGAATTTTTAACAGAATGTAAAAGCAATCAAAACAATGTAAAAGGAAATGAAAAACTCAAGGTTTGCCACTTGTTGTGGCGCTAACCCGAACTACACAACTCGGACGACAATTAATGTGCAATAAACTTAAAAAACTTCTTTGGAAAACGCAGTTAATTAACAAAATAAAACTTGCAAAAAAATCGAAGGGCGGCGAATACTAATTGAATAAGAATTTTGATAGAATGGCATAAACAACAATAATCCTATCGAATGCCGCTTATGGGTTGTTGAAAAATCATCAAAGAAGCTTATAATTGATTCTAGCAACTTTCGGAAGGCAGTTTTAAAACCAATCACAAGCAACGAGCTTAGAGACGATACATCTCCGATATTTGAAGTATCTCATCGGAACTGTCAGATTAAATTGCGCCGCGTTTACTTCAAGCAATCAGATAAAAGTATCTTTCGGATACTTTCAACTTTATTTTATCGCAATTCGTTAAAAATAAACGAGCATTTAACATGAATCATCGTCGAAAAAAAAAGCAAATTCGAAACGTCACAAGCAACTCGCCAGAAGCGATTTCAAACGAGCACAAAGCAGTAGCGGGCTCGGCTGATTAGACAACGCTACTTGCAATTCGCCTCGAAACAAAGCGAACGAGCCAATTGGCGCCAAAGAAAATCTTCAAGGTCAACACTTGCCTGTGACACGGTGATCGAGCACTTTCGAGCGAGTTCCTCCTTCGCTTCCTCGCTTGGGTACGGGTTGCTCAGGTGCGAGTAGAAATATTCGTTCAGCACTTCGGTGGCTTGCTTGCTGAAGTTGCGTCGCTTTCGTCTGTTTCAAGTCAATCACGAACAATGTAAACGATCCAAAACAAACCGGCCGCTCATTGAATCACCGCGACATGGCAGTACAACGACCACCCACGTACAGAGGCTTGGAAAAAGTTCGACATGGGATTAAAATCATTTTAAAATCTTATCCCGAACCGTCTAGCCACGCCGAGAGCAATTGACAATCGTTTTCTATCACAGCAAATAAAAAGAGAATCCTGCGTTTCAATCGCAAACGTGTAAACACGCTTGCAATTAAAGCGCAACATAAACAATATTTGATAAGCTAGTATAGGTTGACTATTTTTCTTTGCATAAAAAGCAGCGAGTTCCTCTATTTTATTCAGTGAAAAATCCATAGCAAACTGATATATAGATAATGGTGCCTATTTTCATATAACCCAAGTTGAAAACGAAGTCTTGCTAACTGTATAAGATCGATACACTATATCACACCTTAAAAAACGGTTTTGACACATTGTGCTGCAATTAAATTCCGATTAACCGTAGAAGTTTAAAAGTAAATCACTCCAAAGTGCAGTTTGTCGCATTTTGATGTCGTATGATGTTTTAAAAAGTAATCAGGGTTTTCTCGTTTAATGAACAACGACAAATAGGCGTCGACGCTGACCCAAGCGCAAAAAGTTAGTTCTTTTGGTTTGTATACTTAGGTCTGGATAGAGACGTACCTGGCGTCCAAAAATCTCGACCTCAGTATCATCACAGCCTCGCACGTGCTCTGCTTCAGCTGCAGCTGAATGTCGTTAAACTTCTTTGTGATAATCGCGATCACGCGCTCAATTTCCTTTCCGGAAATCGGTCTAGTTCGGCTTTGTTCGCGAAGCAGATTCATCACGTGACTCGTGAACTCGCTACAAGCCTGCAACGAAAAGATGAGGCTCGAAATAGATCTCGATCAAGTTCGAAAAGGGAACGACCACCGCTCGAAATCCACACGAGGCGGGAATCACCTGCAGGTCACTCCGTTTGCATTTGATAGAGGTGATTTTTTACCGAACGCTCGTGACCGGATAAAACTACTCTTTGCGTGAAAAAGTTTTCTTTGCATTCATAGCAAAGTTATCAAAACTTCTTTAAATTTTCTATTTAATTGTATCAAGCATGGCGCCATTGGAACGTTCTTAAGCACGGAATCGTAAAGCAAAACCTCGCCGAAAGCTCAGCTAAGTGAAAAAGAAATTAAATTTATAAGAAAGCCATGAAGCTGCAAATGCAGTGTTACACCAACAAAAAAAACAATCGCCACAAGTATCAAATTCAGAATAAAGCAAAATCAACCGCACAACATTCAACCACTGGATCGCCTTGAAATTACTTTAAAAACTCTTAAGATTAATCAAAATTTTTAATGTTACAAGATGAAATTCAGTAGGTACTGTTTAAAGAGCAAAGTTCCGAAACAAAAGTGGAAAAAATTTCAACTTAAGCTATTCAGACAAGTTACACGTTCAAGCAATCGTCATTTTTCAATGCAATACATAAAAATTAAAACAAACCTGATTGTATTTATCGAGTTCAGAATGATATATTTGTCGGATTTGGTTCAACTTGGCACGATAATCGCTATGTTCGACGCTATCGTTTCCTGCTGACGTAGCAGCGGCGACAGCAGCAGCGGAGCCACTACCTTCAGGCCCAACGACACCCTGAAGACGCAAATTATGGATTGGCATAAATATCCAAGCTTTTGCGTCACATTTCTTTCGCAAAACGTGATTATTCAGAAAAAATTGTCGATGTTGACCGATTATCATTGATCAGGAGTGGCCAAACCTATACCATGTTCGAGCCACATATCATAAATCCAAATTTTTAAAAAGCGGCAACACAAAAATCCAAAAAAAAAGGTTTCCACTTGAAATCATCCTCAGATTTCACTTTTCATCCCAAATTTATAGTGTTCTCCAAAAAAAAAAAAAAGTCTTCACCAATCGATCTTGTATTTCCCTATTCTCGTCCCACAATCATGGTGTTCTCTGCAAAAAAAAGTCGTCGCATGAAATGATTCTCAGATTTCCCACATAATTTTGAAATTTTTTAAAAGGTTCAAAGAGCCGCCGTTTGGCCACCCCGGTTATAAATGATAGAGTAAGATAAGGTTTGGAATTGTACAATGCCAAGTTACCACAAACTCACTGCGAGTCAAGAATCAAAATAAACTTTCGCAAAATTTCTTATACCTTTTCAATAACTTTCAATAAACGAAAAGTCAATTGTACAATCAAAGGTAAATTATAAGACTTATCTTAAGGGTATGGAGGTAATAAAACGCTATAGTTAACTCGAAAATACAGCACCTCTGATTCCAACATTCGGTCAAGACGAATTTGCTGGGGATCGGGTGGGTCGTCTTCAGGTGGCGTTCGCATGCTTAAAGCTAAATAGAAGCAAACTGTGAAGCGTCGCAAAGACAAAAACAAACAATACAATTCAACACCACAGATTGGCAGTGTCAAATCATTTTATAAAAGTCACGCTATCTCTTATACAAAATAAACGTATGACAGATCAAATTGTTCAGTAAAAATTACATTTTAAAAACGTTTGTAGTTATTAGACTACAAAAAGTCAGTTTTCGACTTGAACACTTAAAATGCATTATGAAGCTGTGCTAAATCAAGTGTCTTTTGTTTTACATTATTCTATCAAGCAAATAGCATTATTTTGGAATTGTTTTAAATTGCTCAAAACAGAACGCTTTTTTTATGACAAAAATGATTATGATTCTAATTAAAGCAATTAACACCATTTTTATATATTAAAAAAATCATTATTTGAGTCGCAGGGCTATTTTGTATAACTAATTAGCAAGTTTTTTCAATTTTTTTCAATTTTTATCAACTAAATACCGGATAGCTTTTAAAAATCTTTTTGTAACAATCGTAGCTTCTTATATATGACAAAAAAAATTACAGGTTATGAAAATAATTTCATCAACAATACTCCGTGAATTGAACTTCAATGTGGATTAGGATTGTTTGACAAATTTTTTGCAAGCAACCTAGCCCAGATAATAAAAAAACAAAACAAATTGTACATCACACCATTTTGAATACAAATTTTGTAAATTAAAGAACAACTAAGCTGAATGGTTAATACATTAAATTTTGTCAGTAATCGTTTTCTTTTGCTACAAACATAAACCTATATATATTGTATATATATGACTTTTAAGTTAGCCACACAATTGTATATAACTTTTAAATAGCAATATACAGTATACGCAAATACTGTATATAATTTTGAAACGGTAAAATAATCTGAATTAAAATATTAAATAATTAGTTAGCTGTAAAAGATTAGTACTACTGAACAAATTCCATGGTGGTGGTGGGTTTACCCGACCCATTCCTGGGGATGGGGGCGCGGATCAACTCCGCGGAGTCCCAATAATCGGGCGATTTCCCACGGACGGGACCAGAGGTCTAGAATTGACAAGGTGTGACCGAATATGGCCCGACGCAGATGGTCCAGGACAGGGCAGTCAAGCACGAGATGCGAAAGATCCTGTGGTTCAAAACCACAGTTGCTGCATGAAGAAGTCTCGGCTCGACCAACTCTGTGGAGATAAGAGTTAAGGAGAGTGCTGTGCCCGTTGCAGCGTAAACGGGAGAGAGCACAGCGAGCGGAGCGAGGGAGAGTAAGCTCCTCGGGAGATACTGAAGGGATTTGGTGTTGAAAGAGACCAGATTGGACACTGCGTCTCCAACTGGTGTAGAGGGATTGTCTTTGAGAGGAAATAAGGGGTGCGAGGGACACGGATATGTTGGAGGGATCGAGAGAGGCTCTGGCTTTGGCTAGAGAGTCAGCTAAGTCGTTACCAGAAAGGGAAGAGTGACTTGGTATCCATTGCAGATGGACTACCTTGGATTGGGATAGAGAGTTGAGAAGGGATTGTGTATTGGATAGGGATTTGGGGGTTAAGTATGGTAGGGGGGCAGAGAGAGTTGATAGGACAGATAAAGAATCGGAGAAAAGGGTGATAGATTCAAAATTACATGCCGTGGAGTGAGAGATACCCCATTCAAGAGCATGTAGGATAGCGAAGGTTTCGGCACTATAACTGGTAGCCCAGAGACCAGTCGAGAAGGAGAGCGAGGTAGCAGTGACACACTTTGAACACTTGATGTGTATTCCTGCACCACCCTGTCCCAGCCCGCCAGGTACCGAACCGTCAGTCCAGGCAGAGATATCGCTATGAGATAGGGTGGATGGGTGGTAGCTGTGGTGTTGCAAAGGGAGGGGGTCTTTGCGAGAGCATGGGGATGAGAGATGGAGTGAAATTGTGTAAGTAGATGGGGTAGACCAAGGGGGTTTAGGAGGGCAGAGGATTAGAGGTTCACGGGCAAGATGTAGGTTAGGGGTAAGGTTATGTGATCTGGAGAAGGATTTCCATGAGCTCTTTTTGCGACGTGTACGGGGGTTAGAAATTGCAAGGGAGGCTATGGGAAAGGTGAGAGGTAGACGGAGGGCTCGTTCAAAGAAGGAGAGGGATTGGTGAGTGAGGGTAACTCGTAGTGGAGGTAGAAGTGCTTCTATATGAAGTAGAGGGATGGGAGTGGATGATAGACAACCTGTGATTACTCTACAGGAAGATCTATGCATCCTCTCCACGGTGATGTGAGTAGGAGATGAGAAGGGAACCAGCCTGGGGAAGCATAGGTGAGGATGGGGCAAATGAAGGCTTTATATAAGGTGCATAAGGATTCTTTTGATGGACCCCAGGAGGCAGAGGCGATGGAGCGGAAAGCACGGAATCGGCTGTGAAACTTTTTTCGCAAGGATAAGACATGATGTTTAAAAGAGAGGGTGCGGTCGAAGGTTACACCGAGAAAGGTTGGATGAGGGTTAAATTTGAATGGGATTTTAAGAATGTACAGAGAGGGTTGTATACGTGATTGGTAAGGGTCTAAGCTGAAGAAGGATGTTTCACATTTGAGAGGGTTGAGAGGAAGGCGCCATTTTGAGGACCATTCGACCAGTCTGTTGAGGGCAGCTTGTACTATTGAAGTTGCACACTCAACACTCGGGGAGGAGGCCCAGATGGCAAGGTCATCTGCATAGAGAGAGGTTTTAACAGATGTTGGAAGGAAAGTGGGAAGGTCATTGATATATAAAGAAAAGAGAACTGGTCCTAGAACCGAACCTTGGGGAACTCCTCTTTGGAGAAGGAAAGGACGACTGTATGAATTACAGATGCGGACTTTCAAACGGTGATCTGAGAGGTAGGATCGTATCCATTCGACAAAGCAAAGTGATAGATCTAAAGAGAGGAGTTTAGAGAGAAGGGCAGAGTGCCAAACTGAGTCAAAAGCTTTCGAAAAATCCACAGTGGCAAGGACTGTACGTGCGCCTGGCTTAGATTGGTGGAAGGAATCTGCGATTGACTGTGAGAGAAGGAGAACCTGATCTACAGTCGATCTACCAGGTCTAAAACCAGCTTGCACGGGTGAGAGAATGTCTTGTTGTTCGAGAAAATAGGCTAGTCGTCCTAAAACCATTCTTTCGAAGAGTTTGGAGGTACATGAAATGAGAGAAATAGGTCTATACGAGGAAGGTGAGTCAGAGGGTTTTCCAGGTTTGAGAATGGGAATGATTGTTGATTGCTTCCAGGTAGACGGGAAGGTATGTGTTGACCAGGAAAGGTTGAAAATACATAGAAGGAAATGTAACGCAGATTGTGGAAGGTGGGTTAAAAGAGGGTAGGTAATTTGATCAGGGCCTGAGGAGGTTGAGAGTTGAGAGATAGCTGTGGAAAGTTCAAGTGAGGAGAATGGTGAACAGAAAGTGGAATGCAGAGTGTTGCAGTGTGCAGTTCTGATGTGATTCATTTGAGCTTTCTCGGTGCTTCGAAAAGGTTTTGGGGTTTGGGTAGAGAAATGGGACTGTAGATATGGTTGGCACAATCTACAGGGGTATGGCAATTTGGGAAGTTGGGGAGGTCAGAAGTAGCAGGGGAGGGGGAGCCAGAGATGGTGCGAAGTAGAGAAAAGACTTCACTGGGACGGGTTTTAGGAGATAGGCTAGAGCAAGTTTTCTGCCAAGACTTAGCTTTAGCCTTAGTAATCACAGTGGAGGTATATCTGGAAGTGGCGATATAGTGCTGGTGGTCTTCTTCTGAGCAGTGTGCCTTTGCAAATGCCTTTCGGCGTTTCGTGACGGCATCTGCGACTTCGGAAGATCACCAGGCTTTAGTAGGGCAATTGATGCTGCCGAAAGGAATGACAGAAGTGGCAGCATCATTGAGGAGTTTGGTAAAGGTGTGGGTGGCTTTAGAAAGAGAAAGTGTTGTAAAGTTAGAGGGAGAGGGGCAGTGGGTATCAATATAAGTAAGGTAATCGTCCCAGCGAGCTTTATTGTAGTTAAATGAGGGGGGGTGGTGGATAGAGTTAATTAAGGGAGAAGTGGGAATAGTGATAGAGATAGGAAGATGATCTGAGCCGAGGTCCAGAAGGGTCTGCCATGTGCATTTGGAGACAATTCAGGCAGGAACTAGGGAAAGATCTGGGGAAGAGCGGTTTCTAGTGGCACAGTGTAGTAGGGTGTGATGTTCGGGGTTGTTAAGAGGTAAAAGATCAGAGGAGAGGAGCCAATCAAACAGATCTTTGCCTGATTGGTCTTCTGGTGAGTGGGAGTCCCAGGATGAATGATGGCTGTTAAAGTTGCCGAAGATGTAGGTGGTAGGGGATGATGGTAAGAGAAAGGGTGAGAAGGATTTTGGGTGAGAGTCGGAAGAGGATCGGATAGGAGGGACATAGACGTTGAAAAGATGTATAGGTGAGGCTCCTTTTACTTTAACTGCGATAGCTAACTAATCGGAGCTGGGGTCGAGAGAAGAGATGGATTGTGTGGAGAGTGAAGTGTAAATTAGACCGTTTTTGACTAGTAGAGTACGCCACCTCCTAGGTTTTCCGTAGAGTTGGTGGTTCCTTTCCTTGTCATAGAACGGTTCTTTTGGAGGGTTTTGTAGCCAGGTATGCGGAAAGTGGAGTCAGAGGAGAGGTGTGACTCTTGTATGAAGATGAGGTCGTACTGATTATGAGAGAGAGAGAGAAATTGTACGAGTTCAGTACGTCGAGGGCGAATCCCATTAGCATTCCACTATAGGATTTGGAGGTTGTTTCGAGAGGGAGAGGAAGGATGGAAAGAGGATTGGGTGAGAGGAAAGATGGTATGTTGGGTTTGAGAAGGTATAGATGATGCTGAGGGAAGGTAAGTATAAATTAGTTGGGGGTGATTAAGAGGATAGGTGGGGTTATTCTTGGTTGTTTTGGGAGGGGGGTTAATTTTTGAAGATATGGTTTTGTGGGTGTTTGTGAGTGAGGGTGGGGGATTTGGTGTGTGAGTGGATGGAGATACAGAGAAGGATGAAGATACAGGATTAGGGTGTGAGAGAGAGGGGAGAGGTTGAGAAGAGGATGGACACATTGGGCAAGTCCAAGAGTGTCCCGGTGAGATTTTACGAAAGCCAGTAGGAGAAAGACCAGAGCAGGAGAGGTGTACCCAGAGAGAACAGTTGATACATTGTACCGATCTGTTTCCCCAGGTGACTCTGCAGGAGCAGACAGAGCAGGGGTCTATAGGGCCAAGGTTGGGGTGAATATCACCACTGATGAGGAGAAGCATAAAGATAAGTATCAGCGGTGGGTGAAATGAGTAGTGAAGAGGTTTGGGGTGGAATGAGGGACTAAGAAGAGTTGTCCAAAAGAAAGTAGAAGAGGTTGGGGGGCAGTCAATTGGGTATAAGAATGCTGTCCATATGTGACCGCGCATTGGACAGCAGGGATAAAAAATGAGAAGAAGAGTTGTCTGATGGAAAACTGCCCGAGGATGAGACCCTTGGGGAATTGACAAGCCATTTCGACCCATCACAGTGCAGGGAAGGGGACTGCACCACCACGTTGAGGTGGCTTGTCGTTGGTGCAGAACAAATTCCATCGAATTATTAGATGGAAAAAATAGTTTATTTCAACAATATCAGCATCAAACTTTCCATGCATAGTAATTACATTAGCAAACAACAGTTATTGCAAATCGAAATAAAATTTTTTAAAAATTACAAACCAGATTTTTCTTTGATTTCACATAAAACTTGAAATAGAGCTCCTTTCATCCGATGCACATTGAGTGCATGTTTTCTGTTAAAAAAAGGAAAAAGAGCTGAAGATAAAGTATTAAGAAACAAATTGAAACTGAGAAAAAATAAACCAAAAAAGACATGCAAAAATTAAGTTAAAAAAATTTCAATTAAGTATTTTTTTACACAACAAGCAAGATAAACCATGATATGTAGAGAGCATTAAATAAAAAAAATACTTATTTAAAAAATTTCTTATTATGTAAAAATGATGTGCATGGATTTCATATAAAAGCAATACAAAAAAGTCACTATTATTATTTTATTTCATCTCCATATTTATCCTCAGATTTGCATGAAAGTGATGGAGTTGTTATAGATAGAGCAACTGTCAAGCAATTATTCAGACCTGCTTCTAAAGATGCCAAGATATTGTTGTCTGATAGAAATTTTTATTTCTTTTTTTAGTTTTTATTAAAGATGTGACTGAAATTTGGAACTGCTTGCTAAGGCTGCCAAGCAGGAAAAAGTGTCCTAAAGTGTCTTTTAAAAATATAACAGATAGGCGCAAGTAGGTTTGAACTGCAACTGTGTCGATCACAATCACAGTACTTTTAACCACTCAACCATGCTGCAGACGATTATGTCAGCATATTTTGTTTTTAAATCAAAAATCTAATCATACTAATAGTTTTGTTCAACCAATAAAAATAAAAATTGAATTTGACAGTTGAACAAAAACAAAAAAAAGTTTCTCATAAAACTTGCTTTGCATTAGTATATATTTTAACTTTTTATAAAGCTTATATGTTTTATGATTCACAGAATAATGTCAGGAGTATTAAACTTAGGGCAACATTAAGAGATTACCCCAAATATTATTGTCTGGTCGAACCATATAATTAGTTTTTTGTTTTTATTTAGAGATGATTAAAATTTAAGTTGCTTGCTAAAATTCTCAAGCAGAAAAAAGCGTTTCCAAGTGCTTTTGAAGTAGAGTTCAAAAAGATCATGTCAATCATGATCATTATTCAAACAGCACTCATACCTACTCAACCATGCTGGTAATAAAATCAAAATTAAAAATTAAGAGTTGGTTAAAGCACTAAAGTTGAACTTTTTTAGATTTAGTGGTCTGTTAATAAGCAAACATAGTTTGTATTAGCCAAACTACCACAAAAAAGTTAATCTATGCCCAATACAATCTACACTTAATACAATACAAATTAAATCAATTTAACCTTAATTTAGCTTTAACCAAATCTTAATCATCCAAACCTTAATATAGTCAATCTATAACTGTATTTTTCAAAATCTAGTTTTTTAATGTAACTTAAAAAAAACTCTTTATCAGGAAATGAGCCAAAGTGCAGGGCTTTGTGCTTCACCATTTTGATTATTATGCCATGCTAATTGAGTTTGTTTGCATCAAAATGATGATACCAAAAATTACGTAAAAAATTGATCTCTTCAAGAAGCAACCATGAGCAATTTTTGTGTGTGACATTAATCTGAATACCCCCGTAGTTACTATTGCTTTTTGAAGAGATCCTCTTTCTCTTGGTTTCTTTTTTTTTATCTCATCCTGGTGCTGTAGGGAGGTTCCCAGTTAGTTTCACTGACAAAAAACAGTTATGGTCCTTTCTTGGAGACCAAAAAAATTTGGGATTTGATACCACATCTCTACACAGCGCATTTGATTAACTAAAAATAACTTTTTGCCTTTTAAATGATAAACTAGTACAATTACTAGTACAACAATTATTTCCTTTCATTGCCTAGTCAGGGATTCTCAAAAAGGCCATGGGATATTTACCAGGGGGCCATAAATAGAAGCCTTTTTTCAGTCTTTACTAGTGTTTTTGGACAAAAATGAAGAAATCAGAGGCAATTTTAAAGTCATGACCTTATTTTGATTCTTCACTAGTCTTTTGGGGTAATATTTTAAGCAGGGGGCCACAGGTGTTGAGAGTCTCTAAAAAGAGGCCATGAACCATGAAAGTCTGCAAACTACTGGCCTAGTCAAACAAAAAATTTGTTCTGGAAAATAACTTGCTTTTTTTTTTTACATTATACTTAGCTGTTAATAACTTATAACAATTTTAATCAGCATTAAAATCATAATTTGTGTATATTAGTTTTATACCTGGCTTGGGCTTCATCAAGACTTTGATCAGTGATGGTCATAATTTGATGCAAAACATCACTGATACTTTGTTTTGTATTTCCGTTGTCATCCACAGGTATATTATTAATATCAACTGCAGTTCCACTAGGTCCATTATTATCATAATCTCCATTATGTACTTGGCCCGTCAAAAAAGGCTGCTAAAACAAGAAACTTTTCAAACAGAATTATGATGATTATAACAATATACCATAAAGGAAATAAAAGTTACAATGGCTAAAAAAATAATCTGTAATAACCACAAATTACAACCTGAGCAACAGAAAGGGAAGTAGGAGGAATATTAAAGTCAGCTTGATCATCCATGATTTTGATTTGATTGAAATATGATTGCTTTTAAAACTTAAAAGTTACATCATTCTTATTAACAATCTATTATCTAAAATAAAATATTTCTTTATATGATTGAATTATTTTATAAATACTAATTAAGTTCTATTGCTAACATCAATAATATTTAGCAATAAAGTATTAAAAACATATAAAACTTTTATTTATATCAGAATATAACAATGCCAAATATACCGGTAACAACAGTCCTCAAAATGCAGTGATCTCCAAAAAGAAAAAAAAGTCATCACTTGAAATTGTTGCCTGGTAATGCACTTTTTCTCCTCAAAATCCAGGGCTCTCTAAAAAAAAAAAGATCATCACTTCAAACCAGTCTCTGATTTCCTACTTTTTGTTAATATTTCTCATTGAATCCAACAATATCTACCTCATCACACAAAAGTTCATCATGCAATTCCTAAAAATTTGGTCATGCAACAACAAGACTTGCATGCTCTGACCATACGCCACAGGTTTTTATTATAAATAAACATAAATAATTTTATTAAAGTAATTTCATGGGCCATGAAAAAAATCTGTGTGCAAAGTGGCCATGGCTAAAAAAGGTTGAGAATCCCTGGTCTAGAGCACTAATGACTAACTTCACTTAGGTGTTTCTGGCACAAAAATCAAAATGTATTTTGAAAAAATCATTGAATCTTAATCTGATACTTCCTCTGCTGTTGTTGTCCAATTTGCTTTTTTTTATTAAATACATTCAGTGTAACTGAAAATGCAGATTCCACCATCCATCTAGTAGGGAAGACAATAATGCTTGCTTCTAATTGTTGAAAAACATATGTGTGTAAATTATTTTTCAAGATGTATGCAAATAACTCTTTCTTGATAGCTCTTGCTCTTAGTTTCACATCCTCTTTTAAATCCAACAGCATTTTGGCCATCTTGAAAATTTTATCTTCTGGTTTACAATTTTTTAGATCGTCTCCAAAAGATCCCCAAATTTTCTCCCAAAGTCTGGGTGAAGATCTTTACTAAATGAGGGAGCAACTTTATTGAAATTTTCAAATGTCAATAATTCTTTTCCTTAAATTGTTTTTCCAATATTTCTGTTTCTCAAAGTAAGCTTTTATCTGCTGAGCACAGGTAACCTAGTCTGATTTTTTAACTTGCAGCTCAAAGTTCAGCATATTCACTGTTTTAAAAATGTGACTAAGGTAGTTTATGTTTGATTTTATCTCAGTATTCTCAATTTTTTTCAGAATTTCTCAAGCTTTACCAGATTGTTTTCTGTATTTACAATTAACAATTTGGGATTTGAACTTGAGAAAGTTGATAACTTGTTTCCACAAAAACACAAGCCTTTCAAGGATGAGGCCTTTGGACAACCATCTCACCTCTGGGTAAAGCAACAATATTTAGAAGTTTTCAGTTTCAAAGAATTGCACAAACACCCCATTGTTTATTGAGTTTGTTTTGACAAAGTTAATTGCATGTATGACAGCATTACGTGCCAAGTACAAGGCAAAGGATAATGTCAAGCGGAAAACATCAAAGAAATTGGCTATTTAGACCCAATCAAACACTAAAGAAAAAATACTACTGCAATCTAGGGCTAACTACATAATTTATTTACATGCACTTCCAACATAATTTAATACAGTAACATTTACAATTTTCAGAAACATTTTCTCAAGCATTAATACAAGAATTTATACTCTTTTTGGACCACTAGAAATTTCTGGTGGACCACACAAAAAAAAATTATTCAAATGATCATGTTGGTTCTTGATATCAATAGTACTAGAATAGGCAAATAGAAATATTTGGCAATTACATAGTACCTGATTAATGCCAATTTATTTTGATTCAACAGTGACTGATTAAAAATGATAATCATGGGTGTTTTTTAAAGTGCTGGCAGCCACTATAAGTGAGCTGAACAAAGTGTTTGTTTTTAATTTTCATACTTTTATCCTAGATCTAAGTCATGTGATGAGACAAAAGAATGATAATAGCAATATAACTGAAATGGTTTATGCAAGTGATTCAAATAACAGTGAAATTACTAAGTGGGTATGAATTATCATCGGATTGTAATGGAGAAACAAGTACTAGGTGTGATACCAATCATGAGATAGTTTTGCTTAATACATGGTCATCCACAGACCAGCACATTGAGCTATTTCATTAAAAAACAATTGTGGAGAGCAATTTAAGTTGGCAACAATAATAATCCATTTTTTTGAAAAATTTTGGAAAACACTATTTTCAGCAAAAAAACTAAAAAAATGAAACAGCAAATTTTGCTGAATAAAAATGTCATTCTGTGTAGTCCATGGTTCAGTAAAAGTGATGATTACAAACTACTTTTCTTCAAGTTAATTTTTCAATTACAGTTTTTTTTTTTCTTTTATTTTAGATAAGACTTAAGCTAAACCTAACCTTAATTTAAATCAATGCTCACTTAATATAACTATAATTTTGCCAAATCCAGCCAAACCCAAGATAAACAAATCTTAAAACTTCTTTTAATCAAAAAAATCTTTCAAATTAATGAATTGAATCCAGTCATCACACATCATTATTCAATCTAATAACTAATGCACAATAAAAATATTGGCAAATTACAAAAAAATTGATATCAACATCAAAGTGGTAAAATTCATTAACGAACCTAAAAAGTTTGACAAATTAAAAATCTGGTGCAAAACCTCTAAATAAAAATAACTTAATCAATAGAGAAATCTTTAAAAATTTTAAAGTTAAGAAAATCTTATCAACATATACATCATTTAATTTTACAATGTTTTTGTAACAAAAATAGTTACAAATTAATTACAAAAAGCATATATACATTTAAGCTCAAATTTTAGCATAATTAAAAACTGTTAAAAAAATTGATGCATTCTATTTGAATATGGGGTATTCTATTTAAATAAGATTTTAATTTTGCTTCAATTCTATTTGAATAAATTTCCCATTTTTAACTGTGGTGTTATCTCTTGTTGATATGACTTGAAATGGGTCTAATATGTGTGTAACATGCAATAGTGGAGGCAAAGGATTGTGGATACAATGTAATGAATGCAAAGATTGGTTTCATTTTGATTGCTGTGGTCTGACTGGACTGTCTGAAACAGCAGGTAAAACACTTACTAAATGGAACTGCATTTTATGTTTCAACCCACCAGAACAAATGCATGCACAGCTAGCAAGAAAGTATTGCAAAAGCTTAATTGATAAGGAATACTTGGAATGCAAGTTAGAAATGCAAGCAATTGAACATAATACCATCTTTCAAAATTTAAAAAGTGAAATGCTTAAACTAAAGAATCTGTTACGATTTTTCAGAAAAAAGAACATGAGAACATGCTGAAACAACTTCCAGTTCAATCCACTAAATTAACTTATGCAAAGGCAACTGATACTACAAACAGCAAAATTACATGTTTTCCAATAAATAAATCCACAAACTTAGGAATAATAAAGAATATTAAACCAAAACAAAATGCTGATGAAATTATTTATCTGAAAAACAACACCAATGAAGCAAATACTGAAAACTTGAAAAGTCTGAAAAAATGTGTCAGTCTAGCACTCAATGATGCAGAAGTGTGCTTTTTGTCTGTGAATGATGGAAATGGAAATTTCATTGTTGAGCTTTCAGACAAAGCAAATAAAGAAAAAGCTGAAGAGCTTCTCAAAAACCTTTCTAAATTAACAGAGGCTAATTACAAAATACTACTGCAAGGAAAATTCTTGCCAAAGGTTATTATAACAGATATCCCTCTAGGTACAATAAATGAACTACCAGAAACTATTGAAAATCATTTAGACCAAACCTCAAAAACATTGAAAAGAAAAAAAGTGCATGACAGTATCATGTTGAAGAATGATAAAATTAGGTAGCTACATTCAGAGGGTCACACATTTGTTATTGTATATCTTGAAAAGTATGCCAACTCCATAACTATTGCAGCAAAGGTATCACCACTTATCAGGTCATGCATTCTTGAAAAAAGCAAGTTGTACATTAGAAATTTTTGCTGCCCAGTTCAAGACCAACTAAATGCATTGCAATGTTTTCATTGCCAAAGTGTAGGACACTTATCAACCAACTGCCCAAACCAAAATAATGATCCTACCTGTTCGTACTGTTCTGAACGTCATCATTGTGACAAAACAAAAAAAAACAAAAAACTCACACTTGTGTTAACTGCAAAAACAATAAGATGCTTTCAACTGACTTTTTACATACTGCAAACTCATTAAACTGCCCTTTTATTATTGAAGGTATGAATAAAATTCAAAGGAAAACTGATTATTCTTCAAAAAATATCGTGTAGTTAACTGTTTCCCAAACATACTGAAAAATATCATCAAAGTTGGATTGTTCAATACATGATCTGTATGTAATAAAACTTTATTGATTATAGAAATCATAAAAGAGCACAACTTGGATCTACTCTGTATATGAGAAACCTAGCTCAAAATAAAAGACAAAGCAAAACTACAGGAATTTCGAGAATTTAAGTATGAAATTTTGAGTCAACCAAGAAAAGGACAAGGAGGAAGATTAGCAGTCATGTTTCAAAGAGACCTTCCAGTTGAAAGTTGTAAGACTCAATAATACAAAACTTTTGAGGTGCAAGAACTTACTCTAAACTCAAAAAATGACAAGATAAGATTTTGGATAATCTACCGATTAGGCACTAAACAATGCACAAAAATAGATAAAAAATCATGCTTTTATACTGAATCCAGTGAATATTTGGAGAAATGATTCTAAAAAGTGGAAAGACTATTTTATGTGGAAATTTCAATTTTCATGTGGAAAACTCCAACCATTCTGAAGCTAATTCCTTTTAAGACTCTGTTGCAAGGTGTGGACAAAGTCCTTGGACAAATTTTAAAATTCAATTTAATGAATGTTTAAATACGTATATGCAGCAAGTTTTCGCTGTTATGAATTATTACAAGCCTCATATTTCAGATTTCATCATTTATTTTTTAAAAATTTTGCTTTAATACCAAATATGAGTGCTTAACGTGCAGCCATTATTGAGCTCCATTGCACGGGCAAGACAAACTCTGAAATAGTGAAGTGGTGCCAGGATCACTTTCCATGTTTTTGGAGCAAGGAGGTTTGGCCACCCTCATCACCAGACCTGAAGGCAATGAACTGTTGTGTTCAGTCCCTTTTAGAGGCAGATGCTTGTGCTTTTCTTCATGGGTTAGTTGAAGCTCAGAAGCAGTCTCTCGTGACAGTATGGGCCAAAATGCCTCAAGAAACTCTGTGTAAAGCAGTAAAGGGCTTCCGTAGCAGACTTAAGCATGTGATTCAGGCCAGAGAGGGACATATTGAATAAAATTTTGTATGAATGTTTAAAAATGTCTTGTTAATTATATTATTCAATATTTTGTAGTTTTATTCACTATTTATCGAAATATCGCATTTTAATGTTGTCCAAGGACTTTGTCCACACCCTGTATATAACTATGATTTTTCGCTTGTGAATGGTCAACATAATCCAACTCATATCAATGGTGGAATATTAGACTTGTTTATAATATCTAATAGTCTGTGTGATAAATCTATAAT
The DNA here is from genome assembly GCA_963680785.1 of Diplosoma virens. NCBI lineage: Eukaryota > Metazoa > Chordata > Ascidiacea > Aplousobranchia > Didemnidae > Diplosoma > Diplosoma virens. Next base: position 28,555,455 of record OY796886.1, read on the forward strand.
AAATGATATTAAGGTGCATCAAGAAACTGGAACATCATCTGACCATTTTTTAATATCATCAGCTTTAAATGTGGAATAGGAGTGTAAAAATACAGTGAACTGAAAAAAAAAGACAATTAGGCGATACCATCAAATAGATTTAACACAACTTCATCATGATATTCATGATTCACAATTAACTTCAAAGGTTTGTCAGACTGATGATGTTGAAGAGGCAACTTGACTATATAATAAAATACTTAAAGATATAATTAACAAGCATGCATCTACAATCAAAAAGTCTGTCAAAATAAATAAAAATAATTGGTGGAACTCAGACTGCCAAGATGCAAGATGAGAAAGAAGAGCAGAATAAAAATACAAAAAATTCCCAACAGAGGAGAATAAGAAAAACTTCTGTGAAAAATGTAACAATTCCCAAAAAAAGTGTATAAAAAAAATCTTATGCTTATTTCACTACTAGATTAACTGCTTATCAAAATGATGCAAGAAGAACTTACATAGTAGTGAACCATTTGCTAGATAAACAATATGTAAAATCTAAGCTCCCTGAACAAGAAGATTTCAATAAACTTGCAAATGCTTTTAGTGAACAATTCAGAAAAAAAATCAAAAATGTTTATCAGAACATTCATAAAGAAATTAAACTATGTGACTACAACTCTTCTTTTAAGGATACTCAAACTGGGTCATGCTTATCTAGTTTTACATTACAGTACTGGATCATGAAGAACTGTATTACATTCTGAAAAGTATGTGTAATAAATCTTTTTGAGTTGGACCTCTTACCCACTACAATATTTAAACGGTCTATTCTTCAGCTGCTTCTGACAATATTGCACATAGTCAATATGTCTCTTAAAAAAGACATATTTCCTCATGACATAAAATTAGCTCTTATTAATCCTCTTTTAAAATCAGAAACATTAAATAACAATAAACTTGAAAATTACAGACCCATAAGCAACTTATCCTTTCTGTCCAAGATTATAGAGATAGTAGTTTTGAGACAATTAACTGGTACATAGAATGCAATCAACTGTTTTGTGAAATGCAGTCTGCTTATCAAAAAAATCACAGCTGTGAAACTGCTATTGTAAAAGTACACAATGATATTCTTTCCAAACTTGATAATCACAAAAACGTAGTTCTAATCTTATTTGACCTTTCTGTAGCATTTGATATTATTAACCATGGACGTTTCATGTAAAAGTTCCATTTTCAATACAGCATTACGAATACTGCTCTTTGTTGGTTTAATTCATATTTGCAATCCAGGCAATACTGTATTAAAGTCAATGACACCTTATCTGCTGCAACTAACCTTCACATGGGAGTACTTCAAGGGTCCATAATTGGACCTATACTTTTCATTATGTATACAAAAGATATTGAAATTTTAGCAAAAAAACATGATATATCTATCCAGTTATATGCAGATGACATTCAATGTTACTTTGATTTTGATTCTGACAACAATTCTTTAATAGAAATAGTGCAAAACAAAATAAAGAACTTTATAGTTGATTCAAAGCTTTGGATGAATACTAACTATTTGAAACTTGATGAATCCAAAACAAAAGTAGCTGTGTTGCAACCACCATACAAGCATGCATCTGACTTAAAACTAAACATATTGATAGATGGCTGTAAGCCAATTGCTCCATCTACTCAAGTTTAAAATTTGGGTTTTATCTCAGATTGCAAACTTATTCTTCAAAGTCATATTGACAAAATCACCAATATTTGTTATATTAATCGAAGAAACCTGGGAAGAATTGGTTTAAAACTCACTGTAAAATTAAAAATGCAACTTGTTCACTCCATGATTCTCTCTCATTTGGATTTCTCTAATTCACTGTTATATGGCCTGCCAGATGTTTTGCTAAACAAACTTAAAAGAGTTTTGTATACTGCAGTTCGCTTTATCTTTAACATTAAAAGAAGAGATAAACATCATTTATCTCTGTATCTGAAACATCTCCACCTTCTCCCTGTAAAGTATCACATACAATTCCAGATTGCCTTGCTGACTTACAAATGTGTCAATGGACTGGCCCCAAAGTATATGAAAGATCTGTTGGTTTTGAAAAAGCCTACTAATAACTACGACTTTCAAAATTGTTTAGACAATACTTTGTTAATACCACTAGAAAATTTAAAATTTTTAAAATCAAAAGCAATATTACAATATTCTGCTCCAAAAGTATGGAACATTCTGCCAGCAGACATCAGAAAATCTAAAACTTTAAACCAATTTAAATCCACCTTTAAAAGAAATTACTTTCATCTTGCATTTGATGTTCCAAACCTCGTTCTGGACTGAGCCAAGCTGTTTATTGCATTTAACTTCACCAGTCTAACCTCAATGTTTGTGTTTTTTGAGTGTTTGTTCTTTTGCTTGCCATCTGCATGGACTTCACCATTTTGTGCTTTGCTTCAGCATTTTGTATTGTAATATATAGCTTATCTTTTGCCTACACTCTAGTATTTTGTTTTTAATTGGAATATCTTATTTTGTATGATGCATATACCTGCATTACACTGTTGTACCTGATTTCTTTACATAGGTACCTTTTGTATATATGATTATATGTTATGTATCCTAAGCTTTAGTAATTGTAAGGCACCCCTTATACAGATGTCAACATATGATATGTTGTGAAATCTCAAGGGGTATATAAATTACTCAATTATTATTATTATTATTATTATTATTATTATTATTATTAGTATAATTACATTAATGCTCTTATAGTTTTCACTTTTAATATTGAGTTTTAATATTAAGAAAAATTATTTTAAAAAACTTGATCCAAATTATCAACAAACAGTTTTAATAAAAAAATTTAAACTTTGCATAATCTTTTAACAAAAAATAATAGAAAATTTATAACAACTTTCGAAACAAAATTAAAAAAGACTGTTACTGCAGTATAGTATAAAGTAAAATGTGGTAAAATGTTTAAACAAAGCAATAGTAAGAGCCAATATAACTTTAATTTTACTGTAAAAGTATGATAATAATTGATAATCTCTAATATAATGCTTGTGCAAATAAGCATTGTTCTTATCAATGCATACAGCATGAAAATTAATCAATAATATTTGACAAGAGTTTTATAAAAAATTAATAACACAAAAATCATTTTATATAAACAGCGAAATTAAAAAACTATGTAAAGAAATTAAAAGAGCTAAAAAAGCTACGAAATAAAAATCAATTTTTATACAATGGTGTAGTAAATCTGTTTATGATTAAGCCGCTTTAAGACACATAGAACTGTAGTCCAATTTTGGCACTAGGTCTGCAAAAACCTAAAATCAAAAGTATTTCTAGAAGCTTTATTTTTTTCTATTACAATATAGGCTACTGATACACGAACGAAGAAGTTGAACAATCAATAATTAAGGCGATCCATAGTTAAGCAAACTAACTTTTTTTACTATTATTTGACGATCAACGATTTTTGGACAACATGGAATAAAAATATATAACAGTACACTACAATTTGTAATTATGATTGACAGATTTTCTCAAACGATCTCAGATGACAGTAGACAGTTAGTAACCGAGAACAGTAAGCGAGACCTCAATAAAGTCGGATGAATTACAAAGAAATATGACATTTCAAGCATCAAAAATAACTTTTCTATTGCAAAAAAAGAATTTTTTTACTCATTGAAATTAATTGATTTAAAAAAAAACTCCGACTCCAGTCCAACTCCATGTCAAATCTATGAAACCACTCCGACCAAAAATGCCATACTCCTACTCCATTCCGACCCCGTCTCCGGATTTTGCTCATCTCTGGTAGACACTTAAATAACACTTTTCCAATAGCATTCAATTTTAAATCACTGTATATGTTATAACTACCCAGTTTTAAGACTGTGCCACCAGAAAAAAACCAAAAAAGACACTGAACTAATTTAATGTTTTCCTGAAAATAATAATGATGATTGTACGAACCTGAATCAGAACGTTATTTTAAACCAGGGTTCTTCAACGGGGGCGATTAGGGGCGATTTAAACAATTTGAAAAATTGGGGGGCGATTTTAAACAATTGGGGGGCGATTTCACAATTACAAATATTGTTATAAAACGATAACTAAAAATGGATACGTTGAAAACGTTCTCGCTGATTTCATTATTTCTTTTGTTATTGTTCTTCACTTCTTCAAACAGTTTTGGGTTCTCCTCATGCTCATGTATGCACAATTGCACATGCACACACATGCAATGACGTACACCTATGCAAGTGAAAAAAACGTTATGACCGAACAACGAATGAAATGGTAGTTGACACGAGTTTCCAGATATGCCAAAATTTTTATTTGACTGCGCAGTCAAGCAAGACTTTTTTCATAAGTGATCATAAGTCATAGACTTTACACATCGCTAAACACCAACTGTTACGTGAACTGGCAATTTGATTGGCCTTTCGGAAATCGCTACGACAAATCTTAATTCGTCCTATAAATTTGGCTACGTCACTGTCATGGGATCGCGCGATGGTCACAAGACCGCACGAGGCACACATGACCAAAAATCATGGGACCTCATGTGACTCATCGCTATAAAGGCCAGAATTGAAACCGGTGTCTTACTTTGGTCGTGGCTAGGAGCGACGAGGTAACGCGTGATAAGTAATCCAGAATATGTAAAATAAGTAAAATAATTATTAATTAATAAATTAACGTGTCACATGCGATGAGCAGTTTTTTCTGCTCATCGCATGTGACGTTTCTGTCTTCAGAGAGAGATAGCGATCTATAGCACTTGCTTTCATACAATCTTTTTCAGTAGTCCAGGGAAGGACAGAATTTTTAACAGTAGGCTTTCAAGAAAATGATCGTAATTTCTAAAAATTTAGGATTGTCATTATATTATTTTATGTGCCGCAGGCTACTTTCAGTTTCTTTTTAAGAGTAAATTTTATATGGTAATCGACTAATCGTATTGAAAGAGTAATGGCTTCTAATTCCAAAAAAAAGTGTCGTACATATCTTGTGGATTATATCAGGTTTGGCTTTGTGCCATGCCCATCCAATATTCAACTTCCAATGTGTCTCTTGTGCAAGAAAATTCTTACAAATGAGGCAATGAAACCGTCAAGGCTGAAAGATCACCTAACCAGGCTTCATCCTGATAAAGCAGACAAATCTATTGAATTTTTTCAAGCATTGAAAGAGCGTGAAGCTCAAAGTTCTATAAACAAGGCCTATGCTAAAAATGCTTGCCCAAATGTCAAAGGACTTATAGCCTCGTACAAGATTGCTTTTTTGATTGCGAAAAAGGGTTTACCATTCAACGTTGGGGAAAGTTTGGTAGCACCTGCTGTGAAAGAAATTATTTCTACTGTAATGGAGAAAGATCCCACACCTGTACTACGAGCTGTTCCACTGAGTGATACCACAGTAACCCGACGAATTAACGAAATGGGTACGAATATTGAAGATCAACTCTGTGAAATCTTACGAAACACTTCTTTCAGCTTACAATTAGACGAAACTACCACATCAGACAATAACGCTTTATTAATGGTTTACGTCCGTTACATAACTGATGGAAATATTATGGAGGAGCTTCTATTTTGCAAGTGTTTGGAAACAGACACTAAAGGTCTAACAATATTTCAGACTTTGTCAGACTACTTGCGAAACAAATCCATCCCCCTTACCAACATAATAGCATGTGCTACTGATGGAGCTCCAGCCATGGTAGGCAGGTATCGCGGGTTTGCTTCATTACTCAAAAAAAAAATACCCAATCTATTTACTGTGCACTGTGTGCTTCACCGTCAGCATTTGGTAGCAAAGCGTCTTTCTCCACGTCTGCAAGAATGTTTGGGAGTTGCTATCAAAGCAGTTAACAAGATAAAAGCCAACGCTAAAAATGACCGATTGTTTCGACAGCTATGCGAGGTAAACGATGAAGAGTTCGAGCATCTCCTTCTCCATACGGAAGTTCGTTGGCTGTCGAAAGGCATATTTCTGGCAAGGTATTGCAAACTTAAAAACAGCGTGGTGGAGTTCCTTGGTGAAGATTCTGACCTTGCCAAAGATGTAATTGCCTGCCATCAAGATAACAGTTATCTAGCTGATTTTTATGAAAAAATTAATACAGCAACGGACAAACTCCAAGGTAAAAAGATTACTTTGGTTCAAAGCAAAACTATAATACGTGGCCTAATCAACAAACTTGAGCTCTACCAGCAAAGTTTGAGCAGAAGAAAGTTCGATCACTTCTCTCGTCTGTCAAAAATGTCTGATAGTGTCACTGACGAACATTTGCTTGTTTACGTTGAACACCTGAAAGCTGTGATAGAAGACATGAAGGTTCGCTTTAAAGATCTGCTTGACCTTGAAGTTTTTCCGTGGCTAGTGGAACCATTCGCCACTAACATCAATGACTGCGATTCCACCATGCAAGAAATGCTGATAGACCTGCAAAGTGACGAAGAAGCGCGCGCAATCTTCAGGGCACATGGATGGGCAGCCTTCTGGATTAAGTGGAAAAACCGATTTCCGTAACTGTGGGAGAAAGTAGAGCTCTTTATTTTGGCCTTTCCAACCACATATATTGCTGAACAAGGATTTAGTGAAGTGCTCTACATGCAAAATAAATATCGCAATAGACTCGACATGAATGCGACTGGGGGAGATTCAATTCGACTGAAGCTGACTAGCTTGATGCCAGCTTTTTCTAATCTTGCCGAGCAACATCAGCCGCAAGGGTCGCATTAGTTTCATCAACTGTTGCATTTTAATAAATTGCCATTGCTTTTATTTGTGTTTTCCTTTTAAAAGCTTCTTAGATATATTTCGGGAAAACTTTCAAATGAAAGTACAGTAATCGTTTTTATGGGGGGCGATTCGGACCAACATTTTTTGAAAAGGGGCGATTTCATAAAAAAGGTTGAAGACCCCTGTTTTAAACGGTTTAACGCCCAGCTTATAATCAAGGTGATTTTAAAAGTAAAACCTTTTTAAAAGTATTTACAGTAGCTTTTTTCCAAATTTCTGTTAGTCTAAATGATATAGGTATCTAGTGGTCCATAAAGTTCAAAAACTTGGTGACCCCTGGTCTAGAGGGTCTGTGCCTAGCAGTGGCGTGCGGTCAGGGAATGCAAGTCATGCGTTGCATGACCATTTTTGAAGTCATTGCATCACGAAATTTTGCGCGATGACCTATATATTTTTTAACTTAATAAAAAACAGCATTGTTTTGGGACGAAATTAGAGAAATATAAGACCGATCCAAAACGAAGACCTTTTTTAGAGAAAACTACAATTTTAGGACGAAAAGAATAAACTTTGCGATTGATTTGAAGTGATGACTTTTTTTTTAGAGAGCACTAAAATTTTAGGACAAAAAGTAGGCTATAGATCTGGGAATGATTTCGGGCGATAACTTTTTTTTAGAGAACACTACAATTTTAGGACAAAAAATATAAAATCTGGGAACGATTTCAGGCGATGACTTTTTTTTTTTAGAGAACACCAGAAGTTCAAAACGAAAAGTGCAAGATTTGCGACTGATTTCAAGTGATGACCTTCTTTTTTTTTTTCGGTTTTGAACCCGCGCCGTATAGTGATTCGTCTTGTCTCAGCTAATTATTGTTTTATGTCATTTTGTACCTCGAATTTCCTAAAGCGTCTTTAGTTGATTGTCTTTTTTTCTTTCTACATCTCTCACAATTTTTGAGAGGTAAAGCCTTTTTGTATTTAGAAGGAGGACACTAAGAGATTAAAAGAAACCTGTTGATTTAGTACGATTAAGATATTTTTGGCCGAAGTGCAACCGAATTTCTCGAACTTCGGAACTACGTCGTTACATTTATTACAATAATTATTTTTTTGACTCTTCTCTCCCATTAACTTCTGTGAGTAATTTTATGTTCTGGCGTGTGTTTGGATCGAATATTTACGCTGATTTATGTTACAGGATTACAAGTGAAATTAAAAGCAAAAGTTAAATAAAATAAATAAGTTGTCGGCAGCGTGGTCAAGTGGTTAGAGCGCCGTGCTCATGATCAACTTGATCTCGGTTCAAAACCCACTCGTGCCACTCTGTTGTGTCTTTGGGAAAAACACTTTAAAAAACACTTTCCCCTGCTTGGTGGTCTTGGCAAGCAGTTCTAAATTAAAGTCATATTTGTATTAAATTACAAGCGGACAGTAATATCTTGGCAGCTTCGGAAGCAGGTCGGGGTAATTGCCTACCTTATGAACGTATTAGCACCTCCGTCGCTTTCCTGCGAGTCCGGAGAATAAATATAGAAATAAAATAAAAAAATAAATAAAAAATAATAAAGATACTTGTTAATCAAGTTCTAAAGAGAAGAGCGATTTAAGCAAATCCAAAACACCATGGTTTTAAGGACAAATAATTGGTCTATGTCTTAAAATATCACACAGAATTCTTTCTGCTAACTAGACAATATTGCATGTCCTACCCATTAACTACCCAGAAAATACCTAATTGCATGACCAGTTTTTGGCATGTCAGTTGCATGACCAGTCTCAGAGGTCACCGCACGCTACTGGTGCCCAGTAGCTATATTTGTAATGATATATCAACAATAACTGATGCTATTCTCAATAAATATATAGCTACAACTCGTAGAATATTAAGCTTTGATTTCCCCTGCAGCGTTTTTATGCTGCAAGTAGTACATTGCGTAAACTTAACCTATTTAAATTTAATTGCAGTAATTTTCGCTTTTTCTGCTGCTGATGTAAACTTCACAACATTGACAAAGTTTAATTAGCGGTTCGCATATAAATGTTATTCTAATTAAAAAGAAATTGTTCACAAACTCTCATATTTGATGCTGTCCTTCAAAACTTTTTCTCTGCTACAAACCGCAAAACCGTGTGGTTACTGTAAAAGCAGCTTGAACCGAAGCAGTTAAGGTTACCGGTGACACATATGGCGATGACAAATTCCAAATAATCCCCAACTCCAACATCTTTATTATTTCATTCTTCAGTTTCATGCAGCTTAAACTGGAGAAGTTGAGACTTGAACGAGAGATAGGTTGCTCTGCCAAAGAAGGAAGGGAGCAAATCAGACAAGAGTGCACGTGTTGCTTCGAAGAAGCAAGGTCCCCTGACCTTCCCCATTTTCTTGACGGAAAAGATGACTTAAATAGTTATCTGATACAATTGGAAGGTATGATAATGTTGCAAACTGGTCACAAGCTAATTGGATAGCTCAGTTGAGTGCACTATTGGTTGGAAAACCTTTAATGTGCATTCCAGGCTTTCGCTGCTCTAGCGAAAGTGAGAAGACACGAATTTTTCGCAATGTCACAAAACGGTGAGGAAAAGTTAGCGATCTGTTTAGTTTTACCCCAAAATAAATCGGGACCGGACAGAACGGTAAAAGTTTATTCCTGTTATAAACCTTTAGCTCACGTTTGGCCTCTCAGTTATTTAAATGAAAGGTTGCTGTCACCATCTTTAAAAGACTGAGTTTCAAATTCTAGGTCTGGAGATACGCAGAAATTGTAGTCATGACTTGACTTCCAAAAAGAATGCAGCAATGTTAGATCGGCTACAAAAGCAAACTTTTTGAAGATTGTGGAAGGCAGATTTTACGTGAAGAAGAAAAGGAGCCAATGCCGATCAACAAGAAACTAGGCCATTTTTTGATTGCGGAGCTTGCTGTGATCACTTGCTGTCAAGTCTTCTCTTCCGGACAAGTTCCATGATCATTCTAATCATGTGCTTACCTGACAGAAATTTCAGCAGCTTGCAGGTAAGACCATGGTGCTTTACATTAAAACGAAAACCAAAAAAGTTTTTTACTTAAAAACAAAAAAGAATTTTTTTTAATTTGTTATTCTTTTGGGGAATGGCAAAGCTTTGAAAGGAAAGTATTCGACTTAAACTTTGAGAACCACTGATCTACCAACATATTGAAATAATTTTTGTAAAAATGAAGAACCATTTTTGTTATACTTGCGTATATTTTAAATTTTTTTATCGTGTTTTCCAAAGTATAACCGAGTTTTGTAGAGATCCTCTTTAGATGATTAGCACTTGTTTTGCTTTTTATAGCAAAGTACCAAGGTTTGCGTTTCACACAAAAACATTGCGATAAAACAATAGACATCAAATAAAACAATAAACATCAATAGACACCAAAAGTGAAGCAGAGAAGACCCGACTTTATGTTAAAATATTTTTCGTTTTTGAAAGTTGTAGACCTACTCAGATTAGCAAATTTTGGGGCGATAGAAATAATGATCTTTAACAAAATTATTAATAAAGTTTGAAAAGACTAAAGTGTAAAAATGATGAAAACTTATAGCTTACAATATTATTGTAATCTATTTGTCGCTAAAATATTGTTTACGAATAAGTGCATATCTCTGATTTACTTTCTTCAAGGAGGGTGGTGACGCCTGAAACCTTCCTTGTGTACGCTTATGGTGCCGCCAATGTTTAGAAAGACTAAGCCAGAGGGTTTTGAAAACTCTAATCAGTTTATTGTACTTCTCAAGAATAGTTTTACCCAGTGGGTGGAGTTATCTGAAGTAGAGAGCAGTTTCAGAAGTGAAGTTGATTTGCTAGTAAAAGAGCAATTTATCAACTCTTGCTTTAGAAAGCTGTTTGTTCATATGAAGGAGGGAAGTCTCAGGGAAGTAGCGACAATCTCGGAACAGTATCTGACCGCCAACAACAAGAAGTATTAAGTCCGAATTTTAATTCTAAGAAAGGTGCTTGACTGCTTGTGCTTCAAAGCCAGAAGTAAAGAATACTGATGCTTCTTCAGCAACGACACGAGGTATAAAGTGTTTTAACTGTGGAAACTTAGGACACCGGGCAAGAAAGTGGTTTCTGCGTATGTAAGATAAAGGTAGAAAAAATTCCTGCTACCGATACGAAGAGATTCGTCATACTTTATGCAGTGCGAAGAAAGAAATCAATTATTGCATAGTGGGCTTAGTGCACAAGAAAAGACTTACAAAGTCGGATGCGCGTTGCCGGTCAAAAGACTAAATGCGGTGGAAAGAAATTGATGAACTGGAAGAAAAAAAATGTGAAGAGATAAATGATAACAAAGAAAACGCTAGTAGAACTTGGAAGATTATTTTTAGTCGAAAGATGGAAGAAAAATTCAAGTTTTAAATGGTTCATGTTTGGAAGACAGTTAGCTTTAGATAAATGGGTGCCTTTATAAAATGGATTACTTGAAAGTGAGTCAGTTACAGTTTTATTTAAGAGACACCAGTTGTTCTGAAGTAATGGTGAAAAAGGATTTGGTAAAAGAAGAACAGTTAACAAGCAAGGTTGAATATATTCGTTTGATGACAGTCGCAAGCACTTTGTTAAAAGCACCTTTTGCAAATGTTAAAGTGAACTCCCTTTATTTCAACGGAACAGTGGAAGCTTTGTATCTAAAAGATCCGTTGTATGAGCTAATTATGGTATATATCTCTGCACCGAGGGCATCCGACAATCCGTATGAGACTTCTGATCTGAATCCCATAAAGATTTCGGAAGATCTTTTCCTGCAGCGTAAAAAGTTAAGATTTCTTTCGAAATTCGACCTTAATAAAGGCCACTGGCAGATACTTGCGGCCTAAGAAGATATTTCATAACCGCGTTTGTGACACCGGACGGAACATACGAATTTCTCCGAATGCCCTTTGATATAAAAAAACTCCGGTGCGACACTTCTGCGTGGAATGAGGAAGTGCTTTCAGGTATGTTTGGTGTTGAAAGCTACATAGACGACTTGATTTTGTTTTCCAGCAATTGGAGGACGCACCTTGAAACTTTGAAAGAACTTTTGAGGAGGTAAAGTGAAGCTAAACTCACTGCTCGGACTTCAAAATGTTTTTTGCGGCGTTGCCAGTTAAATTTTCGGAACATGGTGTTGGATATGACTAAATCACGCCGAATGACAATAATCTGGCCAAAATTGCACGTGTGAAGCGACCAATCACAAAGAAAGAAGTGCGATCGTTTTGCGGGTTGCTCGGTTACTACTATTTCAGAAATGGGAAACATTTTTATTGTTGAAGGTCAATTTATATTAGACAGTAACAAAGGAGGCCGCATAAGTTGAAATACCCAAGAATAAAGCGTAATCATTTTAAATCAATCTCAGATTTATTGATTTCCGTACCCAAAAAAGTGTGATCTCTAAAAAAAGGTCTTTACTTTGAAATTGTCTCGACTTTCTTGACTTTTTTGTTATCAGTAGTAGTCATTAGCATAGAATTCCATCAGTAAACCTGGTCTATACTAGGTGTACAAAATTTCGCTTACGCTGAGCGTACCCTGTAGCATATTCTTGAAAAAATATATAAACAAGAAAATAATTCAAGCATTTAAAAAAATAATAAATTTTTATACCTTATTAGGCCATTTCTACTCAAAGGAATTTTTTACGCTGAGGGCAAGCGTGAAAATTGCTTGACTAGCAATTTTTTGCCAGCACTCAGCGTAGGATTTTTTTCGTCGACGGCTGGCGTAGAAAAATAATAAATAAACACTTTTACGCTGAAAACCTAAGCCTAGTGTAAACCAGGACTTATTTTTTAAATTCTCAGCCGCATAGCACAAATCAAAGCACAAAAATATATTCAAAGCTGACAAAATGAAGCAGTAAGCAAAGACATACGTTAGGACATTAGAATAGATAATTCATATTTTGGACAAAAAAAAGAGAAAAAACTTGGCTTATATTATCCCAAGAGTATTGAAAAACAAAGGTACAATTCCATTTACGATTTCGAACTAATTAATTAACTTTGGCAACACAATTTTTTTTAATTTTTGGTACAATTTTTTACCTTTTTCAAGAATCTTTAAACAGTTTTCCATTTAAGCATAAATTTGTGTCTTAGAATTAGAAACATCCAAAATAATCAATAAAAATAACTTTGTGTCTGATTCAAATAAATTAACGAAAGTTAAACTGTCAGAAAAATTTCTAATACGATGTTAAAAGTTTGAAATAATTTCTAAAGATACCAAAAGTCATTTTTTATTTTTTTTTAACAATGGCATTTGTGAATCAAACTCAAAAGTTAAACGTAGGATATTGCAATAAATAAATTGTGTTTTTAATAATAAAACCTTAATATAATAACAATGGTGCTGGTTATTTATGCAGTCTACCTAACCCTAACCCTAACCTACTAAATTGGATAGTAGAACGCATAAGCAGCAACGGCCTTACCGAAAGGGGAGCCTGGAGCAAGAAAAATAGGGGAGCCACTTTTTAATGTTCCGAAACAAAGTGATTTCTAAAAAAAACAATTATTACTTTAAGGGTACCACGGTCATGGTGCTACTGTCAAAAAATAGAGCAATATCTTTCTTAGTGGGAGCCACTCCTTGTAGACTGCATACTCAACCAGATGGCAGAGGGTTTGGGTTATGTAGACTGCATACTTAACCAGTACCATAACAATGATAACAAAACCATAAAAACTTACATTATGAAATAAATGTAATGTCGCAAGATAAATTACGCAATAAATTATAGTACCGACTGTAAATGAATTAAAAAAGTGTTTAACAAAAAAGAAGCTTTATTGGCGTATTGTTGTTTATTCAGTGAAGAATTTTTTTTATCGTAAGAGCTTCACAAATTCTGGCTTCAAATGGAAAGTTAAATTTCTTTATAACCGAAAACAATTTATTTGAGTTTAGATTTTCGCAATCTTAGCAAGACTGAATACTGTCTTTTACAGTATAGCACTATTTCTGCTTCATTAAAAACTTATTTGAAGATTCTTGAAAAAAGTGAAACGTTGCGTCAAAAACGTTTGAAAAAGTTTTTTTTTGTAGCGTATTGCCCAAGTTAATTAAATAATTAAAACAATAAATGAAACTACAGCTGTCTTTAATACATATTTTTAACAATGTTTTTTGATTAAATTCTTATAGGCTTATCCCTTATAGGGTTAAATCAGTTCGCACTATCTCATATCTCTATTCCCAATAAAATAAGTAATTTACAAAATACAATTCAACACTGGAAGCGCTGCAATATCGTCGGAGAAAGCAAACACAAAATGTAAAAGAGAACAATAGACGTTTGAAAATGATCTTTTTATATTTCACTTCATACAATAGTCGGACAAGCAGCAGTTAAGAAAATATCAGTATGGCATAGAGAACGGTATTTTTGTGAATTATTTATTTAAATCAACAAGAAATGTAAAGCTTTATCTATTTTTTAAATACCGCTAGTTGTTTTACATCTATTAAACTTATATACAGTATATATATCTATTGATAAAAAAATTTTTTTTGAAGAATTACTCTAGTTTTTATGTTAATTATGACACATATTTTGTTACTTAAAACGAAGAATAATCATCCTACGACAAACTACGTGAAATATATACAGCTTTTTTAAAGCAAGAGTTATTTGAAATGGATCTTAAGAGAAGACAAAGCCGGCAAATATTACTGGAAGAGCAGTTTAAGATCAAGGTCAAGTCGCAGTCAAGCATAAAATGTTATATGCGTTTCAAAATTCATAGATGTAAAAGCTTAATTACTGTAGTTTCGCGTCTGTGAATGACTTAAATCACCACTTTAGGTGAAAAAGCTGCCGTAGTTTTTTCCTTTCCATCAAATTGTTCTTCACTTTTTTTTAACCCAATGTTATTTAAATTGCTTATACGTATTTACTCGTTATTGACCAAATTTCTTTTTTTTGTTTTAAGTAAATAATTGAGTCTTTTAAGTAAAACTCTTTTTGGCGAAAATCCGGCTTATAGTTGGTGCCGATGTTTTTTATTTTTTTATTTTTTGTATTTTTTTTTAAGTGTCTAAAAAGTGTAAGAAAGAAGTGTCTACGTTCTTTCTGCTTTGCTTGCTTTCTTTTTTGCAAAGTATTTAAACAAAACAATAAAAAAATTTTAAAAACATAAAAACTTAAGTCGATTCTTTAGCATCCGGATTTTAACTCGTTCAAAAACATTTTCTCGTGATTACAAACATTCTAACATTGTAAAAAAAAATTTAATGTTTTTTTTAAATTTAATATTCATAATATCCATCTTCCTAATTTAATATTCATAATTTAATTTAAATAATATCTAGATTGAACTAACAGTGCAACATATGGAAAGATTCGACTTGTCTTCATTGATTGATTGAAAAACTTAAAAGTTTTTATTTTTTCTGAAATAGCAGCCCGGCTTTCGTATAGGCTTACACATTTACAAAAATTTGTGTTATATTTATCTGATTGTTTGATTTGTTTTGAATAGATATATTGTGAATGGACAGAAAATAGATTTTAAACAAAGTCAATTGGTGCACTGAAAATCCAATAGAGAAACAAATAATGCAATTAAGCTTTTTCACAATAACGTAAGAAATCGTAGGCTACATAGAATAGAAATTTTCAAGTAAACATTTTGATCCAGTTTATCGATGTTGGTCGGCGGCACACGCTACAACGATTTCCTCGCAAATTTTCGACTTTTCCACCGATCTCTGGTTCGAGTGATTTTACCCAATTTCGCAATAGAGCCAAAAGCATCAATGTAATGAAATTATCCGTCGACGGAACTTTAATCAACAATCAATTTCCTATAAGCCTTCCCACAATAATTCCAGACCGAAAGCTCTCAATGCAGGTTAACAAAAATAGAAGCTAATTTTAATTTTAATTTGCTAAGTAGAAGGCAGTTCAAAAGAATACCAAAAAAGTTTTTTTGGTCAATAACAGTCGTCTATAGTTTTTACATAAAATATGCATTGTACTTTTAAAAATCACTGTAGATCAACACTCGGAAATCTTTGGGTGCCGGTTTAGTATGTGGCCTACCTTTCAAAAAGGCAGGCCACATACTAAACCGGCACCAATCTTTGTTTATCATACAATCGCTGAAGCAAGAAAATTGTTTTTACGTATAACAGTTTATGAATCCTTTTGTTACTGAGTTTTATAGCTCGAGATTAAAGCTCTGGCAGATTTCTGACGTAATCTGCATATTATTCCTAGTTTGGATAAGCGTAGTTGAAGTGAAAGCGGGTCCATAAAATATTCCAATTAAATAAATAAAATAAATATAAAAACTTCTCTTTTTTTAGATAAAAAATATCAATCAAATCGTTTTTTTTGTAAATTTTTTTTGTTTTAGAACGAAAACAGTCATTGGAACTTGCCAAGTCGAAGAATCAGCGAACAAAATAACAAAGTCATCGTCGATCATCTTCGCACGTCATTGCTTCATCAGCACGAGAAGCGAAGTCAAAAATACGAAGGTAAAAAGTTAAACTGACCGCTTTAAAAAGTAATAATCTAATTACTAGGAAAAGCAAATAAAAATATTGCAGCGTGTGATAAACTAATTCTGAAAAATAACTTGACCTACATTTCAAAAAAGAAGGATAAATAAAAATCTAACATATTGGTGAATGCCAGGACCGTGTTCGCATAAAAAATATTTAAATAACAGCAAAGCAAATTTTTAAGGTCGTTGTTTGCTCATTAATTTAGTTTTTAGAACCAAATAAAGTAAAAATTAAGCGAAGCTTTTTTCGCGAAAGTAGGTTCCCGATCTGTAAATGGTTGTTTATACAAATGGTTAGTCGCAACTCTCGAGCAGGGTTGCCAGAAAATTTTGGTGGTTTGTAGCTCACGTCAATCAAAAATAAAGCAAATTTTCACAAAAAGAGCTCACAAGGTGAAGACGTTTCAAATTTCTTTAATTAACTTAAGAAATTTGCGTACATTTGATTTTTAGTGAAGACCAAAAAAAGGTTCTTGGTTTTTATTCAGTGTCTGATTTCACCATCTACGTTCCAAATTAAAGGTGATGACAAAAAAAATAGGTCTTCACTATCACAACAAAAAACAACGCTTTAGATTTTAAAAGTAGCACGGTCGAAAGTCACAAATTTTGTTCGCAAGAGCATCAAAAAGTTGCCATATTTGTTACTTTTCGCCGAATCTGGAAACCCTGCTCCTAGTAATCCAAGGTCGTGTCTAATTCGAAGAAAAACAGATTGGAGTGAGAATTAGTTTCAGGGAGATACAGGGTTAGGTTTTGAGAGAAAGTAGTTGGTTCAAAAGAAACTAAGTTCTTCTTGAGCATCTTGACAAATTTTAAAAATTTCAAAAATTTTGGGCCCACTTTGGGCCCGCAAGAACAATTTGCGCGACGTTTTTTCTCTTTTTATCTCTTAGAGCAACTAGTTTTGTTTCTTTTTACTCTCGCTCCAATCTGTTTTTCTTCGAATTAGACACGACCGTAATCCAATCGAATTTATTCTTGCTTTGCGAGGCAAAGCCGATTGTGAGAACTTTATCGATTTTCCAAAATAGTTTAAACTTATTCACTGACTACTCCACGTGTCAGGCAGCAATCAAGTGCTCTTATATTCCATGTAGAACAAGCTCTATTCTATCACTCTGTTAAAGTATTTTTCATCTTAAATTTATAACTGACAAAAACTTGAAAAGTCTGGCACCAAAGTTATTACGGCACTTGAGAAATAACGTCATTGCTGCATCCAGTTTTAAATTTTCACAAAAGAATTTGCTCAGCTTTATCGACTGCTCTTTTTAATGTTAACAGTTACAATAGCCAAAAAGTGTTATTTTTGTCATTTTTTGTCAAAATTTCGTAAATTGTTAAAAAATTAAAATCCAATTAACTCATGTAGCTTATCCATCTCTAATTTCCAGAAAACGATTCACTTTTAAGACAGCTTAGAAAAAACTGATCAGATTGAATAGCAATTTGAAGAAATTTTTTGTAAAAAAAGTTTTTTATTTAGGCCAGAGTAGTCTATCTGAATTAATGCTCGAGAAGTGATATTTTGCGGTCCGTTAAACATTTAAATATTCTTAACCTTGTCAATCAGGGTCGGCTCCGGCTTTTTTATAACTACGAAACTTAACGCCTCCGATGTCGTCCTGTGAAACAGAACAATATAAGGCCTACAGAGTGCTGATCATACAAATTTAACTTGCAAAATATACCCCCAATATTAGTCAAGTTTACACCCTAGATAATTTTATTCCTAAGTGACCATCTTTGGCCTATAAGATTTTTTAAAATTAAGGAAACCTTATTTTTTGAAGCTAGTTTGCTTTATTTATAAAACTTCTTTTGTTTATTCCAACCAAATAAAATGTTACTGAGCTATATAATAAGATATTGCTGAGTTATATAATGTTAATATTAATGGTGCTTAAAACTAGCTGAACTGGCAATTTCATTAACCAAATGTAATTAGTCTGATGCACTTCCAGAAAAGGCGCCAAATAAGTGTAGTGAATTTATTTTTTTATTTCTATATAATTAAAAACTTCATTTAAAAAGCTGTTTATAGTAGCGGTCGCCAACTGCTGGACCGCAGAATAAAACATAAATGTAACGAGTCCACCATTTAAAGGACTCAAGACAATCCGAGTCCAAAAACCTTCGAGTTTATCCATGAATTTATATATATTCTACATCAAGGGTTTTCGACCGGGGTCCACAGAAAATTTTAAGGAATCCACAAAAAAATATTCAATTAGGGCTCCATGGCACTAGTTTGGTGGTCCATAGGTCAGGATAATCAAAAAAAGATTTGTGATTTTCGTAGCTTAAATTTATTTGAAGACCAAAAAATAGGTCATTGAATTAATCCAACTGGCGTTTACCGCAGAAACTGTTTCACAAATGTAGAATTACACGGTTTTTTCTTTTTTATTCTTTCAATGTTTTACAAATGTAAGTGAAGACCTTTTTTTGGCCTTCAAGTAAATTTGAGCTATAATTTCTAATTCTCAGGGAGGTAGAATCTAAGCGATAAAAAGGTTTTCACTTTGGTTTCTACCAAAGATTCGGATATGCTTTTGTATTGAGGTCCACCGAATAATATTTTTCGCAAAAAAGACCCATGAGTAAAAAAAGGTTGAGAACCCTCCCTGTTTTAGACCTTTTTTTGGTTTGACTTGAGTTTTTGATCAACTTTTATTCTTCAAATGTGAAAAAATGAGAATTAGATATTACATGATAGGTCATTTTAAAAAGTGAAGACTTTTTTTAGCAGAGAGTCTTTACTTTAAACAGTAGCTTTTTTTCTAAATTTATGTTAGTGGTCCGGCAAATAAATATTATATATTTAGTAGTCCATAAAGTTGTAAAGTTCGGTGAACTCTGGTCTACATAAAAATATACTAGTGTGTTAGAATTTGCATGAAATTGATTATTAAAGCCAAAAAAAAGTTTCACGTTTACAAAGTTGAACCTGATTTTATGTACGTATTTCTAAGACATAAACAGAGTTTATAATTCGTAATTTTATTTCGATGCGATGCGTTTAATTTGTCTACTTCTTTCACTCGAGCAAAAACCTTTATAAATGAGCAGTAAAAGACCTTCAAACACGTAACGCTTAATGAAAATTAACAGTTTATTGAATTTTAACTATTCATGACAAAAAAAAAGGAAAGAAATAGTTTCAGCAGCTCAACATTTACTAAGAATAAAGTTGCTATTTTCTTTTGTCGTTTTCGTTCGAACAATAAAGAATAAATATTGAACTAATATATTTATTAGTTTAGATGTTTTTTTGGCGAGAGATACATTCAATAGATTTTCCTAAAAAGAAACGGTTATAATCGAAAATTATATAGTCAGGTGAATATAACAATGCGTGAAAGTGAACAGCAACAAAGTCTAAGCACGTGCACAAACATTCCGCCTGCTAGTTTAAATACAGGTCGAGAAAAATAAAATATGTCGGACCAACTCCGGCGATTATGTTGTGTCTTAAAGATAAATTTTAAATTTAATACAGCTTTTTCTTATCTGCAACCATGGTCGATTTCTGGTAAAAAAAATATGCGTAAAAGTTTTCGAAATTTTTGTAAGCTTGTAAAATAGTTTTTGAAATTTTTGTTACTTCCACAAAATTAGTTTTAAAATTTTGTAGAAATTGATTTAGTAACTCGGTACGTTGTTTAATTTTATAACCTTTCGGTGCCTGTAAAGAAGGCTCTCACCGGACAACACAATCCTGGCTGCTTACCACAAGATAAAATTCTTAAATCTTCTTACTGGACCTGCCCTAGGAACCAGTAACCCAAAAATATAGTCTAGCTAAACCACAGCTCAGACTACCACAATAACTTCTTTATTAAAAAATATGCTCCAATCCACTTAGGAGCCCACAATAGTATACAATCAAAAGCAGCTTAAGCTCACTAGCTTAATTTTTCAACAATAATCGTAAGCAACCAGAGATTTGCGTTCAAAAACTATGAATTCACGCGGCTAACAAATTTCCAATAACAATTGTTACAATGAAAACGCTTCTGAGCGATCCTTATTTATATCAATCGGTCATAAGTTGCTCGAATGTTCTGAAATTTACTAAGATCAAACCAATCACAAATAACCATTATTACGTCACCATGTCACATGTCAAGCGAATATACTGGATTTTACTTCAAGAATTACGAAACTAAGCAGTGTTGCCATTTTCTTATAAATACATGTAAAATATTTAAAATGCTTATAGAAACGTTATTTCTTCGGCTATTTGAGCCGGACCAAAGCGAAATTAAAGAGATTTTTCAGGAGATTGCACTGTAAATATACATAATGGGGGCGATTTTTAAGAACGGAACAATATGGATGAAGTAATCTACACAGAAACAGTTAGCACCAAAATCTTACCTAAAATATGATACTTTGTCGCAAATTTTATTTATTTCATTAAATAATTAATAAAAAAAAAACACGAAAAAAATTTGCTTAAATAGCAGGATTTAGATTTTATCATTTTATTTATCTCCATTTATTTATAAACTTTAAAAGAAAACACCGAAAATTCTCGTTTTTCTATTCGGCTTTTACGAGCAAACCATGTTTGAAAGACGAAATCTCTGTTGAGTATGGATTTTTTTTATTATATTTATAACTTTCTTGACTAATGAATTTGCATAACTACCTTGCGACCATGCATTTTTTCTTATCAATCATCTCAGTTTACTCGAGCCGTGCATCGCAATCTACTCTTAGATGTACACTTAAAAAATGCAACCAAATATTTCTTTCAATTTTTATTACGGTAATCCTTTTTGGCTAGTCTTGTGGTTAGCGTTCATATCTATAGCGCGGGAGGTGTGGGTCGATAACCGGACCGGTAAAATCTGAAATAAATTTTTAACGGGTTGTCACTGCTGTTATATCAGATACTATTACAAAAGAGTTGCATTTTTACCGAAGAACAATGTTGTATAAGTAGAGACAGCCAACTCGTGACGTATTGGCGTGGAAAGTTATATACAGTAGAATTCCAATTATATAGACTACAAATTTTGTAGAATACCTGTTATATAGACGACAAATTATGTAGAATACCTATTATATAGACTTTTTGAAAATAAATTTACTGTATTTTGAACATGCCATGCAAAATATTGCTTTGACTACAGATGAAACTGATGAATAAATACTATTTACTTTAAGACTAATAGTTTATATGTAAGAAATATATATTTTCAAATATTTCTTTGAGAGCAGCCGGTACATTTTTTATAGACAATACACGTTATATAGACTTGCCCGAGTCTATATAATTGGAATTCTACTGTAGTCGTCTTTATGGAAAAGTTTCAGGTTTAAGTTGTTGGAAATACTATTTTTGTATTAACTCTCACTCTATTTGCATTAATTCAAGTCAGTATATGTTTCGTAATTAAAAGTTGTTTCGGAAAGCTTTTAATACATCTATAACAATAGACGAGATGAAGTCTTTTTGTGAAGAAGAGGGAAGCGATTTTTCTTTCGGAAGCAGCGAAGAGACTCACAGATGGAAGCAGGCGCTGAGATCTCGTGGTCCTTCTTTATCAGCAATGGTATAAATAAGTTGATGGTTTTTTTGTTTTTGAAAGTTAAAGAATAGTCTATTTTTTAATGTATTTTAATATCAGGTTACCATTACTTGGCATATATGTTATGTATAAACAGAAGACATTCTTGAAATTATATAACACAACCCCAATGTTTCAAATGTTTCATTAGAATATAATTTAAAAAAGAAAAGACATAATGAAAGGCTGTCCTCGGAATTCTAATATTTTTAAACAAACGGATTATGTAGATTCTTTTCACAGAAACCAATGAAAACAAATATTGTCACAATTCTTTGAAATCAAACTTATTCAAGAGAAGCGAGAACTAATTCCTATTCTTTTTTGTATATTTTGTGTTCCTTAAAAAAGAAAATATATTTTGACGTGAAGTACTGAATAGTTTCAGTTTTCTTCATTCTCATTTTAACAGAAAATTGCTATCATAATTAGAATTTCAGTTCTTGTGCGGGCTCAGTGCAGGAAAATAACTTCGAAAACAGTATCGATTCTTTGCCGTCCATCGCTTCTTCGGCACAGCGATCGCCTGGACTGTCTCAAGTGAGTCAACAGTCTCAAGTTTTTTGCAAAAACTTGTTCCATAACTCGAATAATTCTTTTCTTAACTTTTTCTTTAATCAAAATATTTAATTGTACTTATAGATGTGAGACAATATATCATAAAACAACAGCAAAATAGAAATAGTTTTTAACGTTGCTTGTCAGTACTATAAAAAATCCAAATGCATTAGTTTAATTTTGAAAAACTTTTAAAATTTGGGAGATTTTTTATTTTACTTTATTTTTATCCTCCTGACTCGCAGGAAAGCGACGGAGGCGCTAATACATAGTGTAAGCAATTACCCTGACCTAACCAACTGCTTTTGTTTATCGTAACAAATGAGACAAAAGGTACGTTGTATTTTTTATTTGTATTGTTTGCAATGAAAAAACTTTGTTTAGCCTCTCTTTTAAGCGTTCAAAATTCCTTTTAACTTTCCGATTACTTTGATTTGCTCCTAATTAGTTAGATTCCATAGCGGAAGCAATTTTCTCAAACTGTGTCACGTTATACAAACACGATGCGAAACGAATTGCATTAAACCTGAACGTTTTGCTCAAAAAGAGTGAAATTAACTTATTCAAATTTAAAGTGATTTTCTTTGGTTAGCTATTCAACATTTTTTCTTTGAATTTCAGGAGTTCAATGCACAAGTAAATCGAAGCAACAAGTTCAATGAATCCTATTCTGAACGACCGTCCAATCACCCCACTTTTTCCAACCCTACATCCGGGAGACCGTCTATATGCATCAGTTTTGTGTCAGA
The DNA here is from genome assembly GCA_963680785.1 of Diplosoma virens. Classification (NCBI taxonomy): domain Eukaryota; kingdom Metazoa; phylum Chordata; class Ascidiacea; order Aplousobranchia; family Didemnidae; genus Diplosoma; species Diplosoma virens. Next base: position 28,578,637 of record OY796886.1, read on the forward strand.
TTTCGGCGAAGGAACCGATTCTACCCGGAAGAAACCAACACCTAATTACGGTTTACAGACCCCTTCGTTACTTAACAAAAGTATTAGCCAATCAGAACTGAGTGTAAATCTGCTAATGAAAAATGTGCGCCGACAGTAAGTGAAAACTATTTTTAAAAATAATTATACGATTTCAACTTTTTGTAATGACGGTTAACGCTTCTGTCTCCGGCGTGAGGGGTCTTCGTTCTATTCTGAGATAGGTCCTCAATCTAATATAATTTTGCCATTGGTGCGGCAGTTGCGCGTGTGTATTGGCCTGGAGCAATGTTTGAAAACGTTTCGACGTAGATAATGAGTGTAAAGAAATGTTTAGCAAGTTAAAATAAAAAACAATTTGATATTGAATCTGAAGGCCTCGTTGAAAATTTATATCAACGCTTGCAGGCAAAAGATAGTAAAATCAAACTTTTAAAATCCAATGATGCTGTTTTTATACGTTTAAAAAATACTATTAATATATAGTAGATTTTAAAAAATTTAAAAAATCAATTTTTTTGGGATCTTACCAAGTATTGTTGCTTGTATCAAAACCCTGCAGATCCGAATTAATCGAACCGACGGAATTCAATGGTGAATCCAGTTTTGTAATTGAAAATTGCGAGGCCGAGTCGTACTCACTTCGTTTACACTCTGCGAATACAAGGCGAGATCAAATGAATCAAACACTAAAAGTGGATGACGTGTACTCTGACTTGCCGATTGGTATGATAGGGATTAGTTGATCTGTTGGTTTGCGATTTTTCTCTGTTGAATTTGGCTTTACAGTTTATTTTAAACTCCATTAAAGATCTTTTATTCATTTGTACTCTTAGCGCGTTAAAAAAGGAGTATTTGTTTGCTGAAAGACAAAGTTGTTTCTAGTAAAAGGACTAAAAAGCATTCCTCTATCAATGCTTTATTACAAAGCACTTGACTATTGTACTGATATTAATCTTGTGACAAATGCTGGGGATAAACTAAGGCCGACTGTATCCGCATTATAATTTTGAAGATATTTTTAAGAAAATATGTAATACCGCTACCGTATGAAAAGTAAATTGAGTTTATGGTTATGATTGATGGAAGAAGCTTACCTGTTATTATTGGTATACACACAAAAAAGCCAAGTTATCTTTATTTCGATTATATTTATATTCGATTATAAAAAACTAGCTGAAAAGTGCTGTTATGTGATTGACTTTTGCAAATGATTTTAGAAACAGTGAATCTATTTGCTGATTGGCACACACAACGGGGGTCGCCCACTCCATCGCTCTGCGAAAGTGTCAATTCGGAAAATGTTTTGGCCGGTTTGTTTAGCCGAGACTCTTGTCTCAGTACTGAATCAAGACCACTGACTGCTGCACCATCGTCATACAATGGAAGTAGCACAGAAATGGACGGGTAGGCCGAAAAAATTTTTTTGAGGCGCATTTCTTAAAATTATTATTATTTTTAATAAATAGCTTTCTAATTTCGTTACTGATCAAACTGGAAAAACAAAAATTTACTTTTTTCATTTTTAACAATCAATATAACAAGTATTAGTAATTTTTTTATTGGCAATTTTGTATTGGATGTAGATTAGAAACTTATGAAACTGCTTCTAAGGAAAGCATACGTGTTAATGATGCCGACTCGAAAGAAAGGACAAGATCATTACGTCAAATTTGTTTGGGAGACGCAACGGTATCTGCTGCAAAATTAAAATTGAAGGTAAACATTAAAAAAAAGCAATGAAAAAAGAAAAACAATATTTTTTGGAGAAAACGATAAGGATTTTTTAAACAATTTTAATTCAAGCAAAAGACCAATAGTATTTGCAAAAAAAGCTAATAAAACGTTTCACTGTAGCATCTTAGTTTCTTATTTAAACAAATAAGTTGTTAATTTATATTCAATACAGAATCAATCTTAGTTATTCAATTACAATTCGTTCTGTTCTATGAATGCATTCTACTTGAATAAGAAATTAAATTCCTATAAGTGAAAACAGCAAATTTAAATAATTGTTTGGAAATATTATAGCTGTCCTGTTTGAATAAAGATAACGAACAAATTGTCTGATTTCTCAGCATTAAAAAATGTGTAAAATTTGTTCCTGTTTTCAGGTGATAATCTACTTTAGTTCGGCAAGGAATGACAGTCACTTAGAGCGTTCTCTTTTAATTGATTCCACAAAACACCAGTTACATAAATTTTGCTGTGAACGAAATCTTGATTTGGAATTAATTGATCTGAACAACCTCCCGTCCGAGTTAAAACCAGTCACGACGGAATGCGACAACTGGTCGCTGCTGACAGACGACCGCCACCGGTCAAGCGACATCAGATTGAAATTAATCAGGAAATCATTCAACGAAAGTGTTGGACCTTGCGTTTTTGTAAGATTTCTTTCATCAAAGGTTTTGGTTACGTTAAACTTAAACAAGGCTTATTTTGATCAAATATGAGAAGCAAATAAAGAAATGTAAGCTAATTTAAAAAATTTATCAATTGATTGTGTGGTCCACAGATAAGCAAGATTGACGGAGCAAATCAATATTTTAAAAAATTAAAAATTTGAAATCTTTTATTAAAAGTTTTTTTTAAATGATAAAAAAAATAGATGACTTAACTTGAATACGGCAAAATATATTTTTTTAGGCAGAATAGCGTTATGTTTTTTGTTTTAAATCCTTTAATTTTTCAGAGTTTTTTTGGAGACGGGGCCGATTCTGTTTCTTTTCTCCCTAAGGTTCTTCCTGTTTTTGTGTTTGATGGAGTTCAGCGGAGAATCGAAATTAAGATCAGTGAGATTCAAAAAGAAATCATTCTTCAAAATGCAAATTCGCTGTGTAACGCTCAAGAAGAAAACAAACGCAATCGCGAGAGACGAAGTTAGAAAATTTTGTTTTTGCTAAAAGAATTATTTAATTTAAAGAAAAGCAATTTGGTTGTAGCATTGACTTCTGGTATTTTACTTAACAATATTGTAGACAGAAGTTTTATATTTTTCTTAGTGTGTCAAGTTCATCAATAGTAGTAATCTATTTGCAGGAAGCATAACAATGCGAAAAGCTTCCCTGTTGAATCATGAGTTGGCAAAATCAGAAGCTAAAGTTCAGCAACTTCAAGACGAAATTGAAAAACTAAAAAACGACCAGCAACTGCTACAAAGCTGGTTTTTTCTTGACAAAAGCAGTCGTCCGCACAAATACAAACTTCAACCAATCAGGTTTCACTTACTCTTCTAAATCTTTTGTGACCAATGAAATGTTTATAGATGTTGACACTACGCATACGAGTTTGTGCTGCTTGCATAGTTTAAACCAGGAGTGGGAAACATGCGGCCCGCGTGTGGTTGGAAAGAAGCAAAGCCATCATTAGTTTTTTGTAAGAATAACAATAAGGAAATTTCAGACAGTTTCCAAATGATGACCCTTTTTTTTAGAGCTCGCTACGTTTTGTCATCAGAGATAAATTCTATTAGGTGAAGATCTTTTTTTGGTCTTCAGCATAAATTTAGAATAAAATTTCTTCTCATATCCGTAAAGTGCTATAAGGTCATGGACTCATGATTCAGGCAAACGCCTTAAAATTGGGACAACACTATATTCTTCCCAAAATTTTATGCGACACGCACAAATTTTTTAATTGCGGGATCCGGCCCGAGAGTGCTGTAAGGTTTCCCACCCCTGGTTCAAACTTTAATAAACTCCTGTATATAATGAAGCCGACCTAAACTGAGTCGATTCGAATTAGCTTTAAATTGTCAGATTATGTAATATTAGCCTGAATTTATTTTTTGTGCAGAAAAAACATTAAATAAATGTAGATTATTATGATACTGTAAAAACACAATTTTGTTTTTTATAAAACTAAGTATTTTTTTTCTTTCACCTTGAAATTCGACCAAATTTGGGTTATAATTGCATTAATTTTTTTCTTCCATTAAATTTTACCCACAGTGCATTTTTTCAGTTCTGTTTATCCTACTTTTTCTCCGTCAAGACGGGTATTAGCATCGATTGAAGAGCAAAACAGAGATGGAGAAAATTGGAAAAAAGCTCATAAACGGCTTGGGGAGATTTTATGTAACAACACTGAACCGACTGAATGGAAAGATTTAAACATAAAAACTGATATTAGCCTATGGAGAAATCTATCGTTTAAAACAGGTTTTTTTTATAAGTAATTTCAAACATATTGTTTATACTTTAATGAAAATCGCCTGAAATGTCGCTATAGATGTGGCCATCTATATAGACAAAACTCTTTTATAAAGAGAGGGTAGCCTTGAAAAAGGCTGTTTAAGAAAACTCAAACGTTTTCGTGTAGCTCTCATCAGGAGAAATCGCTACAATGAGTAAAGAACTGAAATGTCGAAATTTTATTGCTTAAGATTGTCGTTTCGCCGAGTAAGAAATTATACTAAAGCGCAGTTGATTAGAAGCATCAACCACCAAGCGGTCGAAAAGTGAAAAATTTTGTCGTTTCGTCGAGTTAGAAATGGAACAATTTTTATTGGACGGAATTTGGATGTTTAACTTGGCAAAATTATAGTTGTAATTTGAAGTCTGAAAAAGAATAGAATAAAACCAATATAATTATGTTGATAATTTAAGCCTATAAACGAACTCTTTTTGACGGCACAATGCAGGTTTGCTTGAGGTTATGTGGATGGATTCTAACACAGCAAGATGAAATTCAGATCTGGCTTTGGATAGAATTGAAAATTGATTATCATTGTAGTGAAGGGCGCAATTTGGATGTTTTAGAAGATGAGTGCCAATAGCCGAATCACAATTAGGTGTGGAGGAGTTTATTTTACTTTTTCGCGTTGGCTGAATTCTTTCTTGATTGGTTTTGTTGCGGATAGTTTTCGGGACGTGTTGGCGGATTCTGTCCTGCAGACGTTGAGAAGTTCTGCCCACGTACCGGCATTCGCAGCGGCACACGTATTGGTATACGACCATGCTTAGTTGAAAAGCAGGCAGAACGTCTTTGTGAATTGCAGGAAGAATTCGTCTGGTGGTGAAAATAACTCGCGGTTGAACTGTTGAAAAACAATTTAGAATGCTACTCTTAATTTTCTTTTCAAATATAACAGAAGTTTCACCAATCCACGGTAACTTCAAGTAAACGGGGCATCGTTGAGGACCTTCTATCGGATGTTTATGAAATTGTAGGATTTTCTTTGAAATTCTTGTATTGATCACCGATTCTGGGTAACCATTTTTAAGAAATAAAGATTTAATAGTGTCCAGTTCTTGTTGGAGGGAAGATTGTGAACAGATTTTCAATGCACGGTGTGTTAAAGTTGCGATCAGGTTAGTTTTGCGTGTCTTTGGACCAAACGAGTTCCATGTAATATATTCACCAGTAAATGTAGCTATCCTGTAAACCGATGTAGTAAAATTGTTGGTTGATTTGGTGACTAATACATCTAAAAACGGTAGTGATTGGTTAACTTCTTTTTCACTTGTAAATTTGAGCGAGGTATGCAAAGAATTTAAATTAGTTAAAAATGTTTCAGAATCCACTTCATCTTGGAATAGAGCAAATGTATCGTCGACGTAACGATAATAGATTTGAGGTTTGGTTGGCAAATATTTTTGTTGGATTTTATGAATCTAAACTATTCGACAAAATTTCCAAACCTCAAATCTATTATCGTTACGTCGACGATACATTTGCTCTATTCCAAGATGAAGTGGATTCTGAAACATTTTTAACTAATTTAAATTCTTTGCATACCTCGCTCAAATTTACAAGTGAAAAAGAAGTTAACCAATCACTACCGTTTTTAGATGTATTAGTCACCAAATCAACCAACAATTTTACTACATCGGTTTACAGGATAGCTACATTTACTGGTGAATATATTACATGGAACTCGTTTGGTCCAAAGACACGTAAAACTAACCTGATCGCAACTTTAACACACCGTGCATTGAAAATCTGTTCACAATCTTCCCTCCAACAAGAACTGGACACTATTAAATCTTTATTTCTTAAAAATGGTTACCCAGAATCGGTGATCAATACAAGAATTTCAAAGAAAATCCTACAATTTCATAAACATCCGATAGAAGGTCCTCAACGATGCCCCGTTTACTTGAAGTTACCGTGGATTGGTGAAACTTCTGTTATATTTGAAAAGAAAATTAAGAGTAGCATTCTAAATTGTTTTTCAACAGTTCAACCGCGAGTTATTTTCACCACCAGACGAATTCTTCCTGCAATTCACAAAGACGTTCTGCCTGCTTTTCAACTAAGCATGG